>CM042976.1:9804018-10339018 GCA_023678885.1 Pogostemon cablin
TCATTTTCTCGATTGTTATTATCAACATTTCCTTCGTTTCAATGCATATTTCCTTCATTTTGATGCTCATTTGCTTGTTATGATAAACATTTCCTTCGTTTCGATGCACATTTCCTTCATTTTGATGCTCGTTCGCTTATGATCAACATTTCCTTCCTTTCGTCGCTTGTTTCCTTCACTTTGATGCTCATTCTCTCATTACAATCAACATTCCCTTCGTTCGATGCAAATTTACCTCATTTTGATGCTCATTCGCTTGTTATGATCAACATTTTCTTCGTTTCGATGCATATTTCCTTCATTTTGATGCTCATACGCTTGTTATGATCGCCATTTCCGTCGTTTCGATGGAAATTCCTTCATTTTGATTCTAATTCGCTTGTTATGATCAATATTTCCTTCGTTTCGAAGCATATTTCTTTCATTTTGATTCTCATTCTTTTGTTATATGATAAACATTTCCTTCGTTTTGATGCATGTTCCTTCATATTGATGCTCATTCGCGTGTTATGATCAACATTTCCTTCGTTTCGATGTATATTTCTTTCATTTTGATGCCCATTCGCTTGTTATGATAAATATTTCCTTTGTTTCGATATATATTCGTTAATTTAAATGCTCATTCGCTTGTTATGATCAACATTTCCTTCATTTCGATGAATATCCTTTATTTTGATGCTTATTCGTATGTTACGATCAACATTTCCTTCGTTTCGATTCATATTTCCTTCATTTTGATGCTCATTCCATTGTTATGATAAACATTTCCTTCGTTTCGATACATATTCCTTCATTTTAATGCTCATTCGCTTGTTATGATCAACATTTCCTTGTTTCAATGCATATTCCTTTATTTTGATGCTCATTCGCATGTTATGATCAATATTTTCTTCGTTTCGATGCATATTTCCTTCATTTTTATGCTTATTTGCTTGTTATGATCAACGTTTACTTCGTTTCGATGCATATTCCTTCATTTTGATGCTCATTGGATTGTTATGATCAACATTATCTTTGTTTCGATGCATATTTCCTTCATTGTTATTCCTTCATTGATGGATTGTTATGATCAACATTATCTTGTTTCGATGCATATTTCCTTCATTTTGATGCTCATTCGCCTTTTATGATAACTTTTCCTTCGTTTCGATGCATATTTCCTTAATTTTGATGCTCAATTGCTTGTTATGATCAACATTTCCTTCCTTTAGATGCATATTCCTTCATTTTGATTCTCATTTGCTTGTTATGATCAACATTTCCTTCATTACGATGCATATTTCTTCATTTTGATACACATTCGCATGTTATAATAACCATTTCCTTCGTTTAGATACATATTCCTTCATTTTGATGTTCATACGAATGTTATGATCAATATTTCCTTCATTTCGAGGCATATCTCCTTCATTTTGATGCACATTCGCTATATATGATCAACATTTCCTTCGTTTCGATACATATTCCGTCATTTTGATCATCATTCGCTTGTTATTATCAACATTTCCTTCGCTTCGATGCATATTTCCTTCATTTTGATGCTCGTTCGCTTGTTATGATCAATATTTCCTTTGTTTCGATGCATATTTCCTTCATTTTGATGCCCATTGGCTTTATATGATCAACATTTCCTTCGATTCGATACATATTCCGTCATTTTGATCCTCATTCGCTAGTTATTATCAACATTTCCTTTGCTTCGATGCATATTTCCTTCATTTTGATGCCCATTCGCTTGATATGATCAACATTTCCTTCGTTTCGATACATATTCCTTCATTTTGATCCTCATTCGCTTGTTATTATCAACATTTTCTTCGCTTCGATGCATATTTCCTTCATTTTGATGTTCATTCGCTTGTTATGATCAACATTTCCTTCGTTTCGATGCACATTTCCTTCATTTTGATGCTCATTCGCTTGTTATGATCAACATTTCCTTCATTTCGATGAATGTTTCCTTCATTTTGATGCTCATTCGCTTGTTATGATCAATATTTCCTTCATTTCGATGCATGTTTCCTTCATTTTGATGCTCATTTTCTCATTACGATCAACATTTCCTTTGTTTCGATACATATTTCTTTCATTTTGATGCTCATTCGCTTGTTATGATCAACATTTCCTTCGTTTTGATTCTCATTCGCATGTTATGATCAATGTTTCCTTCATTTCGAAGTATATTTCCTTCATTTTGATTCTCATTCGCTTGTTATATGATCAACATTTCCTTCATTTCGATGCATATTCCTTCATTTTGATGCTCATTCGCGTGTTATGATCAACATTTCCTTCATTTCGATGCATATTTCCTTCATTTTGACGCTCATTCACTTGTTATGATTAATATTTCCTTCGTTTCGATGCATATTCCTTATTTTGATGCTCATTCGCATGTTACGATCAACATTTCCTTCGTTTCGATGCATATTTCCTTTATTTTGATGCTCATTCCCATGTTATGATCAACATTTCCTTCATTTCGATGCATATTTCCTTCATTTTGATGCTCATTCGCTTGTTATATCATCAAGTTTCGATGCATATTCCTTCATTTTGATGCTCATTCGCATGTTATAATCAACATTTACTTTGTTTAGATACAGATTTCCTTCGTTTTGATGCCCATTCGCTTGTTATGACAAACATTAACTTCATATAGATTCATATTCCTTCATTTTAATGTTCATTTGCTTGTTATGATCAATATTTCCTTCGTTTCGATGCATATTCCTTCATTTTGATGCTCATTGGCTTGTAATGATCAACATTTCCTTAGTTTTGATGCATATTCCTTCATTTTGATGCTCAATCGCATGTTATGATCAACATTTCCTCCGTTTCGATGCATATTTCTTTCATTTTGATGCCAATTCGCTTGAAATGATTAACATTTCATTCGTTTCAATACATATTCAGTCATTTTGTCGCTTGTTATTATCAATATTTCCTTCGCTTCAATGCATATTTCCTTCATTTTGATGCTCATTCGCTTGTTATGATCAACATTTCCTTCGTTTCAACGCACATTTCCTTCATTTTGATGATCGTTCTCTTATGATCAACATTTCCTTCCTTTCGTCGCTTGTTTCCTTCATTTTGATGCTCATTCTCTCATTACGATCTACATTCGCTCATTCGCTTGTTATGATCAATATTTTTCTTCGTTTCGATGCATATTTCCTTCATTTTGATGCTCATACGCTTATTATGATCGCCATTTCTGTCTTTTCGATGCAAATTCCTTCATTTTGATTCTCATTCGCATGTTATGAACAACATTTCCTTCGTTTCGAAGCATATTTCTTTTATTTTGATTCTCATTCTTTTGTTATATGATAAACATTTCCTTCGTTTCGATGCATGTTCCTTCATATTGATGCTCATTCGCGTGTTATGATCAACATTTCCTTCGTTTCGATGTATATTGCTTTCATTTTGATGCCCATTCGCTTGTTATGATAAATATTTCCTTCGTTTCGATATATATTCGTTAATTTTAAAGCTCATTCGCTTGTTATGATCATTTCCTTCATTTCGATGTATATTCCTTTATTTTGATGCTCATTCATATGTTACGATCAACATTTCCTTCGTTTCGATTCATATTTCCTTCATTTTGATGCTCATTCCATTGTTATGATAAACATTTCCTTCGTTTTGATACATATTACTTTATTTTAATGCTCATTCGTTTGTTATGATCAACATTTCCTTTGTTTCGATGCATATTCCTTCATTTTGATGCTCATCGCATGTTATGATCAACATTTTCTTCGTTTTGATGCATATTTCCTTCATTTTTATGGTCATTCGCTTGTTATGATCAACGTTTACTTCGTTTCGATGCATATTCCTTCATTTTGATGCTCATTGGCCTGTTATGATCAACATTTCCTTTGTTTCGATGCATATTTCCTTTATTTTGATGCTCATTCGCATGCTATGATCAACATTTCCTTCGTTTCGATGCAAATTTCCTCCATTTTGATGCTCATTCGCTTGTTATGACAAACATTTACTTCGTTTAGATTCAAATTCCTTCATTTTAATGTTCATTCGCTTGTTATGATCAACATTTCCTTTGTTTCGATGCATATTCCTTCATTTTGATGCTCATTGGCTTGTTATGATCAATATTTCCTTCTTTTGGATGCATATTTCCTTCATTTTGATGCTCATTAGCCTTTTATGATAACGTTTCCTTCGTTTCGATGCATATTTCCTTAATTTTGATGCTCAATCGCTTGTTATGATCAACATTTCCTTCCTTTCGATGCATATTCCTTCATTTTGATTCTCATTTGCTTGTTATGATCAACATTTTCTTCATTACGATGCATATTTCTTCATTTTGATACACATTCGCATGTTATGATATCCCTTTCCTTCGTTTAGATACATATTCCTTCATTTTGATGTTCATACGAATGTTATGATCAATATTTCCTTCGTTTCGAGGCATATCTCCTTCATTTTGATGCACATTCGCTATATATGATCAACATTTCCTTCGTTTCGATACATATTCCGTCATTTTGATCATCATTCGCTTGTTATTATCAACATTTCCTTCGCTTCGATGCATATTTCCTTTATTTTGATGCTCATTCGCTTGTTATGATCAATATTTCCTTCGTTTCAATGCATATTTCCTTCATTTTGATGCCCATTCGCTTTATATGATCAACATTTCCTTCATTTCGATACATATTCCGTCATTTTGATCCTCATTCGCTAGTTATTATCAATATTTCCTTTGCTTCGATGCATATTTCCTTCATTTTGATGCCCATTCGCTAGATATGATCAACATTTCCTTCGTTTCGATACATATTCCTTCATTTTGATCCTCATTCACTTGTTATTATCAACATTTCCTTCTTTTTGATGAATATTTCCTTCATTTTGATGCTCATTCGCTTTATATGATCAACATTTCCTTCGTTTCGATACATATTCCGTTATTTTGATCCTTATTCTCTTTTATTATCAGCATTTCCATCGATTCGATGCATATTTCCTTCATTTTGATGCTCATTCGTTTGTTATGATCAACATTTTCTTCGTTTCGATTCATATTTCCTTCATTTTGATGCCCATTCGCATTATATGATCAACATTACCTTTGTTTTGATACATATTTCGTCATATATATCCTCATTCGCTTGTTATTATCAACATTTCATTCGCTTTGATGCATATTTCCTTCATTTTGATACTCATTCGCTTGTCATGATCAACATTTCTTTCGTTTCGACGCACAATTCCTTCATTTTGATGCTCATTCGCTTGCTATGATCAACATTTCCGTCGTTTTGATGCATGTTTCCTTCATTTTGATGCTCATTATCTCATTACGATCAACATTTCCTTCATTTCGATGCATACTTTCTTCATTTTGATGCTTATTCACTTGTTATGATCAACATTTTCTTTGTTTCGATGCATATTTCCTTTATTTTGTTGCTCATTCGCTTGTTATGATCACCATTTCCTTCGTTTCGATGCAAATTCCTTCATTTTGATTCTCATTCGCATGTTATGATCAACGTTTCCTTCGTTTCGAAGCTTATTTCCTTCGTTTTGATTCTCATTCGCATGTTATAATCAACATTTACTTTGTTTAGATACAGATTTCCTTCGTTTTGATGCCCATTCGCTTGTTATGACAAACATTAACTTCGTATAGATTCATATTCCTTCATTTTAATGTTCATTTGCTTGTTATGATCAATATTTCCTTCGTTTCGATGCATATTCCTTCATTTTGATGCTCATTGGCTTGTAATGATCAACATTTCCTTAGTTTTGATGCATATTCCTTCATTTTGATGCTCAATCGCATGTTATGATCAACATTTCCTCCGTTTCGATGCATATTTCTTTCATTTTGATGCCAATTCGCTTGAAATGATTAACATTTCATTCGTTTCAATACATATTCAGTCATTTTGTTGCTTGTTATTATCAATATTTCCTTCGCTTCAATGCATATTTCCTTCATTTTGATGCTCATTCGCTTGTTATGATCAACATTTCCTTCGTTTCAACGCACATTTCCTTCATTTTGATGATCGTTCGCTTATGATCAACATTTCCTTCCTTTCGTCGCTTGTTTCCTTCATTTTGATGCTCATTCTCTCATTACGATCTACATTCGCTCATTCGCTTGTTATGATCAACATTTTTCTTCGTTTCGATGCATATTTCCTTCATTTTGATGCTCATACGCTTATTATGATCGCCATTTCTGTCTTTTCGATGCAAATTCCTTCATTTTGATTCTCATTCGCATGTTATGAACAACATTTCCTTCGTTTCGAAGCATATTTCTTTTATTTTGATTCTCATTCTTTTGTTATATGATAAACATTTCCTTCGTTTCGATGCATGTTCCTTCATATTGATGCTCATTCGCGTGTTATGATCAACATTTCCTTCGTTTCGATGTATATTGCTTTCATTTTGATGCCTATTCGCTTGTTATGATAAATATTTACTTCGATTCGATATATATTCGTTAATTTTAAAGCTCATTCACTTGTTATGATCATTTCCTTCATTTCGATGTATATTCCTTTATTTTGATGCTCATTCATATGTTACGATCAACATTTCCTTCGTTTCGATTCATATTTCCTTCATTTTGATGCTCATTCCATTGTTATGATAAACATTTCCTTCGTTTTGATACATATTACTTTATTTTAATGCTCATTCGTTTGTTATGATCAACATTTCCTTTGTTTCGATGCATATTCCTTCATTTTGATGCTCATCGCATGTTATGATCAACATTTTCTTCGTTTCGATGCATATTTCATTCATTTTTATGGTCATTCGCTTGTTATGATCAACGTTTACTTCGTTTCGATGCATATTCCTTCATTTTGATGCTCATTGGCCTGTTATGATCAACATTTCCTTTGTTTCGATGCATATTTCCTTTATTTTGATGCTCATTCGCATGTTATGATCAACATTTCCTTCGTTTCGATGCAAATTTCCTTCATTTTGATGCTCATTCGCTTGTTATGACAAACATTTACTTCGTTTAGATTCAAATTCCTTCATTTTAATGTTCATTCGCTTGTTATGATCAACATTTCCTTTGTTTCGATGCATATTCCTTCATTTTGACGCTCATTGGCTTGTTATGATCAACATTTCCTTCTTTTGGATGCATATTTCCTTCATTTTGATGCTCATTAGCCTTTTATGATAACGTTTCCTTCGTTTCGATGCATATTTCCTTAATTTTGATGTTCAATCGCTTGTTATGATCAACATTTCCTTCCTTTCGATGCATATTCCTTCATTTTGATTCTCATTTGCTTGTTATGATCAACATTTTCTTCATTACGATGCATATTTCTTCATTTTGATACACATTCGCATGTTATGATAACCCTTTCCTTCGTTTAGATACATATTCCTTCATTTTGATGTTCATACGAATGTTATGATCAATATTTACTTCGTTTCGAGGCATATCTCCTTCATTTTGATGCACATTCGCTATATATGATCAACATTTCCTTCGTTTCGATACATATTCCGTCATTTTGATCATCATTCGCTTGTTATTATCAACATTTCCTTCGCTTCGATGCATATTTCCTTTATTTTGATGCTCATTCGCTTGTTATGATCAATATTTCCTTCGTTTCAATGCATATTTCCTTCATTTTGATGCCCATTCGCTTTATATGATCAACATTTCCTTCATTTCGATACATATTCCGTCATTTTGATCCTCATTCGCTAGTTATTATCAATATTTCCTTTGCTTCGATGCATATTTCCTTCATTTTGATGCCCATTCGCTAGATATGATCAACATTTCCTTCGTTTCGATACATATTCCTTCATTTTGATCCTCATTCACTTGTTATTATCAACATTTCCTTCTTTTTGATGAATATTTCCTTCATTTTGATGCTCATTCGCTTTATATGATCAACATTTCCTTCGTTTCGATACATATTCCGTTATTTTGATCCTTATTCTCTTTTATTATCAGCATTTCCATCAATTCGATGCATATTTCCTTCATTTTGATGCTCATTCGTTTGTTATGATCAACATTTTCTTCGTTTCGATTCATATTTCCTTCATTTTGATGCCCATTCGCATTATATGATCAACATTACCTTTGTTTTGATACATATTTCGTCATATATATCCTCATTCGCTTGTTATTATCAACATTTCATTCGCTTTGATGCATATTTCCTTCATTTTGATACTCATTCGCTTGTCATGATCAACATTTCTTTCGTTTCGACGCACAATTCCTTCATTTTGATGCTCATTCGCTTGCTATGATCAACATTTCCGTCGTTTTGATGCATGTTTCCTTCATTTTGATGCTCATTATCTCATTACGATCAACATTTCCTTCATTTCGATGCATACTTTCTTCATTTTGATGCTTATTCACTTGTTATGATCAACATTTTCTTTGTTTCGATGCATATTTCCTTTATTTTGATGCTCATTCGCTTGTTATGATCACCATTTCCTTCGTTTCGATGCAAATTCCTTCATTTTGATTCTCATTCGCATTTATGATCAACGTTTCCTTCGTTTCGAAGCATATTTCCTTCGTTTTGATTCTCATTCGCATGTTATAATCAACATTTACTTTGTTTAGATACAGATTTCCTTCGTTTTGATGCCCATTCGCTTGTTATGACAAAAATTAACTTCGTATAGATTCATATTCCTTCATTTTAATGTTCATTTGCTTGTTATGATCAATATTTCCTTCGTTTCGATGCATATTCCTTCATTTTGATGCTCATTGGCTTGTAATGATCAACATTTCCTTAGTTTTGATGCATATTCCTTCATTTTGATGCTCAATCGCATGTTATGATCAACATTTCCTCCGTTTCGATGCATATTTCTTTCATTTTGATGCCAATTCGCTTGAAATGATTAACATTTTATTCGTTTCAATACATATTCAGTCATTTTGTCGCTTGTTATTATCAATATTTCCTTCGCTTCAATGCATATTTCCTTCATTTTGATGCTCATTCGCTTGTTATGATCAACATTTCCTTCGTTTCAACGCACATTTCCTTCATTTTGATGATCGTTCGCTTATGATCAACATTTCCTTCCTTTCGTCGCTTGTTTCCTTCATTTTGATGCTCATTCTCTCATTACGATCTACATTCGCTCATTCGCTTGTTATGATCAACATTTTTCTTCGTTTCGATGCATATTTCCTTCATTTTGATGCTCATACGCTTATTATGATCGCCATTTCTGTCTTTTCGATGCAAATTCCTTCATTTTGATTCTCATTCGCATGTTATGAACAACATTTCCTTCGTTTCGAAGCATATTTCTTTTATTTTGATTCTCATTCTTTTGTTATATGATAAACATTTCCTTCGTTTCGATGCATGTTCCTTTATATTGATGCTCATTCGCGTGTTATGATCAACATTTCCTTCGTTTCGATGTATATTGCTTTCATTTTGATGCCCATTCGCTTGTTATGATAAATATTTCCTTCGTTTCGATATATATTCGTTAATTTTAAAGCTCATTCGCTTGTTATGATCATTTCCTTCATTTCGATGTATATTCCTTTATTTTGATGCTCATTCATATGTTACGATCAACATTTCCTTCGTTTCGATTCATATTTCCTTCATTTTGATGCTCATTCCATTGTTATGATAAACATTTCCTTCGTTTTGATACATATTACTTTATTTTAATGCTCATTCGTTTGTTATGATCAACATTTCCTTTGTTTCGATGCATATTCCTTCATTTTGATGCTCATCGCATGTTATGATCAACATTTTCTTCGTTTCGATGCATATTTCCTTCATTTTTATGGTCATTCGCTTGTTATGATCAACGTTTACTTCGTTTCGATGCATATTCCTTCATTTTGATGCTCATTGGCCTGTTATGATCAACATTTCCTTTGTTTCGATGCATATTTCCTTTATTTTGATGCTCATTCGCATGCTATGATCAACATTTCCTTCGTTTCGATGCAAATTTCCTTCATTTTGATGCTCATTCGCTTGTTATGACAAACATTTACTTCGTTTAGATTCAAATTCCTTCATTTTAATGTTCATTCGCTTGTTATGATCAACATTTCCTTTGTTTCGATGCATATTCCTTCATTTTGATGCTCATTGGCTTGTTATGATCAACATTTCCTTCTTTTGGATGCATATTTCCTTCATTTTGATGCTCATTAGCCTTTTATGATAACGTTTCCTTCGTTTCGATGCATATTTCCTTAATTTTGATGCTCAATCGCTTGTTATGATCAACATTTCCTTCCTTTCGATGCATATTCCTTCATTTTGATTCTCATTTGCTTGTTATGATCAACATTTTCTTCATTACGATGCATATTTCTTCATTTTGATACACATTCGCATGTTATGATAACCCTTTCCTTCGTTTAGATAGATATTCCTTCATTTTGATGTTCATACGAATGTTATGATCAATATTTCCTTCGTTTCGAGGCATATCTCCTTCATTTTGATGCACATTCGCTATATATGATCAACATTTCCTTCGTTTCGATACATATTCCGTCATTTTGATCATCATTCGCTTGTTATTATCAACATTTCCTTCGCTTCGATGCATATTTCCTTTATTTTGATGCTCATTCGCTTGTTATGATCAATATTTCCTTCGTTTCAATGCATATTTCCTTCATTTTGATGCCCATTCGCTTTATATGATCAACATTTCCTTCATTTCGATACATATTCCGTCATTTTGATCCTCATTCGCTAGTTATTATCAATATTTCCTTTGCTTCGATGCATATTTCCTTCATTTTGATGCCCATTCGCTAGATATGATCAACATTTCCTTCGTTTCGATACATATTCCTTCATTTTGATCCTCATTCACTTGTTATTATCAACATTTCCTTCTTTTTGATGAATATTTCCTTCATTTTGATGCTCATTCGCTTTATATGATCAACATTTCCTTCGTTTCGATACATATTCCGTTATTTTGATCCTTATTCTCTTTTATTATCAGCATTTCCATCGATTCGATGCATATTTCCTTCATTTTGATGCTCATTCGTTTGTTATGATCAACATTTTCTTCGTTTCGATTCATATTTCCTTCATTTTGATGCCCATTCGCATTATATGATCAACATTACCTTTGTTTTGATACATATTTCGTCATATATATCCTCATTCGCTTGTTATCAACATTTCATTCGCTTTGATGCATATTTCCTTCATTTTGATACTCATTCGCTTGTCATGATCAACATTTCTTTCGTTTCGACGCACAATTCCTTCATTTTGATGCTCATTCGCTTGCTATGATCAACATTTCCGTCGTTTTGATGCATGTTTCCTTCATTTTGATGCTCATTATCTCATTACGATCAACATTTCCTTCATTTCGATGCATACTTTCTTCATTTTGATGCTTATTCACTTGTTATGATCAACATTTTCTTTGTTTCGATGCATATTTCCTTTATTTTGATGCTCATTCGCTTGTTATGATCACCATTTCCTTCGTTTCGATGCAAATTCCTTCATTTTGATTCTCATTCGCATTTATGATCAACGTTTCCTTCGTTTCGAAGCATATTTCCTTCGTTTTGATTCTCATTCGCATGTTATAATCAACATTTACTTTGTTTAGATACAGATTTCCTTCGTTTTGATGCCCATTCGCTTGTTATGACAAACATTAACTTCGTATAGATTCATATTCCTTCATTTTAATGTTCATTTGCTTGTTATGATCAATATTTCCTTCGTTTCGATGCATATTCCTTCATTTTGATGCTCATTGGCTTGTAATGATCAACATTTCCTTAGTTTTGATGCATATTCCTTCATTTTGATGCTCAATCGCATGTTATGATCAACATTTCCTCCGTTTCGATGCATATTTCTTTCATTTTGATGCCAATTCGCTTGAAATGATTAACATTTCATTCGTTTCAATACATATTCAGTCATTTTGTCGCTTGTTATTATCAATATTTCCTTCGCTTCAATGCATATTTCCTTCATTTTGATGCTCATTCGCTTGTTATGATCAACATTTCCTTCGTTTCAACGCACATTTCCATCATTTTGATGATCGTTCGCTTATGATCAACATTTCCTTCCTTTCGTCGCTTGTTTCCTTCATTTTGATGCTCATTCTCTCATTACGATCTACATTCGCTCATTCGCTTGTTATGATCAACATTTTTCTTCGTTTCGATGCATATTTCCTTCATTTTGATGCTCATACGCTTATTATGATCGCCATTTCTGTCTTTTCGATGCAAATTCCTTCATTTTGATTCTCATTCGCATGTTATGAACAACATTTCCTTCGTTTCGAAGCATATTTCTTTTATTTTGATTCTCATTCTTTTGTTATATGATAAACATTTCCTTCGTTTCGATGCATGTTCCTTCATATTGATGCTCATTCGCGTGTTATGATCAACATTTCCTTCGTTTCGATGTATATTGCTTTCATTTTGATGCCCATTCGCTTGTTATCATAAATATTTCCTTCGTTTCGATATATATTCGTTAATTTTAAAGCTCATTCGCTTGTTATGATCATTTCCTTCATTTCGATGTATATTCCTTTATTTTGATGCTCATTCATATGTTACGATCAACATTTCCTTCGTTTCGATTCATATTTCCTTCATTTTGATGCTCATTCCATTGTTATGATAAACATTTCCTTCGTTTTGATACATATTACTTTATTTTAATGCTCATTCGTTTGTTATGATCAACATTTCCTTTGTTTCGATGCATATTCCTTCATTTTGATGCTCATCGCATGTTATGATCAACATTTTCTTCGTTTCGATGCATATTTCCTTCATTTTTATGGTCATTCGCTTGTTATGATCAACGTTTACTTCGTTTCGATGCATATTCCTTCATTTTGATGCTCATTGGCCTGTTATGATCAACATTTCCTTTGTTTCGATGCATATTTCCTTTATTTTGATGCTCATTCGCATGCTATGATCAACATTTCCTTCGTTTCGATGCAAATTTCCTTCATTTTGATGCTCATTCGCTTGTTATGACAAACATTTACTTCGTTTAGATTCAAATTCCTTCATTTTAATGTTCATTCGCTTGTTATGATCAACATTTCCTTTGTTTCGATGCATATTCCTTCATTTTGATGCTCATTGGCTTGTTATGATCAACATTTCCTTCTTTTGGATGCATATTTCCTTCATTTTGATTCTCATTTGCTTGTTATGATCAACATTTCCTTCATTACGATGCATATTTCTTCATTTTGATACACATTCGCATGTTATAATAACCATTTCCTTCGTTTAGATACATATTCCTTCATTTTGATGTTCATACGAATGTTATGATCAATATTTCCTTCATTTCGAGGCATATCTCCTTCATTTTGATGCACATTCGCTATATATGATCAACATTTCCTTCGTTTCGATACATATTCCGTCATTTTGATCATCATTCGCTTGTTATTATCAACATTTCCTTCGCTTCGATGCATATTTCCTTCATTTTGATGCTCGTTCGCTTGTTATGATCAATATTTCCTTTGTTTCGATGCATATTTCCTTCATTTTGATGCCCATTGGCTTTATATGATCAACATTTCCTTCGATTCGATACATATTCCGTCATTTTGATCCTCATTCGCTAGTTATTATCAACATTTCCTTTGCTTCGATGCATATTTCCTTCATTTTGATGCCCATTCGCTTGATATGATCAACATTTCCTTCGTTTCGATACATATTCCTTCATTTTGATCCTCATTCGCTTGTTATTATCAACATTTTCTTCGCTTCGATGCATATTTCCTTCATTTTGATGTTCATTCGCTTGTTATGATCAACATTTCCTTCGTTTCGATGCACATTTCCTTCATTTTGATGCTCATTCGCTTGTTATGATCAACATTTCCTTCATTTCGATGAATGTTTCCTTCATTTTGATGCTCATTCGCTTGTTATGATCAATATTTCCTTCATTTCGATGCATGTTTCCTTCATTTTGATGCTCATTTTCTCATTACGATCAACATTTCCTTCGTTTCGATACATATTTCTTTCATTTTGATGCTCATTCGCTTGTTATGATCAACATTTCCTTCGTTTTGATTCTCATTCACATGTTATGATCAATATTTCCTTCGTTTCGAAGTATATTTCCTTCATTTTGATTCTCATTCGCTTGTTATATGATCAACATTTCCTTCATTTCGATGCATATTCCTTCATTTTGATGCTCATTCGCGTGTTATGATCAACATTTCCTTCATTTCGATGCATATTTCCTTCATTTTGACGCTCATTCACTTGTTATGATTAATATTTCCTTCGTTTCGATGCATATTCCTTATTTTGATGCTCATTCGCATGTTACGATCAACATTTCCTTCGTTTCGATGCATATTTCCTTTATTTTGATGCTCATTCACATGTTATGATCAACATTTCCTTCGTTTCGATGCATATTTCCTTCATTTTGATGCTCATTCGTTTGTTATGATCAACATTTCTTTAGTTACGACACATATTTCCTTCATTTTGATGCTCATTCGCTTGTTATATGATCAAGTTTCGATGCATATTCCTTCATTTTGATGCTCATTCGCATGTTATAATCAACATTTACTTTGTTTAGATACAGATTTCCTTCGTTTTGATGCCCATTCGCTTGTTATGACAAACATTAACTTCATATAGATTCATATTCCTTCATTTTAATGTTCATTTGCTTGTTATGATCAATATTTCCTTCGTTTCGATGCATATTCCTTCATTTTGATGCTCATTGGCTTGTAATGATCAACATTTCCTTAGTTTTGATGCATATTCCTTCATTTTGATGCTCAATCGCATGTTATGATCAACATTTCCTCCGTTTCGATGCATATTTCTTTCATTTTGATGCCAATTCGCTTGAAATGATTAACATTTCATTCGTTTCAATACATATTCAGTCATTTTGTCGCTTGTTATTATCAATATTTCCTTCGCTTCAATGCATATTTCCTTCATTTTGATGCTCATTCGCTTGTTATGATCAACATTTCCTTCGTTTCAACGCACATTTCCTTCATTTTGATGATCGTTCTCTTATGATCAACATTTCCTTCCTTTCGTCGCTTGTTTCCTTCATTTTGATGCTCATTCTCTCATTACGATCTACATTCGCTCATTCGCTTGTTATGATCAATATTTTTCTTCGTTTCGATGCATATTTCCTTCATTTTGATGCTCATACGCTTATTATGATCGCCATTTCTGTCTTTTCGATGCAAATTCCTTCATTTTGATTCTCATTCGCATGTTATGAACAACATTTCCTTCGTTTCGAAGCATATTTCTTTTATTTTGATTCTCATTCTTTTGTTATATGATAAACATTTCCTTCGTTTCGATGCATGTTCCTTCATATTGATGCTCATTCGCGTGTTATGATCAACATTTCCTTCGTTTCGATGTATATTGCTTTCATTTTGATGCCCATTCGCTTGTTATGATAAATATTTCCTTCGTTTCGATATATATTCGTTAATTTTAAAGCTCATTCGCTTGTTATGATCATTTCCTTCATTTCGATGTATATTCCTTTATTTTGATGCTCATTCATATGTTACGATCAACATTTCCTTCGTTTCGATTCATATTTCCTTCATTTTGATGCTCATTCCATTGTTATGATAAACATTTCCTTCGTTTTGATACATATTACTTTATTTTAATGCTCATTCGTTTGTTATGATCAACATTTCCTTTGTTTCGATGCATATTCCTTCATTTTGATGCTCATCGCATGTTATGATCAACATTTTCTTCGTTTTGATGCATATTTCCTTCATTTTTATGGTCATTCGCTTGTTATGATCAACGTTTACTTCGTTTCGATGCATATTCCTTCATTTTGATGCTCATTGGCCTGTTATGATCAACATTTCCTTTGTTTCGATGCATATTTCCTTTATTTTGATGCTCATTCGCATGCTATGATCAACATTTCCTTCGTTTCGATGCAAATTTCCTCCATTTTGATGCTCATTCGCTTGTTATGACAAACATTTACTTCGTTTAGATTCAAATTCCTTCATTTTAATGTTCATTCGCTTGTTATGATCAACATTTCCTTTGTTTCGATGCATATTCCTTCATTTTGATGCTCATTGGCTTGTTATGATCAATATTTCCTTCTTTTGGATGCATATTTCCTTCATTTTGATGCTCATTAGCCTTTTATGATAACGTTTCCTTCGTTTCGATGCATATTTCCTTAATTTTGATGCTCAATCGCTTGTTATGATCAACATTTCCTTCCTTTCGATGCATATTCCTTCATTTTGATTCTCATTTGCTTGTTATGATCAACATTTTCTTCATTACGATGCATATTTCTTCATTTTGATACACATTCGCATGTTATGATATCCCTTTCCTTCGTTTAGATACATATTCCTTCATTTTGATGTTCATACGAATGTTATGATCAATATTTCCTTCGTTTCGAGGCATATCTCCTTCATTTTGATGCACATTCGCTATATATGATCAACATTTCCTTCGTTTCGATACATATTCCGTCATTTTGATCATCATTCGCTTGTTATTATCAACATTTCCTTCGCTTCGATGCATATTTCCTTTATTTTGATGCTCATTCGCTTGTTATGATCAATATTTCCTTCGTTTCAATGCATATTTCCTTCATTTTGATGCCCATTCGCTTTATATGATCAACATTTCCTTCATTTCGATACATATTCCGTCATTTTGATCCTCATTCGCTAGTTATTATCAATATTTCCTTTGCTTCGATGCATATTTCCTTCATTTTGATGCCCATTCGCTAGATATGATCAACATTTCCTTCGTTTCGATACATATTCCTTCATTTTGATCCTCATTCACTTGTTATTATCAACATTTCCTTCTTTTTGATGAATATTTCCTTCATTTTGATGCTCATTCGCTTTATATGATCAACATTTCCTTCGTTTCGATACATATTCCGTTATTTTGATCCTTATTCTCTTTTATTATCAGCATTTCCATCGATTCGATGCATATTTCCATCATTTTGATGCTCATTCGTTTGTTATGATCAACATTTTCTTCGTTTCGATTCATATTTCCTTCATTTTGATGCCCATTCGCATTATATGATCAACATTACCTTTGTTTTGATACATATTTCGTCATATATATCCTCATTCGCTTGTTATTATCAACATTTCATTCGCTTTGATGCATATTTCCTTCATTTTGATACTCATTCGCTTGTCATGATCAACATTTCTTTCGTTTCGACGCACAATTCCTTCATTTTGATGCTCATTCGCTTGCTATGATCAACATTTCCGTCGTTTTGATGCATGTTTCCTTCATTTTGATGCTCATTATCTCATTACGATCAACATTTCCTTCATTTCGATGCATACTTTCTTCATTTTGATGCTTATTCACTTGTTATGATCAACATTTTCTTTGTTTCGATGCATATTTCCTTTATTTTGTTGCTCATTCGCTTGTTATGATCACCATTTCCTTCGTTTCGATGCAAATTCCTTCATTTTGATTCTCATTCGCATGTTATGATCAACGTTTCCTTCGTTTCGAAGCTTATTTCCTTCGTTTTGATTCTCATTCGCATGTTATAATCAACATTTACTTTGTTTAGATACAGATTTCCTTCGTTTTGATGCCCATTCGCTTGTTATGACAAACATTAACTTCGTATAGATTCATATTCCTTCATTTTAATGTTCATTTGCTTGTTATGATCAATATTTCCTTCGTTTCGATGCATATTCCTTCATTTTGATGCTCATTGGCTTGTAATGATCAACATTTCCTTAGTTTTGATGCATATTCCTTCATTTTGATGCTCAATCGCATGTTATGATCAACATTTCCTCCGTTTCGATGCATATTTCTTTCATTTTGATGCCAATTCGCTTGAAATGATTAACATTTCATTCGTTTCAATACATATTCAGTCATTTTGTTGCTTGTTATTATCAATATTTCCTTCGCTTCAATGCATATTTCCTTCATTTTGATGCTCATTCGCTTGTTATGATCAACATTTCCTTCGTTTCAACGCACATTTCCTTCATTTTGATGATCGTTCGCTTATGATCAACATTTCCTTCCTTTCGTCGCTTGTTTCCTTCATTTTGATGCTCATTCTCTCATTACGATCTACATTCGCTCATTCGCTTGTTATGATCAACATTTTTCTTCGTTTCGATGCATATTTCCTTCATTTTGATGCTCATACGCTTATTATGATCGCCATTTCTGTCTTTTCGATGCAAATTCCTTCATTTTGATTCTCATTCGCATGTTATGAACAACATTTCCTTCGTTTCGAAGCATATTTCTTTTATTTTGATTCTCATTCTTTTGTTATATGATAAACATTTCCTTCGTTTCGATGCATGTTCCTTCATATTGATGCTCATTCGCGTGTTATGATCAACATTTCCTTCGTTTCGATGTATATTGCTTTCATTTTGATGCCCATTCGCTTGTTATCATAAATATTTCCTTCGTTTCGATATATATTCGTTAATTTTAAAGCTCATTCGCTTGTTATGATCATTTCCTTCATTTCGATGTATATTCCTTTATTTTGATGCTCATTCATATGTTACGATCAACATTTCCTTCGTTTCGATTCATATTTCCTTCATTTTGATGCTCATTCCATTGTTATGATAAACATTTCCTTCGTTTTGATACATATTACTTTATTTTAATGCTCATTCGTTTGTTATGATCAACATTTCCTTTGTTTCGATGCATATTCCTTCATTTTGATGCTCATCGCATGTTATGATCAACATTTTCTTTGTTTCGATGCATATTTCCTTCATTTTTATGGTCATTCGCTTGTTATGATCAACGTTTACTTCGTTTCGATGCATATTCCTTCATTTTGATGCTCATTGGCCTGTTATGATCAACATTTCCTTTGTTTCGATGCATATTTCCTTTATTTTGATGCTCATTCGCATGCTATGATCAACATTTCCTTCGTTTCGATGCAAATTTCCTTCATTTTGATGCTCATTCGCTTGTTATGACAAACATTTACTTCGTTTAGATTCAAATTCCTTCATTTTAATGTTCATTCGGTTGTTATGATCAACATTTCCTTTGTTTCGATGCATATTCCTTCATTTTGATGCTCATTGGCTTGTTATGATCAACATTTCCTTCTTTTGGATGCATATTTCCTTCATTTTGATGCTCATTAGCCTTTTATGATAACGTTTCCTTCGTTTCGATGCATATTTCCTTAATTTTGATGCTCAATCGCTTGTTATGATCAACATTTCCTTCCTTTCGATGCATATTCCTTCATTTTGATTCTCATTTGCTTGTTATGATCAACATTTTCTTCATTACGATGCATATTTCTTCATTTTGATACACATTCGCATGTTATGATAACCCTTTCCTTCGTTTAGATAGATATTCCTTCATTTTGATGTTCATACGAATGTTATGATCAATATTTCCTTCGTTTCGAGGCATATCTCCTTCATTTTGATGCACATTCGCTATATATGATCAACATTTCCTTCGTTTCGATACATATTCCGTCATTTTGATCATCATTCGCTTGTTATTATCAACATTTCCTTCGCTTCGATGCATATTTCCTTTATTTTGATGCTCATTCGCTTGTTATGATCAATATTTCCTTCGTTTCAATGCATATTTCCTTCATTTTGATGCCCATTCGCTTTATATGATCAACATTTCCTTCATTTCGATACATATTCCGTCATTTTGATCCTCATTCGCTAGTTATTATCAATATTTCCTTTGCTTCGATGCATATTTCCTTCATTTTGATGCCCATTCGCTAGATATGATCAACATTTCCTTCGTTTCGATACATATTCCTTCATTTTGATCCTCATTCACTTGTTATTATCAACATTTCCTTCTTTTTGATGAATATTTCCTTCATTTTGATGCTCATTCGCTTTATATGATCAACATTTCCTTCGTTTCGATACATATTCCGTTATTTTGATCCTTATTCTCTTTTATTATCAGCATTTCCATCGATTCGATGCATATTTCCTTCATTTTGATGCTCATTCGTTTGTTATGATCAACATTTTCTTCGTTTCGATTCATATTTCCTTCATTTTGATGCCCATTCGCATTATATGATCAACATTACCTTTGTTTTGATACATATTTCGTCATATATATCCTCATTCGCTTGTTATCAACATTTCATTCGCTTTGATGCATATTTCCTTCATTTTGATACTCATTCGCTTGTCATGATCAACATTTCTTTCGTTTCGACGCACAATTCCTTCATTTTGATGCTCATTCGCTTGCTATGATCAACATTTCCGTCGTTTTGATGCATGTTTCCTTCATTTTGATGCTCATTATCTCATTACGATCAACATTTCCTTCATTTCGATGCATACTTTCTTCATTTTGATGCTTATTCACTTGTTATGATCAACATTTTCTTTGTTTCGATGCATATTTCCTTTATTTTGATGCTCATTCGCTTGTTATGATCACCATTTCCTTCGTTTCGATGCAAATTCCTTCATTTTGATTCTCATTCGCATTTATGATCAATGTTTCCTTCGTTTCGAAGCATATTTCCTTCGTTTTGATTCTCATTCGCATGTTATAATCAACATTTACTTTGTTTAGATACAGATTTCCTTCGTTTTGATGCCCATTCGCTTGTTATGACAAACATTAACTTCGTATAGATTCATATTCCTTCATTTTAATGTTCATTTGCTTGTTATGATCAATATTTCCTTCGTTTCGATGCATATTCCTTCATTTTGATGCTCATTGGCTTGTAATGATCAACATTTCCTTAGTTTTGATGCATATTCCTTCATTTTGATGCTCAATCGCATGTTATGATCAACATTTCCTCCGTTTCGATGCATATTTCTTTCATTTTGATGCCAATTCGCTTGAAATGATTAACATTTCATTCGTTTCAATACATATTCAGTCATTTTGTCGCTTGTTATTATCAATATTTCCTTCGCTTCAATGCATATTTCCTTCATTTTGATGCTCATTCGCTTGTTATGATCAACATTTCCTTCGTTTCAACGCACATTTCCTTCATTTTGATGATCGTTCGCTTATGATCAACATTTCCTTCCTTTCGTCGCTTGTTTCCTTCATTTTGATGCTCATTCTCTCATTACGATCTACATTCGCTCATTCGCTTGTTATGATCAACATTTTTCTTCGTTTCGATGCATATTTCCTTCATTTTGATGCTCATACGCTTATTATGATCGCCATTTCTGTCTTTTCGATGCAAATTCCTTCATTTTGATTCTCATTCGCATGTTATGAACAACATTTCCTTCGTTTCGAAGCATATTTCTTTTATTTTGATTCTCATTCTTTTGTTATATGATAAACATTTCCTTCGTTTCGATGCATGTTCCTTCATATTGATGCTCATTCGCGTGTTATGATCAACATTTCCTTCGTTTCGATGTATATTGCTTTCATTTTGATGCCCATTCGCTTGTTATCATAAATATTTCCTTCGTTTCGATATATATTCGTTAATTTTAAAGCTCATTCGCTTGTTATGATCATTTCCTTCATTTCGATGTATATTCCTTTATTTTGATGCTCATTCATATGTTACGATCAACATTTCCTTCGTTTCGATTCATATTTCCTTCATTTTGATGCTCATTCCATTGTTATGATAAACATTTCCTTCGTTTTGATACATATTACTTTATTTTAATGCTCATTCGTTTGTTATGATCAACATTTCCTTTGTTTCGATGCATATTCCTTCATTTTGATGCTCATCGCATGTTATGATCAACATTTTCTTCGTTTCGATGCATATTTCCTTCATTTTTATGGTCATTCGCTTGTTATGATCAACGTTTACTTCGTTTCGATGCATATTCCTTCATTTTGATGCTCATTGGCCTGTTATGATCAACATTTCCTTTGTTTCGATGCATATTTCCTTTATTTTGATGCTCATTCGCATGCTATGATCAACATTTCCTTCGTTTCGATGCAAATTTCCTTCATTTTGATGCTCATTCGCTTGTTATGACAAACATTTACTTCGTTTAGATTCAAATTCCTTCATTTTAATGTTCATTCGCTTGTTATGATCAACATTTCCTTTGTTTCGATGCATATTCCTTCATTTTGATGCTCATTGGCTTGTTATGATCAACATTTCCTTCTTTTGGATGCATATTTCCTTCATTTTGATGCTCATTAGCCTTTTATGATAATGTTTCCTTCGTTTCGATGCATATTTCCTTAATTTTGATGCTCAATCGCTTGTTATGATCAACATTTCCTTCCTTTCGATGCATATTCCTTCATTTTGATTCTCATTTGCTTGTTATGATCAACATTTTCTTCATTACGATGCATATTTCTTCATTTTGATACACATTCGCATGTTATGATAACCCTTTCCTTCGTTTAGATACATATTCCTTCATTTTGATGTTCATACGAATGTTATGATCAATATTTCCTTCGTTTCGAGGCATATCTCCTTCATTTTGATGCACATTCGCTATATATGATCAACATTTCCTTCGTTTCGATACATATTCCGTCATTTTGATCATCATTCGCTTGTTATTATCAACATTTCCTTCGCTTCGATGCATATTTCCTTTATTTTGATGCTCATTCGCTTGTTATGATCAATATTTCCTTCGTTTCAATGCATATTTCCTTCATTTTGATGCCCATTCGCTTTATATGATCAACATTTCCTTCATTTCGATACATATTCCGTCATTTTGATCCTCATTCGCTAGTTATTATCAATATTTCCTTTGCTTCGATGCATATTTCCTTCATTTTGATGCCCATTCGCTAGATATGATCAACATTTCCTTCGTTTCGATACATATTCCTTCATTTTGATCCTCATTCACTTGTTATTATCAACATTTCCTTCTTTTTGATGAATATTTCCTTCATTTTGATGCTCATTCGCTTTATATGATCAACATTTCCTTCGTTTCGATACATATTCTGTTATTTTGATCCTTATTCTCTTTTATTATCAGCATTTCCATCGATTCGATGCATATTTCCTTCATTTTGATGCTCATTCGTTTGTTATGATCAACATTTTCTTCGTTTCGATTCATATTTCCTTCATTTTGATGCCCATTCGCATTATATGATCAACATTACCTTTGTTTTGATACATATTTCGTCATATATATCCTCATTCGCTTGTTATCAACATTTCATTCGCTTTGATGCATATTTCCTTCATTTTGATACTCATTCGCTTGTCATGATCAACATTTCTTTCGTTTCGACGCACAATTCCTTCATTTTGATGCTCATTCGCTTGCTATGATCAACATTTCCGTCGTTTTGATGCATGTTTCCTTCATTTTGATGCTCATTATCTCATTACGATCAACATTTCCTTCATTTCGATGCATACTTTCTTCATTTTGATGCTTATTCACTTGTTATGATCAACATTTTCTTTGTTTCGATGCATATTTCCTTTATTTTGATGCTCATTCGCTTGTTATGATCACCATTTCCTTCGTTTCGATGCAAATTCCTTCATTTTGATTCTCATTCGCATTTATGATCAATGTTTCCTTCGTTTCGAAGCATATTTCCTTCGTTTTGATTCTCATTCGCATGTTATAATCAACATTTACTTTGTTTAGATACAGATTTCCTTCGTTTTGATGCCCATTCGCTTGTTATGACAAACATTAACTTCGTATAGATTCATATTCCTTCATTTTAATGTTCATTTGCTTGTTATGATCAATATTTCCTTCGTTTCGATGCATATTCCTTCATTTTGATGCTCATTGGCTTGTAATGATCAACATTTCCTTAGTTTTGATGCATATTCCTTCATTTTGATGCTCAATCGCATGTTATGATCAACATTTCCTCCGTTTCGATGCATATTTCTTTCATTTTGATGCCAATTCGCTTGAAATGATTAAC
Organism: Pogostemon cablin; assembly: GCA_023678885.1. Taxonomy (NCBI): domain Eukaryota; kingdom Viridiplantae; phylum Streptophyta; class Magnoliopsida; order Lamiales; family Lamiaceae; genus Pogostemon; species Pogostemon cablin. Next base: position 9,828,083 of record CM042976.1, read on the forward strand.
ATTTCATTCGTTTCAATACATATTCAGTCATTTTGTCGCTTGTTATTATCAATATTTCCTTCGCTTCAATGCATATTTCCTTCATTTTGATGCTCATTCGCTTGTTATGATCAACATTTCCTTCGTTTCAACGCACATTTCCTTCATTTTGATGATCGTTCGCTTATGATCAACATTTCCTTCCTTTCGTCGCTTGTTTCCTTCATTTTGATGCTCATTCTCTCATTACGATCTACATTCGCTCATTCGCTTGTTATGATCAACATTTTTCTTCGTTTCGATGCATATTTCCTTCATTTTGATGCTCATACGCTTATTATGATCGCCATTTCTGTCTTTTCGATGCAAATTCCTTCATTTTGATTCTCATTCGCATGTTATGAACAACATTTCCTTCGTTTCGAAGCATATTTCTTTTATTTTGATTCTCATTCTTTTGTTATATGATAAACATTTCCTTCGTTTCGATGCATGTTCCTTCATATTGATGCTCATTCGCGTGTTATGATCAACATTTCCTTCGTTTCGATGTATATTGCTTTCATTTTGATGCCCATTCGCTTGTTATCATAAATATTTCCTTCGTTTCGATATATATTCGTTAATTTTAAAGCTCATTCGCTTGTTATGATCATTTCCTTCATTTCGATGTATATTCCTTTATTTTGATGCTCATTCATATGTTACGATCAACATTTCCTTCGTTTCGATTCATATTTCCTTCATTTTGATGCTCATTCCATTGTTATGATAAACATTTCCTTCGTTTTGATACATATTACTTTATTTTAATGCTCATTCGTTTGTTATGATCAACATTTCCTTTGTTTCGATGCATATTCCTTCATTTTGATGCTCATCGCATGTTATGATCAACATTTTCTTCGTTTCGATGCATATTTCCTTCATTTTTATGGTCATTCGCTTGTTATGATCAACGTTTACTTCGTTTCGATGCATATTCCTTCATTTTGATGCTCATTGGCCTGTTATGATCAACATTTCCTTTGTTTCGATGCATATTTCCTTTATTTTGATGCTCATTCGCATGCTATGATCAACATTTCCTTCGTTTCGATGCAAATTTCCTTCATTTTGATGCTCATTCGCTTGTTATGACAAACATTTACTTCGTTTAGATTCAAATTCCTTCATTTTAATGTTCATTCGCTTGTTATGATCAACATTTCCTTTGTTTCGATGCATATTCCTTCATTTTGATGCTCATTGGCTTGTTATGATCAACATTTCCTTCTTTTGGATGCATATTTCCTTCATTTTGATGCTCATTAGCCTTTTATGATAATGTTTCCTTCGTTTCGATGCATATTTCCTTAATTTTGATGCTCAATCGCTTGTTATGATCAACATTTCCTTCCTTTCGATGCATATTCCTTCATTTTGATTCTCATTTGCTTGTTATGATCAACATTTTCTTCATTACGATGCATATTTCTTCATTTTGATACACATTCGCATGTTATGATAACCCTTTCCTTCGTTTAGATACATATTCCTTCATTTTGATGTTCATACGAATGTTATGATCAATATTTCCTTCGTTTCGAGGCATATCTCCTTCATTTTGATGCACATTCGCTATATATGATCAACATTTCCTTCGTTTCGATACATATTCCGTCATTTTGATCATCATTCGCTTGTTATTATCAACATTTCCTTCGCTTCGATGCATATTTCCTTTATTTTGATGCTCATTCGCTTGTTATGATCAATATTTCCTTCGTTTCAATGCATATTTCCTTCATTTTGATGCCCATTCGCTTTATATGATCAACATTTCCTTCATTTCGATACATATTCCGTCATTTTGATCCTCATTCGCTAGTTATTATCAATATTTCCTTTGCTTCGATGCATATTTCCTTCATTTTGATGCCCATTCGCTAGATATGATCAACATTTCCTTCGTTTCGATACATATTCCTTCATTTTGATCCTCATTCACTTGTTATTATCAACATTTCCTTCTTTTTGATGAATATTTCCTTCATTTTGATGCTCATTCGCTTTATATGATCAACATTTCCTTCGTTTCGATACATATTCTGTTATTTTGATCCTTATTCTCTTTTATTATCAGCATTTCCATCGATTCGATGCATATTTCCTTCATTTTGATGCTCATTCGTTTGTTATGATCAACATTTTCTTCGTTTTGATTCATATTTCCTTCATTTTGATGCCCATTCGCATTATATGATCAACATTACCTTTGTTTTGATACATATTTCGTCATATATATCCTCATTCGCTTGTTATCAACATTTCATTCGCTTTGATGCATATTTCCTTCATTTTGATACTCATTCGCTTGTCATGATCAACATTTCTTTCGTTTCGACGCACAATTCCTTCATTTTGATGCTCATTCGCTTGCTATGATCAACATTTCCGTCGTTTTGATGCATGTTTCCTTCATTTTGATGCTCATTATCTCATTACGATCAACATTTCCTTCATTTCGATGCATACTTTCTTCATTTTGATGCTTATTCACTTGTTATGATCAACATTTTCTTTGTTTCGATGCATATTTCCTTTATTTTGATGCTCATTCGCTTGTTATGATCACCATTTCCTTCGTTTCGATGCAAATTCCTTCATTTTGATTCTCATTCGCATTTATGATCAACGTTTCCTTCGTTTCGAAGCATATTTCCTTCGTTTTGATTCTCATTCGCATGTTATAATCAACATTTACTTTGTTTAGATACAGATTTCCTTCGTTTTGATGCCCATTCGCTTGTTATGACAAACATTAACTTCGTATAGATTCATATTCCTTCATTTTAATGTTCATTTGCTTGTTATGATCAATATTTCCTTCGTTTCGATGCATATTCCTTCATTTTGATGCTCATTGGCTTGTAATGATCAACATTTCCTTAGTTTTGATGCATATTCCTTCATTTTGATGCTCAATCGCATGTTATGATCAACATTTCCTCCGTTTCGATGCATATTTCTTTCATTTTGATGCCAATTCGCTTGAAATGATTAACATTTCATTCGTTTCAATACATATTCAGTCATTTTGTCGCTTGTTATTATCAATATTTCCTTCGCTTCAATGCATATTTCCTTCATTTTGATGCTCATTCGCTTGTTATGATCAACATTTCCTTCGTTTCAACGCACATTTCCTTCATTTTGATGATCGTTCGCTTATGATCAACATTTCCTTCCTTTCGTCGCTTGTTTCCTTCATTTTGATGCTCATTCTCTCATTACGATCTACATTCGCTCATTCGCTTGTTATGATCAACATTTTTCTTCGTTTCGATGCATATTTCCTTCATTTTGATGCTCATACGCTTATTATGATCGCCATTTCTGTCTTTTCGATGCAAATTCCTTCATTTTGATTCTCATTCGCATGTTATGAACAACATTTCCTTCGTTTCGAAGCATATTTCTTTTATTTTGATTCTCATTCTTTTGTTATATGATAAACATTTCCTTCGTTTCGATGCATGTTCCTTCATATTGATGCTCATTCGCGTGTTATGATCAACATTTCCTTCGTTTCGATGTATATTGCTTTCATTTTGATGCCCATTCGCTTGTTATCATAAATATTTCCTTCGTTTCGATATATATTCGTTAATTTTAAAGCTCATTCGCTTGTTATGATCATTTCCTTCATTTCGATGTATATTCCTTTATTTTGATGCTCATTCATATGTTACGATCAACATTTCCTTCGTTTCGATTCATATTTCCTTCATTTTGATGCTCATTCCATTGTTATGATAAACATTTCCTTCGTTTTGATACATATTACTTTATTTTAATGCTCATTCGTTTGTTATGATCAACATTTCCTTTGTTTCGATGCATATTCCTTCATTTTGATGCTCATCGCATGTTATGATCAACATTTTCTTCGTTTCGATGCATATTTCCTTCATTTTTATGGTCATTCGCTTGTTATGATCAACGTTTACTTCGTTTCGATGCATATTCCTTCATTTTGATGCTCATTGGCCTGTTATGATCAACATTTCCTTTGTTTCGATGCATATTTCCTTTATTTTGATGCTCATTCGCATGCTATGATCAACATTTCCTTCGTTTCGATGCAAATTTCCTTCATTTTGATGCTCATTCGCTTGTTATGACAAACATTTACTTCGTTTAGATTCAAATTCCTTCATTTTAATGTTCATTCGCTTGTTATGATCAACATTTCCTTTGTTTCGATGCATATTCCTTCATTTTGATGCTCATTGGCTTGTTATGATCAACATTTCCTTCTTTTGGATGCATATTTCCTTCATTTTGATGCTCATTAGCCTTTTATGATAATGTTTCCTTCGTTTCGATGCATATTTCCTTAATTTTGATGCTCAATCGCTTGTTATGATCAACATTTCCTTCCTTTCGATGCATATTCCTTCATTTTGATTCTCATTTGCTTGTTATGATCAACATTTTCTTCATTACGATGCATATTTCTTCATTTTGATACACATTCGCATGTTATGATAACCCTTTCCTTCGTTTAGATACATATTCCTTCATTTTGATGTTCATACGAATGTTATGATCAATATTTCCTTCGTTTCGAGGCATATCTCCTTCATTTTGATGCACATTCGCTATATATGATCAACATTTCCTTCGTTTCGATACATATTCCGTCATTTTGATCATCATTCGCTTGTTATTATCAACATTTCCTTCGCTTCGATGCATATTTCCTTTATTTTGATGCTCATTCGCTTGTTATGATCAATATTTCCTTCGTTTCAATGCATATTTCCTTCATTTTGATGCCCATTCGCTTTATATGATCAACATTTCCTTCATTTCGATACATATTCCGTCATTTTGATCCTCATTCGCTAGTTATTATCAATATTTCCTTTGCTTCGATGCATATTTCCTTCATTTTGATGCCCATTCGCTAGATATGATCAACATTTCCTTCGTTTCGATACATATTCCTTCATTTTGATCCTCATTCACTTGTTATTATCAACATTTCCTTCTTTTTGATGAATATTTCCTTCATTTTGATGCTCATTCGCATTATATGATCAACATTTCCTTCGTTTCGATACATATTCCGTTATTTTGATCCTTATTCTCTTTTATTATCAGCATTTCCATCGATTCGATGCATATTTCCTTCATTTTGATGCTCATTCGTTTGTTATGATCAACATTTTCTTCGTTTCGATTCATATTTCCTTCATTTTGATGCCCATTCGCATTATATGATCAACATTACCTTTGTTTTGATACATATTTCGTCATATATATCCTCATTCGCTTGTTATTATCAACATTTCATTCGCTTTGATGCATATTTCCTTCATTTTGATACTCATTCGCTTGTCATGATCAACATTTCTTTCGTTTCGACGCACAATTCCTTCATTTTGATGCTCATTCGCTTGCTATGATCAACATTTCCGTCGTTTTGATGCATGTTTCCTTCATTTTGATGCTCATTATCTCATTACGATCAACATTTCCTTCATTTCGATGCATACTTTCTTCATTTTGATGCTTATTCACTTGTTATGATCAACATTTTCTTTGTTTCGATGCATATTTCCATTATTTTGATGCTCATTCGCTTGTTATGATCACCATTTCCTTCGTTTCGATGCAAATTCCTTCATTTTGATTCTCATTCGCATGTTATGATCAACGTTTCCTTCGTTTCGAAGCATATTTCCTTCGTTTTGATTCTCATTCTCTTATTATATGATTAATATTTCCTTCGTTTCGATGCATGTTCCTTCATTTTGATGCTCATTCGCTTGTTATGATCAACATTTCCTCCGTTTCGATGCATATTTCTTTCATTTTGATGCCAATTCGCTTGATATGATTAACATTTCATTCGTTTCGATACATATTCAGTCATTTTGTCGCTTGTTATTATCAACATTTCCTTCGTTTCGATACATATTCCTTCATTTTGATCCTCATTCGCTTGTTATTATCAACATTTTCTTCGCTTCGATGCATATTTCCTTCATTTTGATGTTCATTCGCTTGTTATGATCAACATTTCCTTCTTTTCGATGCACATTTCCTTCATTTTGATGCTCATTCGCTTGTTATGATCAACATTTCCTTCATTTCGATGAATGTTTCCTTCATTTTGATGCTCATTCGCTTGTTATGATCAACATTTCCTTCATTTCGATGCATGTTTCCTTCATTTTGATGCTCATTTTCTCATTACGATCAACATTTCCTTTGTTTCGATACATATTTCTTTCATTTTGATGCTCATTCGCTTGTTATGATCAACATTTCCTCCGTTTTGATTCTCATTCGCATGTTATGATCAATGTTTCCTTCATTTCGAAGTATATTTCCTTCATTTTGATTCTCATTCGCTTGTTATATGATAAACATTTCTTTCATTTCGATGCATATTCCTTCATTTTGATGCTCATTCGCGTGTTATGATCAACATTTCCTTCATTTCGATGCATATTTCCTTCATTTTGACGCTCATTCACTTGTTATGATTAATATTTCCTTCGTTTCGATGCATATTCCTTTATTTTGATGCTCATTCGCATGTTATGATCAACATTTCCTTCGTTTCGATGCATATTTTCTTTATTTTGATGCTCATTCACATGTTATGATCAACATTTCCTTCGTTTCGATGCATATTTCCTTCATTTTGATGCTCATTCGTTTGTTATGATCAACATTTCTTTAGTTACGACACATATTTTCTTCATTTTGATGCTCATTCGCTTGTTATATCATCAAGTTTCGATGCATATTCCTTCATTTTGATGCTCATTCGCATGTTATAATCAACATTTACTTCGTTTAGATACAGATTTCCTTCATTTTGATGCCCATTCGCTTGTTATGACAAACATTAACTTCGTATAGATTCATATTCCTTCATTTTAATGTTCATTTGCTTGTTATGATCAACATTTCCTTCGTTTCGATGCATATTCCTTCATTTTGATGCTCATTGGCTTGTAATGATCAACATTTCCTTAGTTTCGATGCATATTCCTTCATTTTGATGCTCAATCGCATGTTATGATCAACATTTCCTTCTTATTGATGAATATTTCCTTCATTTTGATGCTCATTCGCTTTATATGATCAACATTTCCTTCGTTTTGATACATATTCCGTTATTTTGATCCTTATTCTCTTGTTATTATCAGCATTTCCTTTGCTTCAATGCATATTTCCTTCATTTTGATGCTCATTCGTTTGTTATGATCAACATTTTCTTCGTTTTGATGCATATTTCCTTCATTTTGATGCCCATTCGCATTATATGATCAACATTACCTTCGTTTCGATACATATTCCGTCATTTTGATCCTCATTCGCTTGTTATTATCAACATTTCATTCGCTTTGATGCATATTTCCTTCATTTTGATACTCATTCGCTTGTCATGATCAACATTTCCTTCGTTTCGAGGCACATTTCCTTCATTTTGATGCTCATTCGCTTGTTATGATCAACATTTCCTTCGTTTTGATGCATTTTCCTTCATTTGATGTATATTGCTTTCATTTTGATGCCCATTCGCTTGTTATGATAAATATTTCCTTCGATTCGATATATATTCGTTAATTTTAAAGCTCATTCACTTGTTATGATCATTTCCTTCATTTCGATGTATATTCCTTTATTTTGATGCTCATTCATATGTTACGATCAACATTTCCTTCGTTTCGATTCATATTTCCTTCATTTTGATGCTCATTCCATTGTTATGATAAACATTTCCTTCGTTTTGATACATATTACTTTATTTTAATGCTCATTCGTTTGTTATGATCAACATTTCCTTTGTTTCGATGCATATTCCTTCATTTTGATGCTCATCGCATGTTATGATCAACATTTTCTTCGTTTCGATGCATATTTCATTCATTTTTATGGTCATTCGCTTGTTATGATCAACGTTTACTTCGTTTCGATGCATATTCCTTCATTTTGATGCTCATTGGCCTGTTATGATCAACATTTCCTTTGTTTCGATGCATATTTCCTTTATTTTGATGCTCATTCGCATGCTATGATCAACATTTCCTTCGTTTCGATGCATATTTCCTTCATTTTGATGCTCATTCGCTTGTTATGACAAACATTTACTTCGTTTAGATTCAAATTCCTTCATTTTAATGTTCATTCGCTTGTTATGATCAACATTTCCTTTGTTTCGGTGCATATTCCTTCATTTTGATGCTCATTGGCTTGTTATGATCAACATTTCCTTCTTTTGGATGCATATTTCCTTCATTTTGATGCTCATTAGCCTTTTATGATAACGTTTCCTTCGTTTCGATGCATATTTCCTTAATTTTGATGCTCAATCGCTTGTTATGATCAACATTTCCTTCCTTTCGATGCATATTCCTTCATTTTGATTCTCATTTGCTTGTTATGATCAACATTTTCTTCATTACGATGCATATTTCTTCATTTTGATACACATTCGCATGTTATGATAACCCTTTCCTTCGTTTAGATACATATTCCTTCATTTTGATGTTCATACGAATGTTATGATTAATATTTCCTTCGTTTCGAGGCATATCTCCTTCATTTTGATGCACATTCGCTATATATGATCAACATTTCCTTCGTTTCGATACATATTCCGTCATTTTGATCATCATTCGCTTGTTATTATCAACATTTCCTTCGCTTCGATGCATATTTCCTTTATTTTGATGCTCATTCGCTTGTTATGATCAATATTTCCTTTGTTTCAATGCATATTTCCTTCATTTTGATGCCCATTCGCTTTATATGATCAACATTTCCTTCGTTTCGATACATATTCCATCATTTTGATCCTCATTCGCTAGTTATTATCAATATTTCCTTTGCTTCGATGCATATTTCCTTCATTTTGATGCCATTCGCTAGATATGATCAACATTTCCTTCGTTTCGATACATATTCCTTCATTTTGATCCTCATTCACTTGTTATTATCAACATTTCCTTCTTTTTGATGAATATTTCCTTCATTTTGATGCTCATTCGCTTTATATGATCAACATTTCCTTCGTTTCGATACATATTCCGTTATTTTGATCCTTATTCTCTTGTTATTATCAGCATTTCCATCGATTCGATGCATATTTCCTTCATTTTGATGCTCATTCGTTTGTTATGATCAACATTTTCTTCGTTTCGATGCATATTTCCTTCATTTTGATGCCCATTCGCATTATATGATCAACATTACCTTCGTTTTAATACATATTTCGTCATATATATCCTCATTCGCTTGTTATTATCAACATTTCATTCGCTTTGATGCATATTTCCTTCATTTTGATACTCATTCGCTTGTCATGATCAATATTTCTTTCGTTTCGACGCACAATTCCTTCATTTTGATGCTCATTCGCTTGTTATGATCAATATTTCCGTCGTTTTGATGCATGTTTCCTTCATTTTGATGCTCATTATCTCATTACGATCAACATTTCCTTCATTTCGATGCATACTTTCTTCATTTTGATGCTTATTCACTTGTTATGATCAACATTTTCTTTGTTTCGATGCATATTTCCTTTATTTTGATGCTCATTCGCTTGTTATGATCACCATTTCCTTCGTTTCGATGCAAATTCCTTCATTTTGATTCTCATTCGCATGTTATGATCAACGTTTCCTTCGTTTCGAAGCATATTTCCTTCATTTTGATTCTCATTCTCTTGTTATATGATTAATATTTCCTTCGTTTCGATGCATGTTCCTTCATTTTGATGCTCATTCGCTTGTTATGATCAACATTTCCTCCGTTTCGATGCATATTTCTTTCATTTTGATGCCAATTCGCTTGATATGATTAACATTTCATTCGTTTCGATACATATTCAGTCATTTTGTCGCTGGTTATTATCAACATTTCCTTCGCTTCAATGCATATTTCCTTCATTTTGATGCTCATTTGCTTGTTATGATCAACATTTCCTTCGTTTCGACGCACATTTCCTTCATTTTGATGCTCGTTCGCTTATGATCAACATTTCCTTCCTTTCGTCGTTTGTTTCCTTCACTTTGATGCTCATTCTCTCATTACAATAAACATTCCCTTCATTCTATGCATGTTTACCTCATTTTGATGCTCATTCGCTTGTTATGATAACATTTTCTTCGTTTCGATGCATATTTCCTTCATTTTGATGCTCATACGCTTGTTATGATCGCCATTTCCGTCATTTCGATGGAAATTCCCTGATTTTGATTCTAATTCGCTTGTTATGATCAACATTTCCTTCGTTTCGAAGCATATTTCTTTCATTTTGATTCTCATTCTTTTGTTATATTATAAACATTTCCTTCGTTTTGATGCATGTTCCTTCATATTGATGCTCATTTGCGTGTTATGATCAACATTTCCTTCGTTTTGATGTATATTTCTTTCATTTTGATGCCCATTCGGTTGTTATGATAAATATTTCCTTCGTTACGATATATATTCGTTAATTTAAGCACTCATTCGCTTGTTATGATCAACATTTCCTTCATTTCGATTCATATTCCTTTATTTTGATGCTTATTCGTATGTTACGATCAACATTTCCTTCGTTTCGATTCATATTTCCTTCATTTTGATGCTCATTCCATTGTTATGATCAACATTTCCTTCGTTTCGATGCATATTTCCTTTATTTTGATGCTCATTCGCATGTTATGATCAACATTTCCTTCGTTTCGATGCATATTTCCTTCATTTTGATGCTCGTTCGCTTGTTATGACAAACATTTACTTCGTTTAGATTCATATTCCTTCATTTTATTGTTCATTCGCTTGTTATGATCAACATTTCCTTCATTTCGATGCATATTCCTTCATTTTGATGCTCATTGGCTTGTTATGATCAACATTATCTTCGTTTCGATGCATATTTCCTTCATTTTGATGCTCATTCGCCTTTTATGATAACTTTTCCTTCGTTTTGATGCATATTTCCTTAATTTTGATGCTCAATCGCTTGTTATGATCAACATTTCCTTCCTTTCGATGCATATTCCTTCATTTTGATTCTCATTTGCTTGTTATGATCAACATTTCCTTGATTACGATGCATATTTCTTCATTTTGATACACATTCGATGTTATGATAACCATTTCCTTCGTTTAGATACATATTCCTTCATTTTGATGTTCATACAAATGTTATGATCAATATTTCCTTCATTTCGAGGCATATCACCTTCATTTTGATGCACATTCGCTATATATGATCAACATTTCCTTTGTTTCGATACATATTCCGTCATTTTGATCATCATTCACTTGTTATTATCAACATTTCCTTCGCTTCGATGCATATTTCCTTCATTTTGATGCTCGTTCGCTTGTTTTGATCAATATTTACTTTATTTCGATGCATATTTCCTTCAATTTGATGCCCATTCGCTTTATATGATCAACATTTCCTTCGTTTCGATACATATTCCGTCATTTTGATCCTCATTCGCTAATTATTATCAACATTTCCTTTGCTTCGATGCAAATTTCCTTCATTTTGATGCCCATTCGCTTGATATGATCAACATTTCCTTCGTTTCGATACATATTCCTTCATTTTGATCCTCATTCGCTTGTTATTATCAACATTTCATTCGCTTCGATGCATATTTCCTTCATTTTGATGTTCATTCGCTTGTTATGATCATCATTTCCTTCGTTTCGATGCACATTTCCTTCATTTTGATGCTCATTCGCTTGTTATGATCAACATTTCCTTCATTTTGATGCATGTTTCCTTCATTTTGATGCTCATTTTCTCATTACGATTAACATTTCCTTCGTTTCGATACATATTTCTTTCATTTTGATGCTCATTCGCTTGTTATGATCAACATTTCCTTCGTTTTAATTCTCATTCGCATGTTATGATCATTGTTTCCTTCGTTTCGAAGTATATTTCCTTCATTTTCATTCTCATTCGCTTGTTATATGATCAACATTTCCTTCATTTCGATGCATATTCCTTCATTTTGATGCTCATTCGCGTGTTATGATCAACATTTCCTTCATTTCGATGCATATTTCCTTCATTTTGACGCTCATTCGCTTGTTATGATTAATATTTCCTTCGTTTCGATGCATATTCCTTTATTTTGATGCTCATTCGCATGTTATGATCAACATTTCCTTCGTTTCGATGCATATTTCCTTTATTTTGATGCTCATTCACATGTTATGATCAACATTTCCTTCGTTTCGATGTATATTTCCTTCATTTTGATGCTCATTCGTTTGTTATGATCAACATTTCTTTAGTTACGACACATATTTCCTTCATTTTGATGCTCATTGGCTTGTTATATGAACAAGTTTCGCTGCATATTCCTTCATTTTGATGCTCATTCGCATGTTATAATCAACATTTACTTCGTTTAGATACACATTTCCTTCATTTTGATGCCCATTCGCTTGTTATGAGAAACATTAACTTCGTTTTGATTCATATTCCTTCATTTTAATGTTCATTTGCTTGTTATGATCAACATTTCCTTCGTTTCGATGCATATTCCTTCATTTTGATGCTAATTGGCTTGTTATGATCCATATTTCCTTCGTTTCGATGCATATTCCTTCATTTTGATGCTCATTCGCATGTTATGATCAACATTTCCTTCTTTTTGATGAATATTTCCTTCATTTTGATGCTCATTCGCTTTATATGATCAACATTTCCTTCGTTTCGATACATATTCCGTTATTTTGATCCTTATTCTCTTGTTATTATCAGCATTTCCTTCGCTTCGATGCATATTTCCTTCATTTTGATGCTCATTCGTTTGTTATGATCAACATTTTCTTCGTTTCGATGCATATTTCCTTCATTTTGATGCCCATTCGCATTATATGATCAACATTACCTTCGTTTCGATACATATTCCGTCATTTTGATCCTCATTCGCTTGTTATTATCAATATTTCATTCGCTTTAATGCATATTTCCTTCATTTTGATACTTATTTGCTTTTCATGATCAACATTTCCTTCGTTTCGACGCACATTTCCTTCATTTTGATGCTCATTCGCTTGTTATGATCAACATTTCCTTCGTTTTGATGCATGTTTCCTTCATTTTGATGCTCATTATCTCATTACGAACAACATTACCTTCATTTCGATGCATATTTTCTTCATTTTGATGCTTATTCTCTTGTTATGATCAACATTTTCTTCGTTTCGATGCATATTTTCTTCATTTTGATGCTCATTCGCTTGTTATGATCACCATTTCCATCGTTTCGATGCAAATTCCTTCATTTTGATTCTCATTCGCATGTTATGATCAACGTTTCCTTCGTTTTGAAACATATTTCCTTCGTTTTGATTCTCATTCTCTTGTTATATGATCAACATTTATTTCATTTCGATGCATGTTCCTTCATTTTGATGCTCATTCGCTTGTTATGATCAATATTTCCTCTGTTTCGATGCATATTTCTTTCATTTTGATGCCAATTCGCTTGATATGATTAACATTTCATTCGTTTCGATACATATTCAGTCATTTTGATCCTCATTCGCTTGTTATTATCAACATTTCCTTCGCTTCGATGCATATTTCATTCATTTTGATGCTCATTCGCTTGTTATGATCAACAATTCCTTCGTTTCGATGCACATTTCCTTCATTTTGATGCTCGTTCGCTTATGTTCAACATTTCCTTCCTTTCGACGCATGTTTCCTTCATTTTGATGCTCATTCTCTCATTACGATCAACATTCCCTTCGTTCGATGCATATTTACCTCATTTTGATGCTCATTCGCTTGTTATGATCAACATTTTATTCGTTTCGATGCATATTTCCTTCATTTTGATGTTCATACGCTTGTTATGATCGCCATTTACGTCGTTTCGATGCAAATTCCTTTATTTCGATTCTCATTCGCATTTTAAGATAAACATTTCCTTCGTTTCGAAGCATATTTCTTTCATTTTGATTCTCATTCTTTTGTTATATGATAAACATTTCCGTCTTTTCGATGCATGTTCCTTCATATTGATACTCATTCGCATGTTATGATCAACATTTCCTTCGTTTCGATGTATATTTCTTTCATTTTGATGCCCATTCGCTTGTTATGATAAATATTTCCTTCGTTTCGATATATATTCGTTAATTTTAACGCTCATTCGCTTGTTATGATCATTTCCTTCATTTCGATGTATATTCCTTTATTTTGATGCTCATTCATATGTTACGATCAACATTTCCTTCGTTTCGATTCATATTTCCTTCATTTTGATGCTCATTCCATTGTTATGATCAACATTTCCTTCATTTCGATGCATATTTCTTTATTTTGATGCTCATTCGTATGTTACGATCAACATTTCCTTCGTTTGGATGCATATTCCTTCATTTTGATGCTCATTGGCTTGTTATGATAACATTATCTTCGTTTCGATGCATATTTCCTTCATTTTGATGCTCATTCGCCTTTTATGATAACTTTTCCTTCGTTTCGATGCATATTTCCTTAATTTTGATTCTCAATCGCTAGTTATGATCAACATTTCCTTCCTTTCGATGCATATTCCTTCATTTTGATTCTCATTTGCTTGTTATGATCAACATTTCCTTGATTACGATGCATATTTCTTCATTTTGATACACATTCGCATGTTATGATAACCATTTCCTTCGTTTAGATACATATTCCTTCATTTTGATGTTCATACGAATGTTATGATCAATATTTCCTTCATTTCTAGGCATATCTCCTTCATTTTGATGCACATTCGCTATATATGATCAACATTTCCTTTGTTTCGATACATATTCCGTCATTTTGATCATCATTCGCTTGTTATTATCAACATTTCCTTCGCTTCGATGCATATTTCCTTTATTTTGATGCTCGTTCGCTTGTTTTGATCAATATTTCCTTTGTTTCGATGCATATTTCCTTCAATTTGATTCCCATTCGCTTTATATGATCAACATTTCCTTCGATTCGATACATATTCCGTCATTTTGATCCTCATTCGCTAGTTATTATCAACATTTCCTTTGCTTCGATGCATATTTCCTTCATTTTGATGCCCATTCGCTTGATATGATCAACATTTCCTTCGTTTCAATACATATTCCTTCATTTTAATCCTCATTCGCTTGTTATTATCAACATTTCCTTCGCTTCGATGCATATTTCCTTCATTTTGATGTTCATTCGCTTGTTATGATCAACATTTCCTTCGTTTCGATGCACATTTCCTTCATTTTGATGCTCATTCGCTTGTTATGATCAACATTTCCTTCATTTCGATGCATGTTTCCTTCATTTTGATGCTCATTTTTTCATTACGATCAACATTTCCTTCGTTTCGATACATATTTCTTTCATTTTGATGCTCATTCGCTTGTTATGAACAACATATCCTTCGTTTTAATTCTCATTCGCATGTTATGATCAATGTTTCCTTCGTTTCGAAGTATATTTCATTCATTTTGATTCTCATTCGCTTGTTATATGATCAACATTTCCTTCATTTCGATGCATATTCCTTCATTTTGATGCTCATTCGCGTGTTATGATCAACATTTCCTTCATTTCGATGCATATTTCCTTCATTTTGACGCTCATTCGCTTGTTATGATTAATATTTCCTTCGTTTCGATGCATATTTCTTTATTTTGATGCTCATTCGCATGTTACGATCAACATTTCCTTCGTTTCGATGCATATTTCCTTTATTTTGATGCTCATTCACATGTTATGATCAACATTTCCTTCGTTACGATGTATATTTCCTTCATTTTGATGCTCATTCGTTTGTTATGATCAACATTTCTTTAGTTACGACACATATTTCCTTCATTTTGATGCTCATTGGCTTGTTATATGATCAAGTTTCGATGCATATTCCTTCATTTTGATGCTCATTCGCATGTTATAATCAACATTTACTTCGTTTAGATACACATTTCCTTCATTTTGATGCCCATTCGCTTGTTATGACAAACATTAACTTCGTTTAGATTCATATTCCTTCATTTTAATGTTCATTTGCTTGTTATGATCAACATTTCCTTCGTTTCGATGTATATTCCTTCATTTTGATGCTCATTGGCTTGTTATGATCAACATTTCCTTCGTTTCGATGCATATTCCTTCATTTTGATGGTCATTCGCATGTTATGATCAACATTTCCTTCTTTTTGATGAATATTTCCCTCATATTGATGCTCATTCGCTTTATATGATCAACATTTCCTTCGTTTCGATACATATTTCGTTATTTTGATCCTTATTCTCTTGTTATTATCAGTATTTCCTGCGCTTCGATGCATATTTCCTTCATTTTGATGCTCATTCGTTTGTTATGATCAACATTTTCTTTGTTTCGATGCATATTTCCTTCATTTTGATTCCCATTCGCATTATATGATCAACATTACCTTCGTTTCGATACATATTCCGTCATTTTGATCCTTATTCGCTTGTTATTATCAATATTTTATTCGCTTTGATGCATATTTCCTTCATTTTGATACTCATTTGCTTGTCATGATCAACATTTCCTTCGTTTCGACACACATTTCCTTCATTTTGATGCTCATTCGCTTGTTATGATCAACATTTCCTTCGTTTTGATGCATGTTTCCTTCATTTTGATGCTCATTATCTCATTACGATCAACATTACCTTCATTTTGATGCATATTTTCTTCATTTTGATGCTTATTCACTTGTTATGATCAACATTTTCTTTGTTTCGATGCATATTTTCTTCATTTTGATGCTCATTCGCTTGTTATGATCACCATTTCCATCGTTTCGATGCAAATTCCTTCATTTTGATTCTCATTCGCATGTTATGATCAACGTTACCTTCGTTTCGAAACATATTTCCTTCGTTTTGATTCTCATTCTCTTGTTATATGATCAACATTTATTTCGTTTCGATGCATGTTCCTTCATTTTGATGCTCATTCGCTTGTTATGATCAATATTTCCTCCGTTTCGATGCATATTTCTTTCATTTTGATGCCAATTCGCTTGATATTATTAACATTTTATTCGTTTCGATACATATTCAGTCATTTTGATCCTCATTCGCTTGTTATTATCAACATTTCCTTCGCTTCGATGCATATTTCCTTCATTTTGATGCTCATTCGCTTGTTATGATCAACAATTCCTTCGTTTCGATGCACATTTCCTTCATTTTGATGCTCGTTCGCTTATGTTCAACATTTCCTTCCTTTCGTCGCATGTTTCCTTCATTTTGATGCTCATTCTCACATTACGATCAGCATTCCCTTCGTTTGATACATATTTACCTCATTTTGATGCTCATTCGCTTGTTATGATCAACATTTTATTCGTTTCGATGCATATTTCCTTCATTTTGATGCTCATACGCTTGTTATGATCGCCATTTACGTCTTTTCGATGCAAATTCCTTTATTTCGATTCTCATTCGCATTTTAAGATAAACATTTCCTTCGTTTCGAAGTATATTTCTTTCATTTTGATTCTCATTCTTTTGTTATATGATAAACATTTCCGTCGTTTCGATGCATGTTCCTTCATATTGAAGCTCATTCGCATGTTTTGATCAACATTTCCTTCGTTTCGATGTATATTTCTTTCATTTTGATGCCATTTGCTTGTTATGATAAATATTTCCTTCGTTTCGATATATATTCGTTAATTTTAAAGCTCATTCGGTTGTTATGATCAACATTTCCTTCATCTTCGTTTCGATTCATATTTCCTTCATTTTGTTGCTCATTCCATTGTTATGATAAACATTTCCTTCGTTTCGATACATATTCCTTCATTTTAATGCTCATTTGCTTGTTATGATCAACATTTTCCTTTGTTTCGATGCATATTCCTTCATTTTGATGCTCATTCGCATGTTATGATCAACATTTTCTTCGTTTCGATGCATATTTCCTTCATTTTTATGCTCATTCGCTTGTTATGATCAACGTTTACTTTGTTTCGATGCATATTCCTTCATTTTGATGCTCATTGGCTTATTATGATCAACATTTCCTTCGTTTCGATGCATATTTCCTTTATTTTGATGCTCATTCGCATGTTATGATCAACATTTCCTTCCTTTCTATGCATATTTCCTTCATTTTGATGCTCATCCGCTTGTTATGACAAACATTTACTTCGTTTAGATTCATATTCCTTCATTTTAATGTTCATTTTCTTGTTATGATCAACATTTCCTTCGTTTCGATGCATATTCCTTCATTTTGATGCTCATTGGCTTGTTATGAACAACATTTCCTTCGTTTCGATGCATATTTCCTTCATTTTGATGCACATTTGCCTTTTATGATAACTTTTCCTTAATTTCGATGCATATTTCCTTAATTTTGATGCTCAATCGCTTGTTATGATCAACATTTCCTTCCTTTCGATGCATATTCCTTCATTTTGATTCTCATTTGCTTATTATGATCAACATTTCCTTCATTACGATGCATATTTCTTCATTTTGATACACATTCGCATGTTATGATAACCCTTTCCTTCGTTTAGATATATATTCCTTCATTTTGATGTTCATACGAATGTTATGATCAATATTTCCTTCGTTTCAAGGCATATCTCCTTCATTTTGATGCACATTCGCTATATATGATCAACATTTCCTTCGTTTCAATACATATTCCATCATTTTGATCATCATTCGCTTTTTATTATCAACATTTCCTTCGCTTCGATGCATATTTCCTTCATTTTGATGCTCGTTCGATTGTTTTGATCAATATTTCCTTTGTTTCGATGCATATTTCCTTCAATTTGATGCCCATTCGCTTTATATGATCAACATTTCCTTCGTTTCGATACATATTCTGTCATTTTGATCCTCATTCGCTAGTTATTATCAACATTTCCATTGCTTCGATGCATATTTCCTTCATTTTGATGCCCATTCGCTTGATATGATCAACATTTCCTTCGTTTCGATACATATTCCTTCATTTTGATCCTCATTCGCTTGTTATTATCATCATTTCCTTCACTCCGATGCATATTTCCTTCATTTTGATGTTCATTCGCTTGTTATGATCAAAATTTTCTTCGTTTCGATGCACATTTCCTTCATTTTGATGCTCATTCGCTTGTTATGATCAACATTTCCTTCATTTCGATGCATGTTTCCTTCATTTTGATGCTCATTTTCTCATTACGATCAACATTTCCTTCGTTTCGATACATATTTCTTTCATTTTGATGCTCATTCGTTTGTTATGATCAACATTTCCTTCGTTTTGATTCTCATTCTCATGTTATGATCAATGTTTCCTTCTTTTCGAAGTATATTTCCTTCATTTTGATTCTCATTCGCTTGTTATATGATCAACATTTCCTTCATTTCGATGCATATTTCTTCATTTTGATGCTCATTCGCGTGTTATGATCAACATTTCCTTCATTTCGATGCATATTTCCTTCATTTTGACGCTCATTCGCTTGTTATGATTAATATTTTCTTCGTTTTGATGCATATTCCTTTATTTTGATGCTCATTCGCATGTTACGATCAACATTTCCTTCGTTTCGATGCATATTTCCTTTATTTTGATGCTCATTCACATGTTATGATCAACATTTCCTTCGTTTCGATGTATATTTCCTTTATTTTGATGCTCATTCGTTTGTCATGATCAACATTTCTTTAGTAACGACACATATTTCCTTCATTTTGATGCTCATTCGCTTGTTATATGATCAAGTTTCGATGCATATTTCTTCATTTTGATGCTTATTCGCATGTTATAATCAACATTTACTTCGTTTAGATACACATTTCCTTCATTTTGATGCCCATTCGGTTGTTATGACAAACATTAACTTCGTTTAGATTCATATTCCTTCATTTTAATGTTCATTTGCTTGTTATGATCAACATTTCCTTCGTTTTGATGCATATTCCTTCATTTTGATGCTCATTCGCTTGTTATGATCAACATTTCCTTCGTTTTGATGCATGTTTCCTTCATTTTGATGCTCATTATCTCATTACGATCAACATTACCTTCATTTCGATGCATATTTTCTTCATTTTGATTCTCATTCTTTTGTTATATGATAAACATTTCCGTCGTTTCGATGCATGTTCCTTCATATTGATGCTCATTCGCATGTTATAATCAACATATCCTTCGTTTCGATGTATATTTCTTTCATTTTGATGCCCATTCGCTTGTTATGATAAATATTTCCTTCGTTTCGATATATATTTGTTAATTTTAAAGCTCATTCGGTTGTTATGATCAACATTTCCTTCATTTAGATGCATATTCCTTTATTTTGATGCTCATTCGTATGTTACGATCAACGTTTCCTTCATTTCGATTCATATTTCCTTCATTTTGATGCTCATTCCATTGTTATGATAATCATTTCCTTCGTTTCGATACATATTCCTTCATTTTAATGCTCATTTGCTTGTTATGATCAACATTTTCCTTCGTTTCGATGCATATTCCTTCATTTTTATGCTCATTCGCATGTTATGATCAATACTTTCTTCGTTTCGATGCATATTTCCTTCATTTTTATGCTCATTCGCTTGTTATGATCAACATTTACTTCGTTTCGATGCATATTCCTTCATTTTGATGCTCATGACTTGTTATGATCAACATTTCCTTCGTTTCGATGCATATTTCCTTTATTTTGATGCTCATTCGCATGTTATGATCAACATTTCCTTCCTTTCGATGCATATTTCCTTCATTTTGATGCTCATTCGCTTGTTATGACAAACATTTACTTCGTTTAGATTCATATTCCTTCATTTTAATGTTCATTCGCTTGTTATGATCAACATTTCCTTCGTTTCGATGCATATTCCTTCATTTTGATGCTCATTGGCTTGTTATGATCAACATTTCCTTCGTTTCGATGCATATTTCCTTCATTTTGATGCTCATTCGCCTTTTATGATAACTTTTCCTTAATTTCGATGTATATTTCCTTAATTTTGATGCTCAATCGCTTGTTATGATCAACATTTCCTTCCTTTCGATGCATATTCCTTCATTTTGATTCTCATTTGCTTATTATGATCAACATTTCCTTCATTACGATGCATATTTCTTCATTTTGATACACATTCGCATGTTATGATAACACTTTCCTTCGTTTAGATACATATTCCTTCATTTTGATGTTCATACGAATGTTATGATCAATATTTCCTTCGTTTCGAGGCATATCTCCTTCATTTTGATGCACATTCGCTATATATGATCAACATTTCCTTCGTTTCGATATATATTCCGTCATTTTGATCATCATTCTCTTGTTATTATCAATTTCCTTCGCTTCGATGCATATTTCCTTCATTTTGATGCTCATTCGTTTGTTATGATCAATATTTCCTTCGTTTCGATGCATATTTCCATCAGTTTGATGCCCATTCTATAATATCTTAATTCAACTAAATTTTTTTTAGAAAGCCCAAAACCTATTTATTTATTTTATGGCCCAAAAGGCCAGCCCTATCTTAGCCCAACTAGATTTTGTTAGAAAGCCCAAAACCTAATTATTTATTTTTATGGCCCAAAAGGCCAGCCCAATTAAGCCCAACTATATTTTTTTTAGAAAGCCCAAATTTATTTATTTATTTATTTTGTGGCCCAAAGTTTCAGCCCACTTAAATGGCCTGATATATAATTATTAAGGCTAAAGTTAAAAAAAAAAGAGAGAGAAGAACGGGAGAAGAAAAGCAAAAGAGGGGAAAGAAGAGAGTGAAGAGGAGAAACCCTTGTTGATCAAATTCTCCCTTACAACCCTCATCCTAGGTGGTTTCTAAGTTGTTTTGAGGTAAGTGGTGTGTGAATTAAGCTTCCTTCTTCCATGATTTTGTAATTTTGTGGGGTTTTTCTTTTTGGTATGTGGGTAATTTGCAGACTGTTCGAACTGATTTTGACATAGCTATTGCCATCGAAACTTTGCAAACTTAATTTCTGTACGTAGCTGAACTCGTTAGCTTTCCGTAGCCACTTGAAACGCCTCAATCTGATTATTCTACAATTAGTTATGATTTTTCTCGTAAACTGCCGCTAGCTGGAAAATTTCAGAATTTTTATGTCTAATTCAAACTTATTTTCTATCGTTTCGTTTAGTTAATCTATTGAAACGGTTATATGGGATTGGGAACTGATGTTAAAGAGTTACATGCCATTTTTATTTAATATCGACTCGTTCGAACTCGATTAGGATTTGTTTTTAGCAATGAAAGGGATGTTAAAGCTAATAGTTAGTTATATTTAATTTGTCTTTAATTGCTCATCTCCTTTCTAGGTAAAGAACCATCGACGAAGGGCAAGGGACCGACTTCAGATTCCGGAGAGAGTTAATCACTTCCTTGTGAGTTGATAATTCGGGAACGCCTTCTCTTGTGGGAAGTGTGGACCCTCGATAAATGTGCATTTATTTTAGTTTTAGTTAATTGATAAGAAAATTATTTGGTATTATGTTATGTGGTAAAGAGCCTGATTGGCTCGATTGCTCTGGTTAGAGTCATGTTAGTCATTTTATGAGTATTATTGACTTCTGGTTATTCTTGTGTGCCAATTAAGACTCTAACTTGAGTCGTTATTTATCTTATGATGCACATGCATATGTATGCCTGGTACCAAGGTTAAGTAGCCCGAATTGGTCACGGTTCGGGTGAGTTGGAGCGACATTGATTAAGTAGCCCGAATTGTCGCGGTTCGGGTGAGTTAGAGTGACAACCAAGTTACCCGTGATTGGCAAACCTGGGTGAGTTAGATCTAATGGGGCACCTGTCCATTTGCCAAATACTGATACTCTGGAGGGTGATCGTTAGATGGATCAGTCTATTCTAGGCTCAGTCAACGTCACCGGTGTGGGACATGCATGTCATATATGTTTATATGTTTGATCATTTCAAGTATTCACGTTGATATTGAATTGTGAACTTTAGCACTTGGCGTATTGAGAAAGAATATTAATGTGCATTTTATCTAGAGTAACGGTGACGGGCTTGGACTGTCTCTCGACGGAGAGTTCAGTTCGAGGAGGATATTGACTACCCACGCGTCTTTTATGTGATAACATGTTGTTTGAACTAATTGTGTTATTCATAAATGTGCACTAAGGTTTTTATTTTCATTAATATGTACACTGTGTGAGAATAATTATTGTGGGACGAATTGTGGGATTTTATGTTATGAACCGCGAGTGGGAGTACATGCTTCGTATAAGGGTCGGGGTGACCGGCTTATCACCTCACTGAGCTAGTGGTTTTGCTCACCCCCATCATTCTTTCCTTTTCAGGCTGTTGATATCGTTTTGGTTGGAGGTTTGCCTATCGTTTGCTCATCATCCAATCCGTGTTTTGGGTACTTTCTCTTTTATGTAAATTGGCGGATTCATTGGCGAGATTGTATAGTTTATATTTGGTGACCCCCTTGATATTCTTTTTGTACCTTCGCGATGTTATATCGTTCATGTATATTTTCTTTAAACTAAGTTACACCGTTGAATTTTGTACCTTTGTAAATCCTTGTTGATACTTTATGAGATGATGTCCTCGGGTTGTACCCGTTGTTATCAGTTGTTCAGTTCTACAGGTACTTGATAGCAAGCCTTACGTTTTCTATAAACTTTGTGGAGTGGAGTGCACCCATTCTGTGAAATTTATGGTTAACGTGGCGGTTGTCGCGCTTTGTCTGGGGTCGGGGCGTGACAACTTTCTTGGTATCAAAGCCTGGTTTTATGATTCTCATTCTTTTTGTGTCAAGCCAATGAGTCCAACTTTGTTTCTATGTCATCCTAAGGTATCGTATTGCCTTGACGTTGACCTTGCATTTTCTTTCCTTTCTTCCTTTCAGTCATTATGGCACCTCCAGTTCGAGGTCGAGGTCGAGGTCGAGGTCGAGGTCGAGGACACGCTCCTCGTGATCCTCCGAGTCCTCTACTCTCTTCTGTTCCTCGTGGACCTCGAGGACATGTTTCTTCTGATCATGTCATTCCTCCGACGGTTATGGACCCTATCAATTCTGATCATAGGGTGCCAGTTTCCCAGGTAGAGCAACCACGGGCCCAGTTGCGGGTTGAGCACATGATGACACCCGAGCAGTACCAATTGTATTATGATCACATTCGAATACATGGTGTTCCACCACCTACAACGGCTCATACAACTACGACTGTCACTGAAGAGGTTCTTCGTGCTAATGAATCGATTCGACCTACATCTAATGTACCAGTTTTTACTCCAGAAATGGCTTTAGGAGGTTCTGCTTCTCGAGGTGCACTTTTTATACCTGATTTGGTGAAAGCAGTTGAAAACATGGGGACTTCGAAATTTGACGGTGCAAGAGATGCTTATAAAGCGGGGGCATGGTTAAAGGAGATTACAGAGACCTTTGACACCTTGATGATTGAAGAATGTTATCGTGTGGTCATTGCGACCAAGCTGTTAGGCCCAGATGCACGACGATGGTGGCAGAATCTAAAAGAGACATCTTCGGTTACTATTACGTGGGCTATCTTTGTGGAACGATTCAAAGATCGATACTTCTCTCAGTACATCAAGGATCAGAAGAGAAAGGAGTTCTTCAACCTCTTTCAAGGCATTATGTCGGTCGTTGAGTACGAAAGCAAATTTCTGGAATTGCGAGAATTCGCTCCTGAGTCATATACGACGAGAGACTTATGCAAAAGATTTGAAGATGGTCTTAATTTAAATATTCGAGATCGCATCAAGTCCGGAGACAAGTACGAGAGTCTTGACGATCTCGTAGAAGAAGCCCTGAGGGTAGAAGGTTTAGTTCAGGCGAGACATATGCTTGCAGAACGATCTCAAAAGAAAAGGCAAGGGAGCGCATTTCCAGGAAATGCATCGAAAGTGTATAGGGGTGTGGGATCTTCGCGTGGCGCACCAAGTTCGGCATCTATTAGTTTTTCTCAACCTCGGGAGCAGTTTAGTAGAGGCGGGAGCAATGTCTCGGGATCGGTTGGTGAAAATCGCAAGTGCCAGAATTGCCTAAAATATCATGACGGCCCCTGTAAGGCTCCTCAAGTGTGTTTTCAGTGTCGACAGCCGGGGCATATGCGAAGTTCTTGTCCTCAGCTTATGGGAACGAGCAGCCAGGGTTCTGGTCAGTTTCGTGGTAAACTAACATATTCTACACCCAGAGATACTCGATCTGCAGTTACCAGAGTGCCCGATGCCTCAAGCGGCCCTAGTACTCAATCACCTATGCAAGGAAGGAAGCAAACTAGAGTATTTCATATTTCCCAAGAAAAGGCTCGCTCAGATCCGAAGGTTGTGACAGGTAATTTATAATTTGAGTATTTTCACATGCTAAATCTAACCCCGCCTTGTTATGCCACTTGATTACGAATAAAACATTCGTAAGAAATTCTATCTTTTCAAAATTTTAAATCACGATCTCACCTAATATTGCTTCTTTAGGCCATGTGTTTGTGGGAGACCATCAGGTCTACGCTTTATTTGACCCAGGTTCTGATAGGTCTTATATCCGAGATGATCTTACTGCGATCTTAGATTATCTTATCTCTCATTTGTCACCTGGAATCATCGTTCATACCCCTCTTGGAGAGCATCTAATTCGTGATTCGGTATTCCTTGGTTGTCCATTGAAGATCAAAGATGTCATTTTAGAGGCTGAATTGATACCATTGCCTTTGATTGATCTTGATGTTATTCTTGGCATGGATTGGCTTTCTTCTCATCATGCAATTCTCGATTGCCACGAGAAGCTTGTTATTTTTCGTAGACCAGGATTCTCAGAACTTGTTTTTGAGGGTAAACTTCAAACGAGATCCCTCTCTTTTATTTCAATGTTGACTGCGCATAAATTAATGCGTAAGGGTTGTGAGGCATTCTTGGCATTTGTCATCGATACTTCTCTTTCTGAAACTAAACTAGATGACATCCCAATCGTGAATGAATTTCCTGATGTCTTTCCCGAAGACTTACCAGGACAACCTCCGAATCGAGAGATTGATTTTTCCATTGACGTACTTCCTGGAATCACACCTATATCGATTACTCCATATCGAATGTTGCCTGCTGAGCTTAAGGAACTCCAGACACAACTTGGGGAATTATTGGAGAAGGGTTTCATACGACCTAGCACATCTCCATGGGGTGCTCCAGTTCTTTTTGTCAAGAAGAAAGATGGATCACTTCGTCTATGTGTCGACTACCGTCAATTGAACAAGGTGACTATCAAGAACAAATATCCTCTTCCAAGAATCGATGATCTGTTTGATCAATTGCAAGGAGCAACTGTGTTCTCAAAAATTGATTTGCGATCCGGTTATCACCAACTCAAGATTAGGGAATCTGATATCCCTAAGTCTGCTTTTCGAACCAGATACGGTCATTTTGAATTCTGTGTTATGCCTTTTGGACTCACAAATGCTCCTTCAGCTTTTATGGATCTTATGAATCGGGTCTTTCGGCCGTACTTAGATAAGTTTGTCATCATCTTCATTGATGACATTCTTATTTATTCTAAATCGGACGACGAGCATTCACAGCATCTAAGAATTGCTCTGAACATTCTCAGAGAAAATCAGCTTTATGCTAAATTCTCGAAGTGTGAATTTTGGCTTCGCGAGGTAAGCTTTTTGGGTCATCACATTTCTAAAGAAGGAATCTATGTCGATCCAGTGAAGATTCAAGCTATACTAGATTGGGAGCATCCAAAGAACGTGACAGAGATTCGTAGTTTTCTGGGATTAGCTGGATATTATCGACGGTTTGTCAAAGACTTTTCGTTATTGGCTTCATCTTTGACTAAATTGACTCGGAAAGGGGTAAAATTTGAATGGAGTGAAGAATGCGAGGAAGCATTTCAAGAATTGAAAAGACGACTCGTTTCAGCTCCTATTCTTGCTTTGCCAGACCCAGCGATTGGAGAATTTACCATTTATAGCGACGCCTCGAGACAAGGATTAGGATGCGTTCTCATGCAAGAAGGAAAGGTTATTGCCTACGCTTCAAGGCAATTGAAGAAGAACGAAGAAAATTATCCTACACATGATTTAGAGTTGGCTGCAATCGTCTTTGCATTGAAGATATGGAGGCACTATCTGTATGGTGCAACTTGTCGGGTTTTCACTGATCACAAGAGCTTAAAGTATATCACCACGCAAAAGGAGATCAACCTCAGGCAAAGGCGATGGATGGAGTTGATTAGTGACTATGACTTAGTCATCGATTATCATCCTGGCAAGGCAAACGTTGTTGCAGATGCTCTGAGTAGAAAGTCTTCTACCTCACTTGCTTCAATTCAATCTTTTTATCTTCCTATGTTGGAGCAATTTAAATCTTTACACATTTCGCTCGATTGTGAAAAGTCTAATGATTCTGCCTTAATCGCCAAATTCGAGGTTAGACCTACCTTGTTCGAGAAAATTCGAGAAAGACAATCACACGATGTTTATTTACAACAGAAGATGGCGAAGCTAAATCAAGGAAAAGAAACAGAATATCAAATTCGGGATGATGGACTTCTTACTTTTAAAAATCGTGTTTGTGTTCCATCAGAACTTGATGTTCGTAGAGCTATTCTTGAGGAAGCCCATTCTTCAGCCTATGCTATGCATCCTGGTAGTACCAAAATTTACAGAACACTTCGGGAGCATTATTGGTGGCCAGGTATGAAACGGGACACTACTGAATTTGTATCAAAGTGCTTATCTTGCCAACAGATTAAAGTGGAACACCAAAAACCAGCCGGCATGCTTCAACCACTACCTATTCCTGAGTGGAAATGGGAAAACGTCACAATGGATTTTGTTTCTGGTTTACCTCGAACCCAAAAGGGTCATGACTCAATTTGGGTCATTGTCGATCGTCTGACGAAATCGGCACATTTCCTTCCAGTGCATACCAACGAATCTTTAGAGAAACTTGCCAAGTTATATGTCGATGAGATCGTGAGATTGCACGGAGTACCAGTGTCAATCATATCTGACCGTGATCCAAGATTCACTTCCCGTTTTTGGCCTAGTCTGCAGAAAGCGCTAGGTACAAAATTACTATTCAGTACCTCGTTTCATCCACAGACTGATGGACAGTCAGAGAGAACTATACAGACACTAGAAGACATGTTACGTGCAGTGGTGTTGAATTTGGGAGGTAGCTGGGATAAGTACGTGACTTTGGTGGAGTTCGCTTATAACAACAGTTATCATTCAAGCATTGGAATGCCCCCGTACGAAGCTCTGTATGGCCGAAAGTGTCGAACACCACTCTTTTGGGATGAGGTTGGCGAGAGACAAATCGAACAAGTAGAGCTTATCGAAGATACGAAGGCAAAAATACAACTTATTCGAGACAGACTTAAGGCAGCGCAAGATCGACAGAAAAGCTACGCAGATAATAGGAGGCGCGATTTGGAGTTTAATGAAGGAGACAAAGTTTTTCTGAAAGTTTCTCCATGGAAGGGCGTGTTGCGATTCCGCCATCGAGGAAAGTTGAGTCCAAGGTATATTGGCCCGTTTACGATCGTGCAAAGGATTGGTCGTGTCGCGTATCGACTTGAGCTACCATCGGAATTGTCGAAGATTCACGATGTCTTCCATGTCTCTATGCTTAGAAAATATGAACCAGATCCTTCGCACGTGCTCAAAGATCCCCCAGTTGTATTAAAGGAAAATCTATCGTACGAAGTACAACCTGTTCAAATTGTAGATCGTCGAGAGAAAATGCTTCGTAACAAATCCATTCCTATGGTGAGAATTCTATGGAGAAGTGATCAAATTGAAGAAGAAACATGGGAACCAGAGTCAGTCATGCGTCAACACCATCCAAATCTCTTTTCATCTCTAGGTACGTTTATGTTTCGAGGACGAAACTTTTTGGAGGAGGGGATACTTTATAATATCTTAATTCAACTAAATTTTTTTTAGAAAGCCCAAAACCTATTTATTTATTTTATGGCCCAAAAGGCCAGCCCTATCTTAGCCCAACTAGATTTTGTTAGAAAGCCCAAAACCTAATTATTTATTTTTATGGCCCAAAAGGCCAGCCCAATTAAGCCCAACTATATTTTTTTTAGAAAGCCCAAATTTATTTATTTATTTATTTTGTGGCCCAAAGTTTCAGCCCACTTAAATGGCCTGATATATAATTATTAAGGCTAAAGTTAAAAAAAAAAGAGAGAGAAGAACGGGAGAAGAAAAGCAAAAGAGGGGAAAGAAGAGAGTGAAGAGGAGAAACCCTTGTTGATCAAATTCTCCCTTACAACCCTCATCCTAGGTGGTTTCTAAGTTGTTTTGACGTAAGTGGTGTGTGAATTAAGCTTCCTTCTTCCATGATTTTGTAATTTTGTGGGGTTTTTCTTTTTGGTATGTGGGTAATTTGCAGACTGTTCGAACTGATTTTGACATAGCTATTGCCATCGAAACTTTGCAAACTTAATTTCTGTACGTAGCTGAACTCGTTAGCTTTCCGTAGCCACTTGAAACGCCTCAATCTGATTATTCTACAATTAGTTATGATTTTTCTCGTAAACTGCCGCTAGCTGGAAAATTTCAGAATTTTTATGTCGAATTCAAACTTATTTTCTATCGTTTCGTTTAGTTAATCTATTGAAACGGTTATATGGGATTGGGAACTGATGTTAAAGAGTTACATGCCATTTTTATTTAATATCGACTCGTTCGAACTCGATTAGGATTTGTTTTTAGCAATGAAAGGGATGTTAAAGCTAATAGTTAGTTATATTTAATTTGTCTTTAATTGCTCATCTCCTTTCTAGGTAAAGAACCATCGACGAAGGGCAAGGGACCGACTTCAGATTCCGGAGAGAGTTAATCACTTCCTTGTGAGTTGATAATTCGGGAACGCCTTCTCTTGTGGGAAGTGTGGACCCTCGATAAATGTGCATTTATTTTAGTTTTAGTTAATTGATAAGAAAATTATTTGGTATTATGTTATGTGGTAAAGAGCCTGATTGGCTCGATTGCTCTGGTTAGAGTCATGTTAGTCATTTTATGAGTATTATTGACTTCTGGTTATTCTTGTGTGCCAATTAAGACTCTAACTTGAGTCGTTATTTATCTTATGATGCACATGCATATGTATGCCTGGTACCAAGGTTAAGTAGCCCGAATTGGTCACGGTTCGGGTGAGTTGGAGCGACATTGATTAAGTAGCCCGAATTGTCGCGGTTCGGGTGAGTTAGAGTGACAACCAAGTTGCCCGTGATTGGCAAACCTGGGTGAGTTAGATCTAACGGGGCACCTGTCCATTTGCCAAATACTGATACTCTGGAGGGTGATCGTTAGATGGATCAGTCTATTATAGGCTCAGTCAACGTCACCGGTGTGGGACATGCATGTCATATATGTTTATATGTTTGATCATTTCAAGTATTCACGTCGATATTGAATTGTGAACTTTAGCACTTGGCGTATTGAGAAAGAATATTAATGTGCATTTTATCTAGAGTAACGGTGACGGGCTTGGACTGTCTCTCGACGGAGTGCTCAGTTCGAGGAGGATATTGACTACCCACGCGTCTTTTATGTGATAACATGTTGTTTGAACTAATTGTGTTATTCATAAATGTGCACTAAGGTTTTTATTTTCATTAATATGTACACTGTGTGAGAATAATTATTGTGGGACGAATTGTGGGATTTTATGTTATGAACCGCGAGTGGGAGTACATGCTTCGTATAAGGGTCGGGGTGACCGGCTTATCACCTCACTGAGCTAGTGGTTTTGCTCACCCCCCATCATTCTTTCCTTTTCAGGCTGTTGATATCGTTTTGGTTGGAGGTTTGCCTATCGTTTGCTCATCATCCAATCCGTGTTTTGGGTACTTTCTCTTTTATGTAAATTGGCGGATTCATTGGCGAGATTGTATAGTTTATATTTGGTGACCCCCTTGATGTTCTTTTTGTACCTTCGCGATGTTATATCGTTCATGTATATTTTCTTTAAACTAAGTTACACCGTTGAATTTTGTACCTTTGTAAATCCTTGTTGATACTTTATGAGATGATGTCCTCGGGTTGTACCCGTTGTTATCAGTTGTTCAGTTCTACAGGTACTTGATAGCAAGCCTTACGTTTTCTATAAACTTTGTGGAGTGGAGTGCACCCATTCTGTGAAATTTATGGTTAACGTGGCGGTTGTCGCGCTTTGTCTGGGGTCGGGGCGTGACACATTCGCTTTATATGATCAAAATTTCCTTCGTTTCGATACATATTCCGTCATTTTGATCCTCATTCGCTAGTTATTATCAACATTTCCTTTGCTTCGATGCATATTTCCTTCATTTTAATGCCCATTCGCTTGATATAATCAACATTTCCTTCGTTTCGATACATATTCCTTCATTTTGATCCTCATTCACTTGTTATTATCAACATTTCTTTTGCTTCGATGCATATTTCCTTCATTTTGATATTCATTCGCTTGTTATGATCAACATTTCTTTCGTTTCGATGCAGATTTCCTTTATTTTGATGCTCATTCGCTTGTTATGATCAACATTTCCTTCATTTCGATGCATGTTTCCTTCATTTTGATGTTCATTTTCTCATTACGATCAACATTTCCTTCGTTTCGATACATATTTCCTTCATTTTGATGCTCATTTGCTTGTTATGATCAACATTTCCTTCGTTTTGATTCTCATTCGCAAGTTATGATCAACATTTCCTTCGTTTTGATGCTCATTCGCTTGTTATATGATCAAGTTTCGATGCATATTCCTTCATTTTGATGCTCATTTGCATGTTATAATCAACGTTTACTTTGTTTAGAAACACATTTCCTTAATTTTGATGTCCATTCGCTTGTTATGACAAACATTAACTTCGTTTAGATTCATATTCCTTCATTTTAATGTTCATTTGCTTGTTATGATCAACATTTCCTTCGTTTCGATACATATTCCTTCATTTTGATGCTCATTGACTTGTTATGATCAACATTTCCTTGGTTTCGATGCATATTTCCTTCATTTTGATGCTCATTCGCCTTTTATGATCAACTTTTCCTTCGTTTCGATGCATATTCCCTTAATTTTGATACTCAATCGCATGTTATGATCAACATTTCCTTCCTTTCGATGCATATTCCTTCATTTTGATTCTCATTTGCTTGTTATGATCAACATTTTTTTCATTACGATGCATATTTCTTCATTTTGATGCACATTCGCTTGTTATGATCACCATTTCCTTCGTTTAGATGCATATTCCATCATTTTGATGTTCATACGCATGTTATGATCAACATTTCCTTCGTTTCGATGCATATCTCCTTCATTTTGATGCCCATTCGCTTTATATGAACAACATTTCCTTCATTTCTATACATATTCCATCATTTTGATCTTCATTCGCTTATTATTATCAACATTTCCTTCGCTACGATGCATATTTCCTTCATTTTGATGCTCATTCGCTTGTTATGATCAATTTTTCCTTCGTTTCGATGCATGTTTCCTTAATTTTGATGCCTATTCGCTTTATATGATCAACATTTCCTTCGTTTCAATACATATTCTGTCATTTTGATCCTCATTCTCTAGTTATTATCAACATTTCCTTTGCTTCGATGCATATTTCCTTCATTTTGATGCCCATTTGCTTGATATGATAAACATTTCCCTCGTTTCGATATATATTCCTTCATTTTGTTCCTCATTCACTTGTTATTAACGAAATTTCCATCGCTTCGATGCATATTTCCTTCATTTTGATGCTCATTCGCTTGTTATGATCAATATTTTCTTCGTTTCGATGCACATTTCCTTCATTTCGATGCTCATTCGCTTGTTATGATCAACATTTCCTTCATTTCGATGCATGTTTCCTTCATTTTGATGCTCATTTTCTCATTACGATCAACATTTCCTTCGTTTCGATGCATATTTCCTTAATTTTGATGCTCATTCGCTTGTTATGATCAACATTTCCTTCGTTTTGATTCTCATTCGCATGTTTTGATTAATGTTTCCTTCGTTTCGAAGTATATTTCCTTCATTTTGATTCTCATTCGCTTGTTATAAGATCAATATTTCCTTCGTTTTGATGCATATTCCTTCATTTTGATGCTCATTCGCTTGTTATGATCAACATTTCCTTCATTTCGATGCATGTTTCCTTCATTTTGATGCTCATTTTCTCATTACGATCAACATTTCCTTCGTTTCGATGCATATTTCCTTCATTTTGATGCTCATTCGCTTGTTATGATTAATATTTCATTCGTTTCGATGCATATTACTTTATTTTGATGCTCATTCGCATGTTATGATGAACATTTCCTTCGTTTCGATGCATATTTCATTCATTTTGATGCTCATTCGTTTGTTATGATCAACATTTCTTTAGTTACAACAAATATTTCCTTCATTTTGATGCCCATTCGCTTGTTATGACAAACATTTACTTCGTTTAGATTCATATTCCTTCATTTAAATGTTCATTCGCTTGTTATGATCAACATTTCCTTCGTTTCGATGTATATTCCTTCATTTTGATGCTCATTGGCTTGTTATGATCAACATTTCCTTCGTTTCGATGCATATTTCCTTCATTTTGATGCTCTTCGCCTTTTATGATCAACTTTTCCTTCGTTTGATTCTCATTCGCATGTTATGATCAATGTTTCCTTCGTTTCGAAATATATTTCCTTCATTTTGATTCTCATTCTCTTGTTATATGATCAACATTTCCTTCGTTTTGATGCATATTCCTTCATTTTGATGCTCATTCGCGTGTTATGATCAACATTTCCTTCATTTCGATGCATATTTCCTTCATTTTGATGCTCATTCGCTTGTTATGATTAATATTTCATTCGTTTCGATGCATATTACTTAATTTTGATGCTCATTTGCATGTTATGATCAATATTTCCTTCGTTTAGATGCATATTTCCTTTATTTTGATGCTCATTCGCATGTTATGATCAACATTTCCTTCGTTTCGATGCATATTTCCTTCATTTTGATGCTCATTCGTTTGTTATGATCAACATTTCTTTAGTTACAACACATATTTCCTTCATTTTGATGCTCATTCGCTTGTTATATGATCAAGTTTCGATGCATATTACTTTATTTTGATGCTCATTCGTATGTCATAATCAACATTTACTTCGTTTTGATACATATTTTCTTCATTTTGATGCCCATTCGCTTGTTATGACAAACATTAACTTCGTTTAGATTCATATTCCTTCATTTTAATGTTCATTTGCTTGTTATGATCAACATTTCCTTTGTTTCGATGCATATTCCTTCATTTTGATGCTCATTGGCTTGTTATAATCAACATTTCCTTCGTTTCGATGCATATTTCCTTCATTTTGATGCTCATTCGCCTTTTATGATCAACTTTTCCTTCGTTTCGATGCATATTCCCTTAATTTTGATGCTCAATCGCTTGTTATGATCAACATTTCCTTCCTTTCGATGGATATTCCTTCATTTTGATTCTCATTTGCTTATTATGATCAACATTTCTTTCATTACGATGCATATTTCTTCATTTTGATGCACATTCGCATGTTATGATCACCATTTCCTTCGTTTAGATGCATATTCCATCATTTTGATGTTCATACGCATGTTATGATCAACATTTCCTTCGTTTCGATGCATATCTCCTTAATTTTGATGCCCATTCGCTTTATATGATCAACATTTCCTTCATTTCGATACATATTCCATCATTTTGATCTTCATTCGCTTATTATTATCAACATTTCCTTCGCTTCGATGCATATTTCCTTCATTTTGATGCTCATTCGCTTGTTATGATCAATTTTTCCTTCGTTTCGATGCATGTTTCCTTAATTTTGTTGCCCATTCGCTCTATATGATCAACATTTCCTTCGTTTCAATAAATATTCCGTCATTTTGATCCTCATTCTCTAGTTATTATCAACATTTCCTTTGCTTCAATGCATATTTCCTTCATTTTGATGCCCATTCGTTTGATATGATAAACATTTCCTTCGTTTCGATACATATTCCTTCATTTTGTTCCTCATTCGCTTGTTATTAACGAAATTTCCTTCGCTTCGATGCATATTTCCATCATTTTGATGCTCATTCGCTTGTTATGATCAATATTTTCTTCGTTTCGATGCACATTTCCTTCATTTCGATGCTCATTCGCTTGTTATGATCAACATTTCCTTCATTTCGATGCATGTTTCCTTCATTTTGATGCTCATTTTCTCATTACGATCAACATTTCCTTCGTTTCGATGCATATTTCCTTAATTTTGATGCTCATTCGCTTGTTATGATCAACATTTCCTTCGTTTTGATTCTCATTCGCATTGTATGATCAATGTTTCCTTCGTTTCGAAGTATATTTCCTTCATTTTGATTCTCATTCGCTTGTTATAAGATCAACATTTTCTTCGTTTTGATGCATATTCCTTCATTTTGATGCTCATTCGATTGTTGTGATCAACATTTCCTTCATTTTGATGCATGTTTCTTTCATTTTGATGCTCATTTTCTCATTACGATCAACATTTCCTTCGTTTCGTTGCATATTTCCTTCATTTTGATGCTCATTCGCTTGTTATGATTAATATTTCATTCGTTTCGATGCATATTACT
Organism: Pogostemon cablin; assembly: GCA_023678885.1. Taxonomy (NCBI): domain Eukaryota; kingdom Viridiplantae; phylum Streptophyta; class Magnoliopsida; order Lamiales; family Lamiaceae; genus Pogostemon; species Pogostemon cablin. Next base: position 9,863,728 of record CM042976.1, read on the forward strand.
TTATTTTGATGCTCATTCGCATGTTATGATCAACATTTCCTTCGTTTCGATGCATATTTCCTTCATTTTGATGCTCATTCTTTTGTTATGATCAACATTTCTTTAGTTACAACACATATTTCCTTCATTTTGATGCTCATTCACATGTTATAATCAACATTTACTTCGTTTCGATACATTTTTCCTTCATTTTGATGCCCATTCGCTTGTTATGACAAACATTTACTTCGTTTAGATTCATATTCCTTCATTTTAATGTTCATTCGCTTGTTATGATCAATGTTTCCTTCGTTTCGATGTATATTCCTTCATTTTGATGCTCATTGGCTTGTTATGATCAACATTTCCTTCGTTTCGATGCATATTTCCTTCATTTTGATGCTCTTCGCCTTTTATGATCAACTTTTCCTTCGTTTTGATTCTCATTCGCATGTTATGATCAATGTTTCCTTTGTTTCGAATTATATTTCCTTCATTTTGATTCTCATTCGCTTGTTATATGATCAACATTTCCTTCGTTTTGATGCATATTCCTTCATTTTGATGCACATTCGCGTGTTATGATCAACATTTCCTTCATTTCGATGCATATTTCCTTCATTTTGATGCTCATTCGTTTGTTATGATCAACATTTTTTTAGTTACAACACATATTTCCTTCATTTTGATGCTCATTCGCTTGTTATATGATCAAGTTTCGATGCATATTACTTCATTTTGATGCTCATTCGCATGACATAATCAACATTTACTTCGTTTCGATACATATTTCCTTCATTTTGATGCCCATTCGCTTGTTATGACAAACATTAACTTCGTTTAGATTCATATTCCTTCATTTTAATGTTCATTTGCTTGTTATGATCAACATTTCTTTCGTTTCGATCCATATTCCTTCATTTTGATGCTCATTGGCTTGTTATGATCAACATTTCCTTCGTTTCGATGCATATTTCCTTCATTTTGATGCTCATTCGCCTTTTATGATCAAATTTTCCTTCGTTTCGATGCATATTCCCTTAATTTTGATGCTCAATCGCTTGTTATGATCAACATTTCCTTCCTTTCGATGCATATTCCTTCATTTTGATTCTCATTTGCTTGTTATGATCAACATTTCTTTCATTACGATGCATATTTCTTCATTTTGATGCACGTTCGCATGTTATGATCACCATTTCCTTCGTTTAGATGCATATTCCATCATTTTGATGTTCATGCGCATGTTATGATCAACATTTCCTTCGTTTCGATGCATATCTCCTTCATTTTGATGCCCATTCGCTTTATATGATCAACATTTCCTTCATTTCGATACATATTCCATCATTTTGATCTTCATTCGCTAATTATTATCAACATTTCCTTAGCTTCGATGCATATTTCCTTCATTTTGATGCTCATTCGCTTGTTATGATCAATTTTTCCTTCGTTTCGATGCATGTTTCCTTAATTTTGATGCCCATTCGCTTTATATGATCAACATTCCTTCGTTTTAATACATATTCCGTCATTTTGATCCTCATTCTCTAGTTATTATCAACATTTCCTTTGCTTCGATGCATATTTCCTTCATTTTGATGCCTATTCGCATGATATGATAAACATTTCCTTCGTTTCGATACATATTCCTTCATTTTGATCCTCATTCACTTGTTATTAACAAAATTTCCTTCGCTTCGATGCATACTTCCTTCATTTTGATGCTCATTCGCTTGTTATGATCAATATTTTTTTCATTTCGATGCACATTTCCTTCATTTCGATGCTCATTCGCTTGTTATGATCAACATTTCCTTCATTTCGATGCATGTTTCCTTCATTTTGATGCTCATTTTCTCATTACGATCAACATTTCCTTCGTTTCGATGCATATTTCCTTAATTTTGATGCTCATTCGCTTGTTATGATCAACATTTCCTTCGTTTTGATTCTCATTCGCATTGTATGATCAATGTTTCCTTCGTTTCGAAGTATATTTCCTTCATTTTGATTCTCATTCGCTTGTTATAAGATCAACATTTTCTTCGTTTTGATGCATATTCCTTCATTTTGATGCTCATTCGCTTGTTATGATCAACATTTCCTTCATTTAGATGCATGTTTCCTTCATTTTGATGCTCATTTTCTCATTACGATCAACATTTCCTTCGTTTCGATGCATATTTCCTTCATTTTGATGCTCATTTGCTTGTTATGATTAATATTTCATTCGTTTCGATACATATTACTTTATTTTGATGCTCATTCGTATGTTATGATCAACATTTCCTTCGTTTCGATGCATATTTCCTTCAATTTGATGCTCATTCGTTTGTTATGATCAACATTTCTTTAGTTACAACACATATTTCCTTCATTTTGATGCTCAATCGCATGTTATTATCAACATTTACTTCGTTTCGATACATTTTTCCTTCATTTTGATGCCCATTCGCTTGTTATGACAAACATTTACTTCGTTTAGATTCATATTCCTTCATTTTAATGTTCATTCGCTTGTTATGATCAATATTTCCTTCGTTTCGATGTATATTCCTTCATTTTGATGCTCATTGGCTTGTTATGATCAACATTTCCTTCGTTTCGATGCATATTTCCTTCATTTTGATGCTCTTCGCCTTTTATGATCAACTTTTCTTTCGTTTTGATTCTCATTCGCATGTTATGATCAATGTTTCCTTTGTTTCGAATTATATTTCCTTCATTTTGATTCTCATTCGCTTGTTATATGATCAACATTTCCTTCGTTTTGATGCATATTCCTTCATTTTGATGCACATTCGCGTGTTATGATCAACATTTCCTTCATTTCGATGCATATTTCTTTCATTTTGATGCTCATTTGCTTGTTATGATTAATATTTCATTCGTTTCGATGCATATTACTTTATTTTGATGCTCATTCGCATGTTATGATCAATATTTCCTTCGTTTAGATGCATATTTCCTTTATTTTGATGCTCATTCGCATGTTATGATCAACATTTCCTTCGTTTAGATGCATATTTCCTTCATTTTGATGCTCATTCGTTTGTTATGATCAACATTTCTTTAGTTACAACACATATTTCCTTCATTTTGATGCTCATTCGCTTGTTATATGATCAAGTTTCAATGCATATTACTTCATTTTGATGCTCATTCGCATGTCATAATCAACATTTACTTCGTTTCGATACATATTTCCTTCATTTTGATGCCCATTCGCTTGTTATGACAAACATTAACTTCGTTTAGATTCATATTCCTTCATTTTAATGTTCATTTGCTTGTTATGATCAACATTTCCTTCGTTTCGATGCATATTCCATCATTTTGATGCTCATTGGCTTGTTATGATCAACATTTCCTTCGTTTCGATGAATATTTCCTTCATTTTGATGCTCATTCGCCTTTTATGATCAACTTTTCTTTCGTTTTGATGCATATTACCTTAATTTTGATGCTCAATCGCTTGTTATGATCAACATTTCCTTCCTTTCGATGCATATTCCTTCATTTTGATTCTCATTTTCTTGTTATGATCAACATTTCTTTCATTACGATGCATATTTCATCATTTTGATGAACAATCGTATGTTATGATCACCATTTCCTTCATTTAGATGCATATTCCATCATTTTGATGTTCATACGCATGTTATGATTAACATTTCCTTCGTTTCGATGCATATCTCCTTCATTTTGATGCCTATTCGCTTTATATGATCAACATTTCCTTCATTTCGATACATATTCCATCATTTTGATCTTCATTCGCTTATTATTATCAACATTTCCTTTGCTTCGATGCATATTTCCTTCATTTTGATGCTCATTCGCTTGTTATGATCAATTTTTCCTTCGTTTCGATGCTTGTTTCCTTAATTTTGATGCCCATTCGCTTTATATGATCAACATTCCTTCGTTCCAATACATATTCCGTCATTTTGATCCTCATTCTCTAGTTATTATCAACATTTTTTTTGTTTCGATGCATATTTCCTTCATTTTGATGCCCATTCGCTTGATATGATAAACATTTTCTTCGTTTCGATACATATTCCTCATTTTGATCCTCATTCACTTGTTATTAACAAAATTTCCTTCCCTTTGATGCATATTTCCTTCATTTCGATGCTCATTCGCTTGTTATGATCAACATTTCATTCATTTCGATGCATGTTTCCTTCATTTTGATGCTCATTTTCTCATTACGATCAACATTTCCTTCGTTTCTATGCATATTTCCTAAATTTTGATGCTCATTCGCTTGTTATGATCAACATTTCCTTCGTTTTGATTCGCATTCGCATGTTATGATCAATGTTTCCTCCGTTTCGAAGTATATTTCCATCATTTTGATTCTCATTCGCTTGTTATAAGATCAACATTTCCTTCGTTTTGATGCATATTCCATCATTTTGATGATCATTCGCTTGTTATGATCAATATTTCCTTCATTTCGATGCATGTTTCCTTCATTTTGATGCTCATTTTCTCATTACGATCAACATTTCCTTCGTTTCGATGGATATTTCCTTCATTTTGATGCTCATTCGCTTGTTATGCATATTACTTTATTTTGATGCTCATTCGCATGTTATGATCAACATTTCCTTCGTTTCGATGCATATTTCCTTTATTTTGATGCTCATTCGCATGTTATGATCAACATTTCCTTCGTTTAGATGCATATTTCCTTCATTTTGATGCTCATTCGTTTGTTATGATCAACATTTCTTTAGTTACAACACATATTTCCTTCATTTTGATGCTCATTCGCTTGTTATATGATCAAGTTTCAATGCATATTACTTCATTTTGATGCTCATTCGCATGTCATAATCAACATTTACTTCGTTTCGATACATATTTCCTTCATTTTGATGCCCATTCGCTTGTTATGACAAACATTAACTTCGTTTAGATTCATATTCCTTCATTTTAATGTTCATTTGCTTGTTATGATCAACATTTCCTTCGTTTCGATGCATATTCCATCATTTTGATGCTCATTGGCTTGTTATGATCAACATTTCCTTCGTTTCGATGAATATTTCCTTCATTTTGATGCTCATTCGCCTTTTATGATCAACTTTTCTTTCGTTTTGATGCATATTACCTTAATTTTGATGCTCAATCGCTTGTTATGATCAACATTTCCTTCCTTTCGATGCATATTCCTTCATTTTGATTCTCATTTTCTTGTTATGATCAACATTTCTTTCATTACGATGCATATTTCATCATTTTGATGAACAATCGTATGTTATGATCACCATTTCCTTCATTTAGATGCATATTCCATCATTTTGATGTTCATACGCATGTTATGATTAACATTTCCTTCGTTTCGATGCATATCTCCTTCATTTTGATGCCTATTCGCTTTATATGATCAACATTTCCTTCATTTCGATACATATTCCATCATTTTGATCTTCATTCGCTTATTATTATCAACATTTCCTTTGCTTCGATGCATATTTCCTTCATTTTGATGCTCATTCGCTTGTTATGATCAATTTTTCCTTCGTTTCGATGCTTGTTTCCTTAATTTTGATGCCCATTCGCTTTATATGATCAACATTCCTTCGTTCCAATACATATTCCGTCATTTTGATCCTCATTCTCTAGTTATTATCAACATTTTTTTTGTTTCGATGCATATTTCCTTCATTTTGATGCCCATTCGCTTGATATGATAAACATTTTCTTCGTTTCGATACATATTCCTCATTTTGATCCTCATTCACTTGTTATTAACAAAATTTCCTTCCCTTTGATGCATATTTCCTTCATTTCGATGCTCATTCGCTTGTTATGATCAACATTTCATTCATTTCGATGCATGTTTCCTTCATTTTGATGCTCATTTTCTCATTACGATCAACATTTCCTTCGTTTCTATGCATATTTCCTAAATTTTGATGCTCATTCGCTTGTTATGATCAACATTTCCTTCGTTTTGATTCGCATTCGCATGTTATGATCAATGTTTCCTCCGTTTCGAAGTATATTTCCATCATTTTGATTCTCATTCGCTTGTTATAAGATCAACATTTCCTTCGTTTTGATGCATATTCCATCATTTTGATGATCATTCGCTTGTTATGATCAATATTTCCTTCATTTCGATGCATGTTTCCTTCATTTTGATGCTCATTTTCTCATTACGATCAACATTTCCTTCGTTTCGATGGATATTTCCTTCATTTTGATGCTCATTCGCTTGTTATGATTAATATTTCATTCGTTTCGATGCATATTACTTTATTTTGATGCTCATTCGCATGTTATGATCAACATTTCCTTCGTTTCGATGCATATTTCCTTTATTTTGATGCTCATTCGCATGTTATGATCAACATTTCCTTCGTTTAGATGCATATTTCCTTCATTTTGATGCTCATTCGTTTGTTATGATCAACATTTCTTTAGTTACAACACATATTTCCTTCATTTTGATGCTCATTCGCTTGTTATATGATCAAGTTTCAATGCATATTACTTCATTTTGATGCTCATTCGCATGTCATAATCAACATTTACTTCGTTTCGATACATATTTCCTTCATTTTGATGCCCATTCGCTTGTTATGACAAACATTAACTTCGTTTAGATTCATATTCCTTCATTTTAATGTTCATTTGCTTGTTATGATCAACATTTCCTTCGTTTCGATGCATATTCCATCATTTTGATGCTCATTGGCTTGTTATGATCAACATTTCCTTCGTTTCGATGAATATTTCCTTCATTTTGATGCTCATTCGCCTTTTATGATCAACTTTTCTTTCGTTTTGATGCATATTACCTTAATTTTGATGCTCAATCGCTTGTTATGATCAACATTTCCTTCCTTTCGATGCATATTCCTTCATTTTGATTCTCATTTTCTTGTTATGATCAACATTTCTTTCATTACGATGCATATTTCATCATTTTGATGAACAATCGTATGTTATGATCACCATTTCCTTCATTTAGATGCATATTCCATCATTTTGATGTTCATACGCATGTTATGATTAACATTTCCTTCGTTTCGATGCATATCTCCTTCATTTTGATGCCTATTCGCTTTATATGATCAACATTTCCTTCATTTCGATACATATTCCATCATTTTGATCTTCATTCGCTTATTATTATCAACATTTCCTTTGCTTCGATGCATATTTCCTTCATTTTGATGCTCATTCGCTTGTTATGATCAATTTTTCCTTCGTTTCGATGCTTGTTTCCTTAATTTTGATGCCCATTCGCTTTATATGATCAACATTCCTTCGTTCCAATACATATTCCGTCATTTTGATCCTCATTCTCTAGTTATTATCAACATTTTTTTTGTTTCGATGCATATTTCCTTCATTTTGATGCCCATTCGCTTGATATGATAAACATTTTCTTCGTTTCGATACATATTCCTCATTTTGATCCTCATTCACTTGTTATTAACAAAATTTCCTTCCCTTTGATGCATATTTCCTTCATTTCGATGCTCATTCGCTTGTTATGATCAACATTTCATTCATTTCGATGCATGTTTCCTTCATTTTGATGCTCATTTTCTCATTACGATCAACATTTCCTTCGTTTCTATGCATATTTCCTAAATTTTGATGCTCATTCGCTTGTTATGATCAACATTTCCTTCGTTTTGATTCGCATTCGCATGTTATGATCAATGTTTCCTCCGTTTCGAAGTATATTTCCATCATTTTGATTCTCATTCGCTTGTTATAAGATCAACATTTCCTTCGTTTTGATGCATATTCCATCATTTTGATGATCATTCGCTTGTTATGATCAATATTTCCTTCATTTCGATGCATGTTTCCTTCATTTTGATGCTCATTTTCTCATTACGATCAACATTTCCTTCGTTTCGATGGATATTTCCTTCATTTTGATGCTCATTCGCTTGTTATGATTAATATTTCATTCGTTTCGATGCATATTACTTTATTTTGATGCTCATTCGCATGTTATGATCAACATTTCCTTCGTTTCGATGCATATTTCCTTCATCTTGATGCTCATTCATTTGTTATGATCAACATTTCTTTAGTTACAACACATATTTCCTTCATTTTGATGCTCATTCGCATGTTATAATCAACATTTACTTCGTTTCGATACATATTTCCTTCATTTTAATGCCCACTCGCTTGTTATGACAAACAATTACTTCGTTTAGATTCATATTCCTTCATTTTAATGTTCATTCGCTTGTTATGATCAACATTTCCTTCGTTTCGATGTATATTCTATCATTTTGATGCTCATTGGCTTGTTATGATCAACATTTCCTTCGTTTCAATGCATATTTACTTCATTTTGATGCTCATTTGCCTTTATGATCAACTTTTACTTCGTTTTGATTCTCATTCGCATGTTATGATCAATGTTTCCTTCGTTTCGAAGTATATTTCCTTCATTTTGATTTTTCATTCGCTTGTTATATGATCAACATTTTCTTCGTTTTGATGCATATTCCTTCATTTTGATGCTCATTCGCATGTTATGATCAACATTTCCTTCATTTCGATGCATATTTCCTTCATTTTGATGCTCATTCGCTTGTTATGATTAATATTTCATTCATTTCGATGCATATTACTTTATTTTGATGCTCATTCGCATGTTATGATCAATATTTCCTTCGTTTAGATGAATATTTCCTTTATTTTGATGCTCATTCGCATGTTATGATCAACATTTCCTTCGTTTCGGTGCATATTTCCTTCATTTTGATGCTCATTCGTTTGTTATGATCAACATTTCTTTAGTTACAACACATATTTCCTTCATTTTGATGCTCATTCGCTTGTTATATGATCAAGTTTCGATGCATATTACTTCATTTTGATGCTCATTCGCATGTCATAATCAACATTTACTTCATTTCGATACATATTTCCTTCATTTTGATGCCTATTCGCTTGTTATGACAAACATTTACTTCGTTTAGATTCATATTCCTTCATTTTAATGTTCATTCGCTTGTTATGATCAATATTTCCTTCGTTTCGATGCATATTCCTTCATTTTGATGCTAATTGGCTTGTTATGATCAACATTTCCTTCGTTTCGATGCATATTTCCTTCATTTTGATGCTCATTCGCCTTTTATGATCAACTTTTCCTTCGTTTCGATGCATATTCCCTTAATTTTGATGCTCAATCGCTTGTTATGATCAACATTTTCTTCCTTTCGATGCATATTCCTTCATTTTGATTCTCATTTGCTTGTTATGATCAACATTTCTTTCATTACGATGCATATTTCTTCATTTTGATGCACATTCGCATGTTATGAACACCATTTCCTTCGTTTAGATGCATATTCCATCATTTTGATGTTCATACGCATGTTCTGATCAATATTTCCTTCATTTTGATGCATATCTCCTTCATTTTGATCCCATTCACTTTATATGATCAACATTTCCTTCGTTTCTATACATATTCCATCATTTTAATCTTCATTCGCTTGTTATTATCAACATTTCCTTCGCTTCGATGAATATTTCCTTCATTTTGATGCTCATTCGCTTGTTATGATCAATTTTTCCTTCGTTTCGATGCATGTTTCTTTTATTTTGATGCCCATTCGCTTTATATGAGCAACATTTCCTTCGTTTTGATACATATTCCGTCATTTTGATCCTCATTTTCTAGTTATTATCAACATTTCCTTTGCTTCGATGCATATTTCCTTCATTTTGATGCCCATTCGCTTGATATGATCAACATTTCCTTCGTTTCGATACATATTCCTTCACCTTGATCCTCATTCCCTGGTTATTATCAACATTTTCTTCGCATCGATGCATATTTCCTTCATTTTAATGCTCATTCGCTTGTTATGATCAATAGTTTCTTCGTTTTGATGCACATTTACTTCATTTCGATGCTCATTCGCTTGTTGTGATCAATATTTCCTTCATTTCGATGCATGTTTCCTTCATTTTGATGCTCATTTTCTCATTACGATCAACATTTCCTTCGTTTCGATGCATATTTCCTTCATTTTGATGCTCATTCGCTTGTTATGATCAACATTTCCTTCGTTTTGATTCTCATTCGCATGTTATGATCAATGTTTCCTTCGTTTCGAAGTATATTTCCTTCATTTTGATTCTCATTCGCTTGTTATATGATCAACATTTCCTTCGTTTTGATGCATATTCCTTCATTTCGATGCTCATTCGCTTGTTATGATCAACATTTCCTTCATTTCGATGCATGTTTCCTACATTTTGATGCTCATTTTCTCATTACGATCAACATTTCCATCGTTTCGATGCATATTTCCTTCATTTTGATGCTCATTCGCTTGTAATGATTAATATTTCATTCGTTTCGATGTACATTACTTTATTTTGATGCTCATTCGCATGTTAAGATAATCATTTCCTTCGTTTCGATGCATATTTCCTTCATTTTGATGCTCATTCTTTTGTTATGATCAACATTTCTTTAGTTACGACACATATTTCCTTCATTTTGATGCTCATTCGCATGTTATAATTAACATTTACTTCGTTTCGATACATATTTCCTTCATTTTGATGCCCATTCGCTTGTTATGACAAAAATTTACTTCGTTTAGATTCATATTCCTTCATTTTAATGTTCATTCGCTTGTTATGATAAACATTTCCTTCGTTTCGATGCATATTCCTTCATTTTGATGCTCATTGGCTTGTTATGATCAACATTTCCTTCGTTTTGATGCATATTTCCTTCATTTTGATGCTCATTCGCCTTTTATGATCAACTTTTCCTTCGTTTCGATGCGTATTCCCTTAATTTTGATGCTCAATCGCTTGTTATGATCAACATTTCCGTCCTTTCGATGCATATTTCTTAATTTTGATTCTCATTTGCTTGTTATGATCAACATTTCTTTCATTACGATGCATATTTCTTCATTTTGATGCACATTCGCATGTTATGATCACCATTTCCTTCGTTTAGATGCATATTCCATCATTTTGATGTTCATACGCTTGTTATGATCAACATTTCCTTCATTTCGATGCATATCTCCTTCATTTTGATGCCCATTCGCTTTATATGATCAACATTTCCTTCGTTTCGATACATATTCCATCATTTTGATCTTCATTCGCTTGTTATTATCAACATTTCATTCGCTTCGATGCATATTTACTTAATTTTGATGCTCATTCGCTTGTTATGATCAATTTTTCCTTCGTTTCGATGCATGTTTCCTTCATTTTGATGCCCATTCCCTTTATATGATCAACATTTCCTTCGTTTCGATACATATTCTGTCATTTTGATCCTCATTCGCTAGTTATGATCAACATTTCCTTTGCTTCGATGCATATTTCCTTCATTTTGATGCCCATTCGCTTGATATGATCAACATTTCCTTCGTTTCAATACATATTCCTTCATTTTGATCCTCATTCGCTTGTTATTATCAACATTTCCTTCGTTTCGATGCATATTTCCTTCATTTTAATGCTCATTCGCTTGTTATGATCAATATTTTCTTCATTTTGATGCACATTTCCTTCGATGCTCATTCGCTTGTTATGATCAACATTTCCTTCATTTCGATGCATGTTTCCTTCATTTTGATGCTCATTTTCTCATTACGATCAACATTTCCTTCGTTTCGATGCATATTTCCTTCATTTTGATGCTCATTCGCTTGTTATGATCAACATTTCCTTCGTTTTGATTCTCATTCGCATGTTATGATCAATGTTTCCTTCGTTTTGAAGTATATTTCCTTCATTTTTATTCTCATTCGCTTGTTATATAATCAACATTTCCTTCGTTTTGATGCATATTCCTTCATTTCGATGCTAATTCGCTTGTTATGATCAACATTTCCTTCATTTCGATGCATATTGCCTTCATTTTGATGCTCATTTTCTAATTACGATCAACATTTCCTTCATTTCGATGCATATTTCCTTCATTTTGATGCTCATTCGCTTGTTATGATTAATATTTCATTCGTTTCGATGCATATTACTTTATTTTGATGCTCATTCGCATGTTATGATCAACATTTCCTTCGTTTCGATGCATATTTCCTTCATTTTGATGCTCATTCGTTTGTTATGATCAACATTTCTTTAGTTACGACGCATATTTCCTTCATTTTGATGCTCATTCGCTTGTTATATGATCAAGTTTCGATGCATATTCCTTCATTTTGATGCTCATTCGCATGTTATAATCAACATTTACTTCGTTTAGATACACATTTCCTTCATTTTGATGTCCATTCGCTTGTTATAACAAACATTAACTTCGTTTAGATTCATATTCCTTCATTTCAATGTTCATTTGCTTGTTATGATCAAAATTTCCTTCGTTTCGATGCATATTCCTTCATTTTGATGCTCATTGGCTTGTTATGATCAACATTTCCTTCGTTTCGATGCATATTTCCTTCATTTTGATGCTCATTCGCCTTTTATGATCAACTTTTCCTTCGTTTCGATGCATATTCCCTTAATTTTGATGCTCAATCGCTTGTTATGATCAACATTTCCTTCCTTTCGATACATATTCCTTCATTTTGATTCTTATTTGCTTGTTATGATCAACATTTTTTCATTACGATGCATATTTCTTCATTTTGATGCACATTCGCATGTTATGATCACCATTTCCTTCGTTTAGATGCATATTCCATCATTTTGATGTTCATACGCATGTTATGATCAACATTTCCTTCGTTTCGATGCATATCTCCTTTATTTTGATGCCCATTCGCTTTATATGATCAACATTTCCTTCGTTTCGATACATATTCCGTCATTTTGATCTTCATTCGCTTGTTATTATCAATATTTCCTTCGCTTCGATGCATATTTACTTCATTTTGATGCTCATTCGCTTGTTATGATCTACATTTCCTTCATTTTGATGCATATTTCCTTCATTTTGATGCCCATTCGCTTGATATGATCAACATTTCCTTCGCTTCGATACATATTCCTTCATTTTGATCCTCATTCGCTTGTTAAATTTCCCTTGTAAACGTGATAATGAGAATGCTTTTTATCGCATATGGTTTTTGTATGTCTCTATTTTTTTATTCTCGATATGTCGGGTAAAAATTCAGTAGAAGGGTCAGTTAGGTGGTCAGCTCGTGGCTCCAATGTCTAACGACCCACGTATCATCAACAGATCGCCCTTTTAACTTGATAACGAGATTTCTTTTAACGCGTTTATTTTGTGAAGGTCCCTGCTTGCTATTCTTGATCAGTTGGTAGGATTTCTCCAGTAGAATCAGTCGGTTGGTAGGTTTCGTGGTCGGTTAATAGTTCAAACTTCTACCGACCCACATATCATTGACCGATTGCATCGTAAACTTGATAATGAAATTAATTTTTTACTTGTTTATTTTTCGAAGGTTCCCTTTGCTATTTCTAGATCAATCGGGTAGGAGTTACACAGTAGGGTCCATTGGTTAGTCGGTCTGGTAGTTGGTTAATAGTTCCAATATTTACCGACCCACATATCATCGACCGATCACCCTCTAAAAAGTAATCTCAAGTTGGGTAGGAGTTTTACACAAGGGTTGGTCGGTTAGTCCGTCTGGTGGTTGGTTATTAGTTCAAATGTCTACTGACCCACATATAATTGAACGATTGCCCTGTAAACTTGATAACGAAAGTAATTTTTTCGTCTCTATTTTGCAAAGGTCCTCGTTTGCTATTTCTCTTTCAATCGGGTATTAGTTCCATAGTAGGGTCGGTTGGATGGTCGGTCAGGGGGTTGGGTATTATTTTCAATGTCTATCGACTCACATATCATCGATCGATCGCCCTTTTAACTTGATAATGAGATTACTTTTTATCACGTCTATATTCCGAAGTTCCCCGTTTGCTATTTTTAAGTCAGTCAGTTGGAGTTCCACAGTAGGGTCGATCAGTTTGTCAGTCTGGTGGTCAGTTAATAGTTCTAATGTCTGTCGACCCACATATCATCGACCCATTGCCCTTTAAAGTTCATAATGAGATTACATTTTATCTCGTCTATTTTGTGAAGGTCCCCCCTTTGCTATTTCTAGATCAGTCAGGTAGTAGTTCTACAGTAGGGTCGGTCGGTTGGTTGGTCTAGTGGTCGGTTAATAGTTTCAATGTCTGTCGACCAATATATCATTGATCGATCACCCCGTAAATTTGATAATGAGATTACTTTTTAACGCATCTATTTTCCAAAGGTTCCCTTTGGTAATTCTAGATTATCGGGTAGGAGTTTCACAGTAAGGTCGGTATGTTGGTCAGTCAAATGGTTGGTTAAAAGTCTCAATATTTACCTGATAATGAGATTATTTTTTAACGTATCTATTTTCGAAAGGCTTACTTTCTATTTCTAAATCAGTTGGGTAGGAGTTACACAGTAGGGTTTGTCGGTCTAGAAGTCTAATGTCTACTGACCGACAAATCATCACCAGATCACCCTATAAAGTTGATAATGAGATCACTTTTTATCGCGTCTATTTTTCAAAGGGTCTTTTGCTATTTCCACAAAAGGGTTATTTAGGTGGTCGGGTCGTGGTTTCAAAGCCTACCTACCCACTTATCATTTACTGATCACCCTGTAACTTGATAATGAGATTACTTTTATCGCGTCTATATTCTGAAGGTCCCCATTTTATATTTCTAGATCAGTCGGGTAGGAGTTCTCCATAGGGTCAGTTGGTTGGTCAGTTTGGTGGTCGGTTAATATTTCCAATATCTACCGACCCACATACCATCGACCGATGACCCTTTTAACTTGATAACGAGATTAGTTTTTATTACGTGTATTTTTAAAGGTCCACCTTTGCTATTTCTATATCAGTCGGGTAGGAGTTCCAAAGTCGGGTCGGTCGGTTAATAGTTTCAACTTCTGCCTACCCACATATCATTGACCAGTAAACTTGATAACAAAATAATTTTTTATCGCGTCTATTTTATGAAGATCCACATTTCCTATTTAAGGAATAGTTAGGTAGGAGTTCCACAGTAGGGTCGATTGGTTGGCCAGTCGGTTAATAGTTCCAATGTCTACCGACCCACATATCATCGACCTATCGCCCTGTAAACTTGGTTATGAGATTATTTTTTATCACGTCTATTTTCCAAAGGTCCCCCTTTGCTATTTCTAGATCAACCGGGTAGGAGTTCTCTAGTATGTTCGGTTTGTTGGTTAGTCTGGTAGTTGGATATTATTTCTATTGTCTACTGACCTACATATCATCGACCGCTCGCCCTTTTAACTTGATAGTGAGATTTTTTTTATCACGTCTGTTTTCAGTATCTCCCCATTTCTTGATTCTCGACATGTTAGGTAAAAGTTCCACAAAAGGGTCGGTTAGGTGGTCGGGTCATGGCTTCAAAGTCTACCTACCCACATATCATTTACCGATCACCCTGTAACTTGATAATGAGATTACCTTTATCGCGTCTATATTCTGAAGGTCCCCATTTGATATTTCTCGATCAGTCGGGTAGGAGTTCTCCAGTAGGGTCGGTCGGTTGGTTGGTTTGGTGGTCGGTTAATAGTTATAATATCTATCGACCCACTTATAAAGATCGATCGCCCAGTAAACTTGATAATGAGATTAATTTTTATCACGTCATTTTCCATGGTCCCCTCTTATATTTCTAGATCAGACGGGTAGGAGTTCTCTAGAAAGGTCGATCGGTTAGTTGGTCAGGTAGCCAGTTAATAGTTCCAACGTCTACCGACCAACATATCATCGACTGATCTCCTGGTCATCAACTGATCTCCTTGTAAGCATGATAATGAAATTACTTTTTACCCATCTGTGGTCAAAAGGTCGCCCTTTTCTATTTCTAAATCAGTCGGGTAGGAGTTGTACAGTAAGGTTGGTCGGTCCGATGGTCAGTTAATAGTTCTAATGTTTACCGACCAATATATCATTGACCGATCGCCCTGTAAACTTGATAATGAAATTACTTTTTATCGCGTCTATATTTCGAAGGTCCCCATTTGCTATTTCTAGATTAGTCGGGTAGGAGTTCCTCAGTAAGGTCGGTCAGTTGATCGGTTAATAGTTCCATTATTTAATGTCCCACATATCATTGACTGATCACCCTGTAAACTTAATAACGAGATTACTTTTTATTGCTTCTATATTTCGAAGGTCCCCATTTGCTATTTCTCGATTATTTCAAAGTCCACCTACCCAATGTAGACTTAACAGATGTAATGAGACATACGAATCCCCAATGTAGAACTGACCGACCAAAAATATCATCGATCGATTGGGTAGGAGTTCCACAATAGGGTCAGTTAGTTAACCCTTTTGGTAATCGGTTAATAGTTTCAACGTCTACTGACCCACGTATCATCGACTGATCCGCCTTTACTATTTCTAGATCAGTCAGGTAGTAGTTCTCCAGTAGGGTCAGTTTGGTGGTCGGTTAATAGTTCTAATGTTTACCGACCCACATATCATCGATCGATCGCCCTGTAAACTTGATAAAGAGATTACTTTTTATTGTGTCAATTTTCCAAAGGCCCCCTTCATTAATTCTAGACCAGTCGGGTAGGAGTTCTATAGTGGAGTTGATCAGACGGTCAGTCTGGTTGTTGGTTAATAGTTCCTATGTAGGTCGGTTGGTTGTAAGTCTACTGGTCCTTTTGTGGAACTGTTACCTAACATGTCGAAAATCAGGAAATGGGGACATACAGAAAAAAGAAGTGATAAAAAGTAATCTCATTATCCAGTTGTTATAATTACTTGCTATTTCTAGATCAGTCAGGTAGGAGTTCCACATTAGGGTCAATCAGTTGGTCAGTCTGGTGGTCGGTTAATAGTTCCAATATCTACCGACCGACATATTATCGACTGATCGCCCTTTTAACTGATATCGAGATTATTTTTTATCGCGTCTATTTTCAAAATATCCCCCTTTTCTATTTCTAGATCAGTCGGGTAGGAGTTCCACAATAGGATTAGTCGGTTGGTCGGTTTGGTGGTCGATTAATAGTTCCAATGTCTACCTACCCACATATCATCGACCGATTGCCTCGTAAACTTGGTAATGAGATAAATTTTTATCACGTCTATTTTTTGAAGGTCCACATTTGCTATTTATCGAATAGTGGGGTAGGAGTTCCACATTAGGGTCAGTGGATTGGTCAGTCGGTTAATAGTTCCAATGTCTACTGACCCAAATATCATCGACTGATTGCCCTGTAAACTTTATAATAAGATTAATTTTTATCACGTCTATTATCCTAAGGTCCCTCTTTGCTATTTCCGGATCAGTCGGGTAGGGGTTCTCAAGTAGGTTCAGTCTATTGGTCAGTCAGGTGGTCGGATATTATTTCCTTTGTCTTTCGACCCATATATCATCGACCAATCGCTCTTTAACTTGATAATGAGATTATGTTAGGTAAAAGTTCCATAAAAGGGTCGGTTAGGTATTCGGTTCGTGGAACCAAAGTCTACCTACCCACACATCATTGACCGATCACCCTATAACTTGATAATGAGATTACTTTTATCGCGTTTATATTCCAAAGGTCCCCATTTGATATTTCTCGATTAGTCGGGTAGGAGTTCTATAGTAGGTTAGGTCGGTTGGTCGGTCAGGTGGTTGGTTAATAATTGCAATGTCTACCGACCTACATATCATCGTGATCACCCTGTAAACTTGATAATGAGATTACTTTTTATCTATCTGTGGTTCGAAGGTCCCCCTTTACTATTATTAGATCAGTCGAGTAGGAGTTCTGCAGTAGGGTTGGTTTGTTGGTTGGTCTGGTGGTTGGTTAATAGTTTCAATGTCTACCGACCTACATATCATTGACTAATCGCCCTGTAAACTTGATAATGAGATTTCTTTTTATCGTGTCTATATTCTGAAGGTCCCCATTTTCTATTTCTAGAATAGTCGGGTAGGTGTTCCATAATAGGGTCGGTCTGGTGGTCGGTTAATAGTTCCATTGTCTACCGATCCACATATCATCAATCGATCGCCCTGTAAACATGATAACGTGATTACTTCTTATCACCGTCTATATTTCGAAGGTCCTCATTTGCTATTTCTCGATCAGTCCAAAGTCTACCTACCCGATGTAATGAGACCTACAGATCGCCAATGTAGGACCTAACTACAAGAAATTAAACATGTTGTGACGAAAAAATTTGTAACGCAAAATTTTTGTCATGTTTTGTAATTCAAAAGTGATGAACTTTACTTTCGTTGCTAAAAAATGTATCTTTTAGCACCGCAATTTGTTGTTGTCATTATATGTAATTTTATTCGTCACTATTTATTTAATTTTATTACGACATTAATAAATACGTTATAATTTTAGTGATGGACATCTTATTTCAATCAAAAAATTTTGATTAGTTCTTTAATGATAAATTTATGATAATGAGCGATGAAAAACAAAGTCATGAATAAAATATAATTTCATGACGAAAATAAAATTGTCATGAAACTTTTTTACAATTTGTGAGATCATATATTTCGTCACCAATATCGTACTATAGTAACAATAAATAGAAATTGTCATCTTTTTTATTAAAAGGTGAGTTATACTTAACACAACAATTTAAAAATTCATTACAATTTTTTAAGGATAGTTTTTTTATACAAAATATTTGAGGTTAATTTTTTAATGATAAATTTATATTAATTAGTGATGAAATTTATTGTCTTGAGTAAATATATTTATACGACGAAGATAAATTTGTCATAAAATATTTAAGTAATTCGTGACATTTTATATTTTGTCGCCATAAATCTAGCTACAATAACAATAAATAGAAATTGTCACATTTTATTAAATGGCGGGTTATAATTAATGCAATGCACGAAATTTCTCATGATTTGTCATACAAATATAATAGATTTAAATTTTATTTCTTGAAATATTAATTTCATTATTAGTATTTTTCTTCCCTGGATATTACTTTATTCATTATAATATTGACAATTTGTCACATTTAAGATAATTTAAAATAATAAAAAATATTGGAATTGACTTATTAACTACCAATTCGATAGAATGAAAAGGAATTAATTTCAATACTATATGTTAAATTAAAAACCAATAAATTTAAAAATCAATACATACAAAATGATCATTCAAATAATCCTATTAAACAAAAAAATAAAAACAACATAAAAATGGTTAAAAACTATTGAGTTTACATGGTCTATTTCAAAAATTAAAACTCAAATATAATATATAGACTTAATCATAACTTCAAGACTAGTATAATATAAAAAATTGATGTTGCAATTATATATTTCAGAGATAATTGTACAAAGTACGATGTATACAAAGCACCACGATACAACAAATTACAAAAACTATCCCCTCCAAGAAAAACTAGTCGATGCTCTATCTAATTAAAATTTTAAAAAATTGTTGTATGCACACTAAAGCAAACTAGCAAATACCAAAATAGTATTTTGAGTATTTAATGAGAAAAAGTTATAAGACCAGAAGCATAACGATGTTGAGTTTTGATCTAGCAGCTTCCAAATGAAGACATTACCACGGTATGCTTGACTAAAATTGTGTTAGCTTTAGCAATTATAGGTTATCTAGAAATCGGACTGAACTGCTAGGAGAGATCATTGGTGGCCAGAAATGTCCCTGAGAAAATGCACACAAATAACAAGTACTCAGAAAATAAAGAATTGGCAGACATGCATCATACAACAGAAAACCAGCAATAGCAAAATGGCGCCCACTCTTATAATGATCCCAGAAGATCCTCTAGAATCAAATTAAATAGAACCTATGATAAATAAGGCATAACAAACCAAAACAAGGTCCAAAATGGAAAAAACATCAATAACCAATAACCAGTAATCTAGCACACAAATTAAGCAGACTAGACTAGCACAACATTAAAAATAAAAAAAATTAACAAAGAAACCAAGACCAACTAGTGCTCATCTGAAAGCAGAACAAAAATATATCCAATAACTATTAAAGCAGAGCCCAAAACAGTACTCAGAAATTAACGTCCAGCAATTACCAAAGTAGTCCAGAATTTTAAAAAATATAGAGAAAGAATACATTTCAATAATTATCAAGGCAGTCCCCAATCTGTAAATATTAAAAAGCAGGAGCAAAACCATGGAATAAACCCATGATCAACAGAATCTACAATAATAGATGTAGCCAAAAGTTCTAAAAATCATGTCCTCGAGCTGTAGTAAAAAAAAGTCAAAAGAGTTCGAAACAATTAGCAAATTTATGTAGTTTATTAATATCTGGTGCTAGGGTGGGTACGGAAGATGCCCATTGCAATCCAGGTATCATATCCTGTATAATTTGACTAACACCAAGAACCAAAGCTAAACAACTAGTTCCTAAGATTCTGTATTGAAGTTGTTATAGCATACAACTATTTCTTATATGCATTGAAAATAAGATAAAAATGTGTTACAATCATTATGCAGTAAAACCAAATGTATTCTTTTGCTAGTTTTTAAATTACCTCATATTTGACAAGAGCTAATGGCTTTATGGTGAAACACCACATTCTTTGACCTCACAGATAGCTAATTCAACGGCTTTTTTGGAGTCTAAAGAACAGTAATACACTACCATTATTATGGGGTGGGAAGTAAAGTCTAATCGTGATCTGCAAATTGTGCCCTGATTCTATTTTTTCAATCGATAGATTCATGAGAATATTTAGGAAAATATTATAGAAGGTCTACACATTAACCGTATAAATCATTCTACTGGTCCGATAATTATTTATTATTATTTTTCTTGCAAGTGTATTTGTGTTCATGGTAGATTGATATCTAAGTAGAATATAAATTAGACACGTCCTACGTCAACTTGGAGATCAATATTTTTTAATTTAATAAAATATTTTGAAATATTCTCCCTGAAATGAGTGTTGCTGAAGAAACTTCGGAGTGACCTTCTCCGAAATGGTTCCATGTATTGGCAACAACAACTACAAGTTTTAAAAACATCCAAGATAACTAGGCGAAATTCATCATTACATCAGCATTTTTGTCGTCTGAAGATAAATAGATATATATTTCTTCATTAGATATTATTTGATGCACATGCTCCTCATAGGCAAGATGCGAAAAAGAAATTGTGCCTTTTAAACAAACACTCAAATCATGTATAAAACAATTCATGAATTTAGTGCTAAAATGAATAATAAATGTTGATATTGGTTCTGCTCATATAAAAGTTGAGTGTTGTTACTGCATGCAATGGGGTGAGTGTTGAGTTGTAGTGCAATCAGGAGAAACCTACAAAACTCGATCCAACTTCTTGACAAGCAACGACAGTCATCATCGCATGTGAACCATCCAACGGGTGCATAAAATTGGGAGGGAAGGCTGTTCTCCACTTTCTAACCTCAACCTAAGGTCAATTTTTATAATAAAATTATTGGCACTTAAAATGGAAATCATTTAAATACAAAAGGAAGAGTTAATACATAATAAATCGCCCTCACGCTGCAAAGCCAAAACATGAAGCGAAGTTCTAATTTACATTGACATAAGACATCAACAACATATTTCATATTAAGCCCAAGATATAATTTAGTTTATAGTCCATATAAATAAAGTCAATGAAAAAAAATGTGATCATTGTCACAGATACTTGTTGAGCCATAGAGAAATTTACTTGGTCATTGGATCCTGGCATTACATCTATAGATGCTCCAGCAGCGATCTGCATGCACAAGATATCAAAAGTTTTATTTTGGATCTCTGTTATTCTTCTTTTTTCTTTGTTAATTATGGAGAATTAATTACCCGTGTCAGCATGATATCTAGCTCTCATAAGGGTTCAATAGTCTAGAATGATCTTTTGAACCCAAGTACTTTAAAGTTCAAGAAAATAGAAGAAAATTCACAACGAGAAAATGTATTTGGACACTCTAATGACACATTATAGCATATTTATTTAAGGAAATTATAAGCCCTGACATGTACAAATTATGCATGCCCATAAATAAAGCTTGTAAAATGGCCACTTAGAAGACCACGCATAATTGACCAATTAAATAATTAACATATTCTATAGTTTGATCTAGTAAGTAAATTCGGTGAAGGGAAACTTTGGGTCAAAGAAGAAAGGAAACAAAAAATAAATGGTGTTTGTTTGACATGAAGCAAAAATGAAGGTTAGTAAATGATGCACTTTCTTTGCAAACACTTTCTTCTGAACAATAGGTCTCAAAATCTTGTTCCATCCCATTCATTGTCCATAATTGTAAAGATGAAACTAACCTTGTTTCCTCAAGAAAATAAGTCTATCAGAGAAGGTCATGTAGTTTCTTTTCTCAACTATCAAACAGAACCACCACATGAGACAAAAAAGATTCAATAAACATTCATCCTCAAACTGTTAAATTATCATGCTCGGAGGATAATATGCCTGCTAAAACAAAAATTTGTGTCTAAATATAATCATGTTCCACCAAAATCTTCAAAATAGGTTGAAGTTTAAAATAATGCTTGTCGCCTCGACTTGGAAATTGGAACAAATATTATCATACAGTAATTTAAGAGCAAGATTACCTGACCATTAAGAAGCCCACAAGGAAGCTCAACATAATTCCTAGCAATAACAACTTGAACAATCTGAGCTGCAATGACCTCTTCCTAATACATTTATTTACAATAAATCATAAAAGAAATACGGCCACATATAAATCCTACAAATAATAATTTATACACTAAACTCACACAATACTACAGCTACCAATCTGTATATATAAAAAAATTTAATTGTCGGAAGTGATATCTCTTTTATTTAAGTCCAGTCTCATTTTCACTTTTGAGTCAGACTCATAAGACAAAACAGAAAATTGGGTTTTATGAAGAATCCAACATCCGGCCTGTTAAGTAAAGTAAGTTAGTTCAAGAACGAAACTTGACCTAAAAGAGCCTTTGCAGTAAATAACGGAGTACATATGAAACTAGAGAAAAATAATGATACACATAGTTAAAGAAACAGAGAACAGAAACATCAAGTTATTTACATAAGATCTACTGAAGAATATAAATAATATTACTCTAATACGAAGTGTTTACACAGTAAATAACGGAGTACATTAGTTCATAATAAATGAGAGGCCATAACTTTCCTGTATATATTCACAGGCACACCTCTAGTCAGTGGCGGACCCAGGATTTTAAAATTGAGGGTACGAAATTATCAAAGTCATGTTTAATGTACAAGACACACTACATTCGCGAATTGAATTCCCTATTCCACATTTAGTGTTTTATTGGTGTTTCATAATACAAAAGAACCATACTCTACAAATGACCATTAAACTCTTGGGGCATATGATAAATTTTGAGCATTGATTATAACACATGACAAGAATCTAATAAATGGAATAAGAGATGAAATATAGAAATATAATAGATAATACTATTTGCGGCATGCAAAAGCTGCATTCGAAGTTTAGCATTACTGACCACATATATTTCTTTTACATTAAATCTGTAAATTAGTAGTATTTAAATGAACAAATTTTGATGACATACAATATATAGATTATATATACTAATTAAATTTATAATTTAATAGACCATTTAAAATGTATTTTATGATGAATGAATAGTGAATTCATATAATTTAATTAAATTTAATTTGCATACAATAAGATAAAAAAATTCATAAATAATTAATAATTATATTAGCTCAATAATTAATTTATCATAATTTATAATCATAAATAGTAAAGTTAATTACTTAAAATTACTTAACAATTAGTAAAGTGTTTCCAACAACTGTTGTTAAATTAAAATACTAAGAGTTAAAATAAAATTAATGGAAAGATTAGTTATTAATAAAATGTAGTAATAAAATTTACATATTTTCTCCATATATAATAGTGAGTATTTTTTCAATTTGGGGTTACAAGTGTACCCCCATGAACCTCAATTGGGTCCGCCACTGCCTCTAGTTAGTTGTCATGCACATCTTTTCAATGATCAGCTCGAAAACAATTCCTTAAATGGATGTGCCCGGTATTCTCCATGCATGGCAACACTCGAGAGGCTTTGTTTATAGCTATATGATTTCAATTACTCTTCTATATATATCAAAAGCTCTTTTTTGGAAATAATAATGACCCAATGTATGCTTTTATCCTCTTTAATGAATGTTAAAGTCGGTGTTTATGTAGTATAAGGCATTCTCTAAGAAAAACCATGGAGATATCAAATAAATTTCTAATCCATTAGCAAAATTGAGTGCATCTGATTCATTGTTGACAAAAACAAAACATGATGCAAAATAAAATAAATATAAATTAAAATTTTGGATCATTACGGGCTTACAGCAAAATACCAGAATCTATAATCCCAAAAATAGTCCACAAATTGTAATTGAAATTGAACTATTGAGAACTGAGATGGAGAGCAAGGTGCAACATCGATTCCTTATGGGCCTTGAAGACAATGAGAACGCCGCCACATTAAAACCCTTTCCGGTGAACATGGGGCATTGATATCAGATTTATATTGCCGATTACCGAAGGAATACCTCCATGACTTTGATTTCATTGCCGATTACCAAAGGAATACCCCCCATTGACTTTGATTTCATTGCTAATTAGTGAAGGAATACCCCTTTGAGATGTTGACGAAGATTGTGCTTTTGCAGTTGGGAGTAGACAAAATGAAAATGCTGCCATTTTCCTAGTTTTGGAAGGTCAATTTTTTAAGAGAGAGCATGAGAAAGCAACAACAATCTTTAGATGAAAGACGAATTTTAGCGCTCTTTTTTGGTTAAGGAGGGAACTGTAATCGCTAATTTCTAGTAGGAGGGATCTTAGGAGGGATCTTTTACCACTAATTTTTTTCTTAATTATTTAAGAGGGTTATTTATGGTATTAGCTTTTTAGAGAAAAACAAAATACTATATTATTTGTTTATTCTTATGAGACATTACACATCATCGAAATTTTTGAGAAAATATATTAATCATCTGGTATGAATTACTCCTTCTGTCCCGTCCAAATATCACATTTTGATTTTTGTGTGTAGATTAATGAGTATTATTATTTTATATGTAGTGAGTAATTGTATTAGTAGTGAGTGGTGGGCAATATGTAAGGTCTTTTTACTAAAAGTGAAAAATGGAGACTTTTTAATGAGACTCCCAATATAATAAAATGGGAACCTTTCAGTGGGACGAATGAAGTATAAATTATTGTTTACCCAATTATATACTCTTTCCTTAAAAAAAATTAATTTATTTTAATATACTCCATCTATCACCTGTTAGTTGATATTTTTTTTGATTTATCTAAATTAAAATTAACATTTCTCTCGTTGTGAATTCCAATTAATTATTTTAGTTTACCTATCCAAAATAATTAATTATTTTAGATAGGCCAATGCACAAATACAAGTACAACTACCTATTAGACATAAATATTATGCACAAGTGTTGCACGTAATTGTCTCATGTGTCTTTTTAAATTAGTTATCATTTTTGTTATAAAATGTTATTACTTCCATTATAAAATGTTATCCACTTTATTTATGCATTAAATTATCTATGAAATAATATTATCGTTTTTTATTAATTTAGTATCACTTATCCATTTTATATAAGGCCTTACGTGAGATAGTCTCACACAAATCTTTATCAAGTATTATGGAGTATGTCACAATTCACTATCCATTTTGAAATCTTTCCCTTAAAAAATAAAATAAAATTTAAACACTAGTAATTACTCCTCTTATTATTAGATTAATACTTATATATTTGAGTTTAACTAATTTAATAATTCTTATTAAATATTAAATTTTTTATTATAACGTAATTTGTAAATGAATATTATTTTACACATACCCTTTTACATTAATTCACAAAAAAAAACGTAGGCTACATTTTACTATAATAAAAATAAATAAGTAAAAAATAAATTAGGAATTTTCTTTTTTTTAATTTTTTTAATGGTTTCATATCTTTAAAAAGTTATATGATAAAAAAAAGACAAACATTTGAGTAGCATCATCTCGTATACAGGTTTTGTAATAAAAAGTAATTTTTAATAAAAAGTGAAAATTAGTTAAAAATAACTAGTCTCGGGTGCAACCATCTCATTGTGAGACCATTTTATGCTTTCGTAATTTATTATCACTATTACCAATTTTCTTTTAAACGCTACTCTATCACTTCTAATTTATACTATAAATTGTTTATAAAATAATTTATTATATTATTATCATATTTTATTAATTCGTGGGTATTATTTTTTATTTAAAATTGAGTATTACCATTTTTTATCTGTCTCACGTAATATAAATATTACACAAAATATTTTTCATGAAAAATACAAATATTTTACTAAAATAAATTTTTATTTGCTATTATTATGAATTATTCCACAAAATAAAGTATTATTTTAATATAATGAAATACTTTATTAAAATTGAAAGCAACCAATTTCATTTAAAACAAGTAATCATTGATATAAAATATTGAAACCTTCCATCAATTGTAATACCAGTGCCCGGCCAAACACATAAATCACATTTGCATCATGGCAGCCTACTTGCGTCGATGTTGCCCTACCCGCTCCGAGGTTACTTCCACGCACTGTTAATCTCTCTCTCTTTCTATTCACAAAATACTTTTTTGAATTTTTTTCAAGTTTTTCGTGGGGATTTCTTACATTAAAATCGATTTGATTCCTGAAATGTTTTGGTTATTTGAATTTTAATTTACTTGAGAAAATTGTGTTAGAATGTGAGCAATATTTTTTGAAATTCAATTTGTCCTGCTACAAATCTGCATACATGTTTTCTTTCGATTCGAACAGATAAATGGAGTGTTGTGATAATCCAAAAATTACGGGTCGTGTTGTTTGCCCAAAGCCTTGTCGTGTCGACTGTTGAGCCATCTAATATTAATAATTTCATGACGCCCCTAAGATTCACATGCGTCATAATGCAGAGGCGTTTGATTCGAAAGTCAGAGATGGATTGGTGGACATATCCTTTTGTAAGGAGGATTTTGAAGCGGAAGAATGTGCATATGCATCATCATCTTCTCCGTTTTTCTTTGGCTCACCTCCAAGCAGAGCCCTATTTCACTTTTTTTTCTATTAATTTTAATTTCATAATCAATGAATACCTTGTCTAATACATTATTTGTGTTTTTATAATTTAATACATCAACTGTTACTTAGCATTCACTGATCAAAAGAAATTAGAATATAACTTGTGGATTGTTATATTTTGTTGATTTTTATGTCAATAATCTGAGAAAGTTTTAGTGGGAAAGTTTTGCAGCAATGCTTGATTAAGATACACTATTACAAGATTAAGAGAGTTTAGCAGAGAGAAAGCATCTTTTTATTAAAGCATTTATCGTGTGGATTTTTATCAAATAATTTTGCAAACTACATTTCCCCTCGTATGGCTAGAGTTTGCTAATTTTTGTTCAATGTGACATTTTGCAGGATCTATTTTCCTCAAGACATTTTCCTCGAGGCATTTTTGTAGCCGAATGTTGAATCTTTATTCAATTAGTGTCTTTGGTTATGATATGGACTACACTTTGATATACTATAATGTGGTGGTAATGACAATTCCACTAATACCACAATAAATGTGTGAATGACAAAACATCTTACCAAAAGTTAGTCCAGGTAAAAATTAAAATATTTTCAAACCGCTAGCCGTTGGAGTTTGCTACTTTGAAATCGTTGTTTTCATATATATTTGAGTTTTTCTTGGTAGCTAAGTTTATTCTTTTCCTGTTGTATAATCTAAATGTAGTTTAAGTTGTAGTTCACTTATACATATCAACTTCTTTGATTTTAAGTGAGATGTGTTGGAAAGAACTTGCAAACCTACAAAAGGAGAGACGATGAGAGTTCCTTAATACACTATTCTCTGTGTCAGAAGTGGTTGCTTTTATGCAAGTAGATAGCTTCTAGTCTTCAGTTAATATTAATAATGTAAAATGGGTTGGACACTCACCTTAGGTTAGTTCACTTAATGTTATTAATGTTTTATAGATAAAAATGTAAACTTACTTGGCTTTTGGCCATTTTTTCTCTCTCTAATGTTGTTCTATTATAATAAGTTGAATGATCATGGTTAAATTACTGATGCCAACTCTCTATTTGGATTTGGTGATTCAATATGATGTTACTTTATTGATGAAGATGTGTGGTAGTATGAAAAGGAAAAATAGTTAGAAAAGATCAATGGTGGTTTAATCTGGCATCAAAAAATTCTATTTATGTGTAAAAGGTTGTTTAATCTGGCATAAGGAAATTCTATTTATGTCTAAATTGCTAAAGGGAAGTGACATGGATGATGCTATCCATGTTCTACCTTTAAAAAGGGTGCCATAATATTTGTGATTGAAGTTAAACTACTTATAATATCAAAGTTATGGTCTGGCAGTTGTCTTTATGCTTAAATATTATATTTGTGTGTGTTGATTATATTCCGTTGATGGTAAACAGATAGTACTATTTCAAATTTGTAGTTGTATTCTCAATATCTTTTTGCAATGTTACTTGACATAACTTAACTTGCAGGTATGAATTAGTTCTACTTTATTTTAAACCTTTTTTGTTGTTGATGACATGCTTCACCTTTATATTTTTTTTTAATATGGTTTTTTATTCAAATGAAGGTGCTATAGCTGCAAATCTTGGTCTACTTTATTAAAAAGGGTTTTACAAGTTTTGCTATTGAAACTTGAAAGCATTGGTTATATTTGACGTAAATATGTTATAATGGCTTTAATTATTGCTCATTGAAGCTGTAAGGGTACCTATTATTCTTTTTAAACAAGGCTGAGTCTATTGCAGTTGCAAATAATAGATGCGGACATGGAGATGGTTCTCTTGGAATGTTTTTTTTTGTCTCATCATTGCTGCTCTTGCAAAGTATATTTTCTCTATATTTTTATTATTTGGCGACTTTGTCATTGGTAAACTCTTACAGGTGTTTCTGTAAGTTCTTTTCACTGTAATTTTATTTGATTTAGTCAATAAATACTCACTAACTGTGTAATTATTTACATTAAGATGTACAAGAGTTGTTCAAATACATGTTTTACAGTGGCTAGACAGTCTGTTTTTTATCCTTCAATCTTAAGATTGGTTCTTGAGAAAGATGAATATAACATAAGAGTGAAACAATTTAAACAATTGATATAGGAAATCATCCAATAGAAAAGGACAACACTCCACATGTACCAGTAACTCAAACTTCATAATTACCATCAATTGATAGCATCTAAGATTCACCATTTGGAGCTTGTCACTCCTCCAATAGGTATTACTCTCTTTTTTTTATTGTTATTTATTAACTTAAAATCTTATAATTATTTATGTGTTTGTTTGGGTATTTTGCTATGCTAGCAATGTTCTTGTGCTTTCTAGAAGTTGGGTAGATTGGATATTTGCTAGTAGTAGATTTTTTGTACGTGCGTTGCACGTCACATCTAAACGTTATATTTTGTAATGTGATTTTTTATAATTTTAATTTTTTGATAATGTATTTACTTTTTTATTAAATCTTAATTTATGTAATTTCCACTTAAAAATTGAATTTATAGACTAAATGTATTGGACAATTTTTTTTTTCAAAATACTTTTATAAACTGATTTCAGAATGTGAACTCCATTTTCAACCATTACTCTTTATTACATGAAAAATTACTTTTTAAAGATATAAATTACTCCTCCGTCCCCATCAAAGAGGGTTTTTTTGGACGTCTCACTCAAGGAGTCTCATACATATGGGACCCACACTCTCACTAGAACAATTATCCCACTAATAAAACTACTTACTTTTTTTAGTATTTGAAAATTTATTCTTTAAAGAGATAGAACTATTTATTTACTAAATAAAAAATACTCCTCCACAAAGAATAATTTTTATATACTTACTAACTTAATAAAATAAATTTAATATAAACACTTATCAAATAAGTCAAATACTTGATGGTTAAGTCAAATAAGTTTAAAAGATTTTAAATAAAAAAACTCGTATAATCCATATTGAAAATTCTGCCGGATGCTCTATGTTGAGCATGGTATTTCAAGTATGAGGTTCGTAATAAGATTTTGACAAGGGTGCTGAGAAATGATATGCCAATACGCTTCATATGCATGAGATATAAAAACATGTTTAAATTAAATTAATCCAACATTTAATAAAACATAAAACCTTTCAAGAAAGTAATTAGAGGCTCTCATTCTAAGTCACAACATTCAATTTGTTGGTGAAAGGAAACCCCCTTAATGTCAGATACATAACATTTTCAAGTCATCTTTGATTAGCCATTTTGTAGTAAGAATGACCAATTAAAACAATTTATCGAACCACAGGGAGGTCGATGCTAGAGTTTAAGCGATATCACGTTTGTTGTAATATTTTAGAGACGAATCATTGAGGATTGGTTGATTAAACAAGTAATTAAATGATAATCAATGCAAGCAAACAAAATAGATGGATGAAATGAGTGATTTTCCAAGTTGAGTAAAAGTGAGATTAACAATAATTAAGAAGTGGAAATCCTAGGATAAATGCATCAAATTCATATGATCATGGGTTTAGACTAAGGGTCAACACTAAATTCACGTAAACTCCTTCTCAAGATGACTAGGATCTTAATCTCAATAAGCACAAATGATTGATTCTCATTCAAAAATTCCTACTAGGTACTAAGCTTGAATTAAGAGTCCCTTCACATGATTAATCAATTTCTCAATCAAACCAACCATATGTCATATCAAAGGGTTCTAAACTCTAAAGGATTTCTCAATCTCTTTACAATTTATAATGCACATGAAGTGTTTGATGAAATGGTTCACTTAATTATCCTAAGCATATAATTGATTTCTCAATCTAATTACATATCTAGAACAACTAAACACACAAATCAACAAAACAAGTCAAGCAATTAATAATCAATGATAGAAAATCAATTAACCCAATCAACATATGAATTTAAATATACAAATCCCAAAATTATCCAACAACTCTCATGTTGTTAATCTCACAAGGGAGATTAGCCTACCATATTCATAAAGAAATTAACATAGATAATTAAATCCTTACAAATCATGATAAACTATGAGGTTTAATACAAATATTGAATGGAAACTCCCTTGATCTATCTTCAATGGTGATCTCCTTCCCTTCTTTGCACTTGCCTCTCTTCCTTGATCCTTTTCCTTCACTTGGATATAGAAATTGATGGTGGAATGATGGTAGATCCAAAGGATGAAGAATGAATGAAGATGATGGTGTAAAATGAGAGAAATGGTGTGTGAGATGTGTGTGGAAGCTCTAAATTTCGGATCTCCTCAAAAATATTGATGTATTGGGTATTTATAACTCTTGGAAATCTTCTAGAAAGATTCTGATTTTTTTTTACACAATTTCACAAAACACGAGTTGTGCTCTGCAACACGGCCACTTGGGTGAATTGATGCTGCCGCACGGCCTCTCCTTACCGGCTTGTGTTGGCTACATGGGTCGTGTGCTGTGACATGACTCGTGCACCTGACACGGTCACCCATGTTGCTGCTGCCCTGTTTCTTTTACTGTTTTAGCTCGTTCTTCCTCGTTTCAACTCTGAATTGGGATTCACTTTTTCCTACATCTTCCTTATCATGTCTATACGTTTAAGCTCATTCACACATATTTCAATAAAAACACAAAATACAACCAAATAATACACAAATATAGATAAAATAATATGAAATCACACTATAAAAGACACTAAAATTTAGGTGAAAATATCACTCATCAATCTTGTGTCATGAAGGCCTGAATTCAACTATCATTGGCATACCTATGAAAACTTCTCAGAAAAAGTAGCAACTCAAACGCCATGTGTTCCATTAAGTCCCATTATTCTATAGAAGAATGAGAACACTTATAGTCAGAAATAAAGTGTAAGGAATAGCAATGCAGAGAAAATATATAGTTAAGACCATAGTAAAAGCTTTCAAACTCTTGTAGTTGCTAATAGCATTATTATCTTTCTTAACAATATCTGATAAAACCAAAAACACCATATATTATAATATTTAATGTCGACACCTCTTCCAACTATCCAATAGAGTCTCCACAATAAAATTTCCTAAACATAAATAATTTATTATTGTTATTATAAAGACAGGGGATATTAAGTTCTTACTGAATCTTAACCTCAGAGTCCTGTCTTGCCAAACTCTATAATATTGAAGGTCTAAGACTTCAATTTGAATGCCTTGATTCTCAAGCTCCTCTTTCTCCTCAAATATTCTATTAGCATACATGATGGAAGAATATCTACAATTGAGCAACTTGATTGACTTCAGGGTTGCAATTTTTGTGATACTCGAGGGATCTCCTTCAACTTATCCAAAATATAAAGCCAAGATGCTCAAGGCATGGGAAAATGAGTGCTATTTGACATTTAGTGTACCGAATCATAACTGAAATCAGCAAAAATATGAGGCTGGAAAATTGGCTTTCAACAATCTTCCAATTAGGTCATTTAAATGAATCGAAATATAATTGTAGAATTTTAAGGAAGGATAATGGATCTACCATTATTACTATGCCTTCCCAATCAAGTGGGCATCCAAAGCAAAGTCAACTTCTAAAGATGGAAAGTTTACTTGCCGTTGCTCTGAAATTATTTTTAGTTGATTATGAACTGTGAGAAAATTTTCATGGAACACAAATTAAATAACTCCTTTGTGTGTTAGTGTAACAATAAATTTTGTATTTATATTGAAATAAACACAAAATGAAGTACGAAGTTAATCCAAACGGATTTAATTAAAAAGAAATATATTTGGGTTACAATCTCAATCAATCCTCTGATTCTTCTCTCGAACCAATTTGACTTTGACTTATTGACTTGTGTTAATTTTGACTTTGATTGTGTTGAGTCGGATCTTCGGTTGAAGCTTGTCCGAGCTTGATTTTGAAGATTTATAACGTTAATCAGAGGCATCAAGCCTTTTTTGGATTAAATGTCATTCTTGATGCTTGAAGCTGTTCTTCACTAGAAGCTTGAAGTTTTGAAGATCGCTTGAGCTGTTCTTCATTTGAGCTTGAAGATTTGAAGATTGCTTGAAGATCTTCAACTTGTTCTTTGCTTGAAGTTTGAAGATTTGAAGATTGCTTGAATATCTTCAACTTGTTCTTCGCTTGAAGCTTGAAGAATCGAAGATTGCTTGAGTTGTTCTTCACTTGAAGCTTGAAGATCTTGAGGGAGCGTTGCTCGTATTCTCGATCTCTTCAGGAGCGTCGTTGTCTTCAGGTGCTTGAATGTCCCCCCATAATGAATAGAGGAGAGCCCCTTATATAGGTGAAGAATGAGGTGTTTTGACCTAATTTAGCGGGCTTGAGCCTCCAACTTGATTGGACCACAATCAGGCTTATCTTACTTGGGCCTGATTTAGTTTGTGTGAGCTTGTTTTGACCTAAGTCAGGCCTCGTTTAATTTGGGCTAATTTGACTTGGGTCAAGCCTCATTTAATTTGAGCTTTTTTTTATTTGTTTGACTCAAATTAATTATCAATTATCTATGATTTTATTTTATAAATTAATTTATTAAATCCCCAAATAAATAATAAATTAAAATTGATATTTTAATAAAGAAAATCCACGTGTCGCCATTCGATTGGACTGTGAATTTTATTTGCTTACAAATGCTCCCTTGCGATTTGTTCACGATCGTCGTGTCTTGTTGTGAAGTAATCGCAAAAAGTCTTCACTCCCAAAGCTTTGCTTCAACCTTTACAATGCAAGCTTTCTGAATAAGAAACTTATCAGGACTAAACTATTTCCTTTTTTTATTTTTATTTATATTTATTTATTATTTTTTCTTCGTGAACACCCTTCTCTTTTAGAGATTTAAAATACATTCAATATTTAAGAATTAGTTGTGCTCAAATTTATTGGAAAGCAATTTGTCACAAAGCAATCCTTCTCTTCAGTGGCCCAATTAATTTCTTGGGCAACAATTCTTATAATCAGAACACTGGGCAACAATTCTTGTAATCAGAACACGTGTCCCTAGTTCAATAAAGAAATTTCTTGGACAACAATTCTTGTAATTCTCTGTAATAATTTCCATATATAATTACAACACTTGACTATAAATAGTTCATGCCTCGATTGTTTCCTCACAACAGTATCAACAAGTAATCTTGGTTCTTTCTTCTCCTGTTCAAATTCTTTTTTTTCTTTTTTTCTTTTTTTTATATGATGTGTAGTCAAACACATACACATCCCCTTTTCCCTTTTCTTGTAGGTTGTATGTTTTGAAAAGGCTATCAACACTAGGTCGGAATTGCTGCAATTTCAACATAAGGCAATGTAATCTCCTCATCCCTTTTGTTCTTATCTTTTGTTTAATTGATCTGTTTGCTTGTCTGTCTTATGTATGTGAAGCCCCAGACTATGGTTATATCCCCTCTTCTCCTCTTTTTATACGACATGCATGCAATATGTCCCTATATTTGGCAACACAAACGGAGTTACCGGTGGTGAAACGGGCAGTCGAGACTAGCATTGTGCATTCCTAGCGACTATGCTTATATCCTCTTGTACACTTGGTACTAATACTTTGTGTTTTCCCTTTCACTTCCTTTAGAACAATTTATACATGGGTTTATGATTTAATATATAGTCTTTTCCAAAAATCTAGTATTTGTGTTAACAATCACCCTTCGATCATTTTGGACTAAATAAATCATCACCCTTCATTTTTCTAGGATATCCAACAAACAGACAAATGTTCATACGAATTACTGTTTTTAGGGCATATCCATAAAATGAATTTAGTAATTTCAAATAATTTATTATCTATCTAATCATTTCCTTGAGAGACTTTCTCTCATTAAGATTAGAAGATGCATTATTAATTACTATTTGTTGCATCCGTGGGATAAACATTATTTAAGAGTGAACGAATTGTCGCCAATGTACAACAATAGATTATAGCTCCATTCCTCATTCCTATGACTACGTCATTTAAATGAAATGGAGTATCCATCCATAAATGCATAGAAACTGAAATCAAATTCTTTCTATGAAAAACGTACGTAAAATAATTTCTCAAAACCAATGTTTATTCATATCGTAAGATAAATAAATTACTCCCACTGCAACAACCACTACTCTCGTAGTATTACCTATGTCCATCCTAATCTCATCATCACTTAGCTACACGCTTTTAGTGATTCCGGTATCTACACACAACGTGTCAGTAGATACCATCAGTAATCATGCTTCAACAACTAGTAAATGAGATACTAACTTTGTTCACATCTTGATGAAATTGGATTTCCTTTGCCATATGTTTTGTCAGAAATTTCCCACCATATACAACCTCTCGTATTTCAGGTAGAATTTGCTCAAAAACATCCAGGCAAACTATGAAGAATAAATTGATCTAGGTTTCCATTTCAATTTCTCTTCCAAGCTTTTCCAATTCATTCAACAACTTATCCATGATCTCGTGCATTTATAACTTACTCAAGTATCTGAAGAGTCGCATGAGACCATCATATTTCTATGAACCTCTCACCTCTTTACTAGAGACTTTAATAGGCATCATGGGACATCCTTAGTGAGAACACATTTTTATTTTCTTAAGCAGTAAAATTTAAAACCAATATTCTTTTCTAATCATCTAATTTTGGACAAGTAAATATGTTTTTTTTAGTTAACAATAAGCGAGATAAAACTATTTTCAAAATTCAAAGAATCACAAATAAATACACCTATCAAATCTTCGAATTTTATCCATTTATATTGATTCCCCAAAACAATATAAATTTAAAATTCACCGACATCTCAAGCACCGTGAGTCTGCAAGCCACGTTAGTATGGACGTGTTCGTTTAGTTTTTCCTAGGTGAAAATCACTCCTCTTGGTTTATCATTTTTGTTGTTCGGGGATGAACAACACTTTAAGTTTGGTGGTGTGATGAATGATATTTTCACTTAGATTTTAGTGTCTTTTAATGTGTGTTTTCATATTTTTTATCCTTATTTATGTATTATTTGGTTGTATTTTGTGTTTTTATGGAAATATGTGCGAATGAGCTTAAACGTATGATTTTTAGGTAAAAATGGATTCTAGATGCGATAAGGAAGATTTGGGAAAAAATGGAGCTTAATTCGGAGTTGAAACGAGGGAGAATGAGTCAAATTAAGCAAAATGCTTAAAAATACACGTCCAACTTGAGTAATTTTTCTGTACTCTTGTGGAGCTCAAAACTAGAAGTGTGATATATGGTTGGTAAGCCACAGAAAAGAGGATCATTTTGGTATAAGAAACACTTCAATCGGAGGCCAAACGAGAAAGTTATTATTAAAATGGTGACGTCGCGCAAGCTGTTCCTACTCAATATGATTGTGCTACTTTGCATGACTTTTTACATCCTCAAATGTTAGAAGTTTTGTCAGGTCTTTATATGGATAGAAATTCAACGAAGAGAGGATTGCGTGAGCGCAAGAATCACCAAATTCGGATTTCGAATATGAAAGTTATATGCGAAACGGTGAGACTTGACCCGAATCCGACCCGAGCTCGGCCCAAAGTCAATTTTAAGATTAGCATGTGTTCTAGAAGGTTCCAAGGGGTAAAAACACCCACTTTTGAGTGTAAAGATCAGTAGGGGATCAGATCCACACCTAATTTACACCATTTTTCACACACTTTCCTCTCCATTCCATCTACCTTTCATCCCATTCACCCATCCTTGATTCCATCCATCTATACTTGATCCCCTCCATCAAATTCACCATCCAAGTGATCAAGGAATTAAGGGAGAGTGAGATCACAAGAAGAAGAAGATCTTCATTGAAGCACTTCTTGATCTTCAGGATCTTCTCAATCTGCTCCTTTCCTCTCTTTCAAGTAAAAAATGGCGAGAATTGTAGGGTTCCAGGAAGCTAACATGACTTATATATGGGTTACAACAGAGACCAGGAGGAGATATTAGAGTAGGGCCTCCATTGGGCTTAAGTATCCATGTTTAGCCCAAAACTTATACTTAAGTCCAATAATAATAATATAGTCCACTAAAATATTATTACTGCACTGCCACTCCAATCCCATAATTACGTTATTAGCTTCTTCTTATTATGAGCCCGACAGTCTCCCATGTTTAAGATGTACAATGCCCATTGATTAATTAAGTTAGTGACAACTCCATTAATTAATATCTCATCCGAGAGTAGTACCACTCAACCTCATTATCATGCTGGAATAAATCCACATGCAAGATTTACAAGATAATCCTTATGAGCTCCTCAAGGGGACATCATCAACCTATAGCAGACAAGGATTCCTTCTACAATCAACAGCACTCTATAGAGACAACACTACTTCCCAACTCACTGAGGTTGTTGATTTAATTATATGTTAATCTTACCCATCGATGAATCAAATAAATACATACTGCCTTATGTGTCGATGTTATTGTATTAAGAGCAGGAACATCTATAATAACAGAGATTAAGTTTTTCTATATAGCCAGTATAAGACGAACGATCACAAACGACCCTGCTCAATACGCAAAGTGCACTAATGTGATTCTATATTCAAAACAAACTAATACCAAATCACACTACAACCAT
This sequence comes from Pogostemon cablin, assembly GCA_023678885.1. Classification (NCBI taxonomy): domain Eukaryota; kingdom Viridiplantae; phylum Streptophyta; class Magnoliopsida; order Lamiales; family Lamiaceae; genus Pogostemon; species Pogostemon cablin. The sequence goes on from CM042976.1 coordinate 9,901,353, forward strand.
CCCGATACAGAGTACCTGTCTATCTCGGTGGTGAGTATATGTTTATACTTTATAAGGAAACTGATAATATATTTTTCCGCATGTTGTCGCACAACATATTATCCACGTTATAAAGTAAATGGAGTTTTACACAAACATATAAGAAAATTATAATATATAAAACATTTGATCATATGATTCCCATTTCAAATAAAGTGTTAAAACATTATTCATAAAAAAGGTAGACTTTTAGTATACAATCTAACAATATCCCACTTAAACTAAAAGACTACGCTGCCATATCTACTGACACGCATCTAATCCCCATTCCTTCTACATGCCCATCGAACACTTTCGCTAGAAGGCTCTTAGTAAAAGGATTAGCTAGGTTATCCTCAGATGCAAACTTAGCAATAACGACCTCCCCTCTTCTAACGATGACTCGTATCAAGTGGTACTTACGCTCAATGTGTTTACTCGCCTTATGGGCTCGTGGGTCCTTCGAGTTTGCTTTTGCACCACTGTAATCAAAATAAATTGTGATTACTTTGGGCAAACCAGGAATGACATCCAAATCCATTAAGAATCTCCTGAGCCATACTGCTTCTTTAGCTGCCTCAGATGCTGCAACATATTCATCTTCTATGGGGGGAGTCCGCAATGCATTTCTGCTTTATACTCCTCAATATTGTGGCTCCTCTGCCAAGAATGAACACATAACCCAAGGTGGATTTACTAGCATCTCTATCTGACTGAAAATCTGAATCAGTGAAACCCAAACGTAACAAAGTATGTTCTTGGTAAACCAACTAATCCCTAGTCCTTCGCAAGTACTTCAAAATATGCTTTACCAAAGTCCAATGCCCTTGTCCTGGATTACTTTATACCTACTGACCATGCCCACAGCATAACAGATATCTGGCCTCGTATATACCATTGCATACATGAGGCTTCCTACTACCGAAGCATAAGGAACCAACTTTATTTTCTCTATTTCCTGTTTTGTCTTAGGGCACATATCCTTAGATAGAGGTATTCCATGTCTAAAAGGCAGAAAACCTTTCTTGGAATCTTGCATACTAAAACAAGCCAGGATTGTATCAATATTCGAAGCTTGGGATAAGCAAACCATTCTTTTCTTGAGATCCCTTATTAATTTGATCCCTATTATGTGTCTGGCTTCTCCTAAGTCCTTCATCTCAAACTGCTTGGAAAGTCATACCGCCCGACAATACCTTTACATTGTTCCTAATGAGAAGAATATCATCCACGTAAAGTATAAGAAATACCACTATGTTTCTGTCACACTTCTTGTAAACACATGATTCATCTTGATATTGAATAAATTCATATGACTGGATTACATCATCAAAACCGATGTTCCATGATCGAGAAGCTTGTTTCAATCCATAAATAGACCTATTAAGATTACACACAAGATGCTCTTCACCCCTTTTCAATGAAACCCTCTGGTTGCTTCATATAGATGTTTTCCTCAAGACTTCCATTCAGGAAAGCTGTCTTGACATCCATTTACCATACCTCATAATCCATATGAGCAGCAATAGATAAAAGAATCCGAATTGACTTAAGCATGGCCAATGGCGAGAAGGTTTTCTCATAATCGATTCCTTCTTTCTGAGTATATCCTTTAGCGACAAGCCTTGTTTTAGAGGTTTCCACCTTTCCGTCAGATCCTCTTTTTCTTTTATAGACCCACTTACATCCAATAGCTTTTATACCATTGGGTGGTTCTACAAGCTCCCAGACATAATTAGAATACATGAATTCTATTTCAGATTTCATTAGCTTTTCCCACGGTTAAGCATCTTTATCATTCAGAGCTTCGTTGTAATTCCATGGGTCGATTTCATGTTCACTCTCCCAATCCGATGAATCTATCGAGTTGTCACACAACCCTCCTACTACGACGAGGCTCCGCAGGCAATTGTGTATCAGGTGTGACACGCAGTGAAGTGTCCTATTGCATATCCTCTTGTGCAGTTGGTATTATGTTTGGTGTTTCCCCTCTTACTTCTTCTAGAACATTTTTACTCATAGGTTTGTGGTTCATTACATAATCCTCTTCCAAAAATCTAGCGTTAGTGCTAACGATCACCTTTTGGTCCTTGGGACTATAAAATAAACCACCCTTAGTTCCTCTAGGATATCCTACAAACAGACAAACTTCAGTACGTGCTTCTAACTTATCAATATCTCTTCTTAACACATGTGCTGGAGCACCCCAAATCCGAACGTGTTTCGGACTAGGCTTACGCCTGGTCCACAGTTCTGTGGGAGTGGAGGCTACCGATTTAGAAGGTACTAAGTTCAGGATATAAGTTGTTGTTTCTAAGGCGTATCCCCAAAATAAATTTGGTAATACCGAATAACTCATTATTGATCTTACCGTTTCCATAAGAGTCATATTCCTTCTTTTCGCTACACTATTCTGCTGGGGTGTACCCTGTGCAGATAATTGGTATTCAATCTCTTCCTCTGATAAATAATTCATGAACTCTCCCAAGAGTTATTCGCCACCATGATCAAATCATAGTGTCTCGATACATTTTACACGTTGCTTCTCTACATCAGCCTTGTACTCTTTGAATTTATCAAAGCACTTAGACTTGTGGCGCATCAAATAAATGTATCTGTATCTAGAATAATGATCAATGAAAGTTATAAAGTATTCATAACCCCCTCTTGCCTGGACAGATATAGGTGTAAGTAATTAAAATTTACGGTCCAATTAAATAGCGACACATGAATTTATTGATTAAATATTAATTTATTTTGGAATTTAAATAAATTAATTCATAAAGTAAATTAATAGATAATTTGAGCCCAACATATTAAATAGGTTTAAATTAAATGAGGACTGACCCAAGCCAATTAAGCCCAAGTTAAATAAGGTCTGACCCAAGTTAACTAAGTCCAAGTCAAATAAGGCATGATCCAAGTCAAACATGCCCATATAAATTAAATTTGGCCCAAGTCAAATAGGCCCGATTATGGTCCAGTCAAATTGAAGCCCAAGCCCGTTAAGCGAGGCCCAAATGTGGCCTGGACCTCCTTTCTCACCTATAAAAAGGGGTCTCCGCCATTCATTAGACACACACAGACATTCGAGCAGCCGAAGACGAGACGTTCTTGAAGAGATCGAGAACATGAGCAGCGCTCCCTCAAATCTTCAAGTCTTCGAAGCTTCAAGCGAAGAACATTTGAGGATCTTCAAGTCTCCAAGTGATCTTCAAAGCATCTTCAAGTCTTCAAGCTCAAGTCTTCAAGTGATCTTTGAAGATCTTCAAGCCTTCAAGCGGCCTTCGAGTCTTCAAAGCTTCAAGCCTCCAAAGCTTCAAGCGACCTTCGGATTTTCAAGTTTTCAAGCTCAAGTCTTCAAGTGATCTTCGAAGATCTTTAAGCCTTAAAGCGGCATTCGTGTCTCCAAAGCTTCAAGCCTCCAAAGCTTCAAGCGGTCTTCGAGTCCTCAAGTCTTCAAGCTCAAGATCTTCAACAAAGCTCCAAGTCTTCAAGCCTCTAAAGCTTCAAGCTCAAGATCTTCAACACAGCTTCAAGTCTTCAAACCTCTAAAGCTTCAAGCTCAAGATCTTCAACGAATCTTCAAGTCTTCAAGCCTCCAAAGCTTCAAGCTCAAGATCTTCAAGGTATCAAGCAAGCTTCAAGTCAAGAACAGCTACTAATCAGGGATCAAGACTTAAATTCCCCCAGATCAAGTGTTCTTTGAGGAAGGCTCTCTAGTCAACGTTCAATCTGAACAAAAGTTCAGCACCTCCGGGTCAACGTTCAAGACTACACACTCGAGCTCGGACAAGCTTCGTTTGAATATCCAGCTCAACACACACGTTGTCAACACAGTCAGCATACACTTAGTCAAAGAAGTCAAAGTCAACACACAAGTCAAGTCAAAGTCAGTCAAAGCCACGTTGATTCGAGAGAAGAATCAGAGGATTGATTGAGATTGTAACCTGCTTACATCTTCTTCAAATTAAATCCATCTGAAATTATCTTTGTACGCATATTTGTATTTATTTTATTAAAAATACAAAATTTGTTATTACAAATTTTGGCACGTCCGGTGGGACCATCTCTACCTCTCATCTCTTCTCTCTACAACTTTGAAGACACAAAATGACTCCTGTCAAGATCACAGTGGGAAGGACACCTGCTTCCAAGCTCTCCAATTCATTGAGTGAACATGTTGCTGTGGTTACAAGGAGCGTGTCAAAGAAAGCTCAGTCGGGGACCTCATATGGATCCAACCCTTCGGTTGAGGAGACTGTGAGAAAACAATCACCCATGAAGGAGGATAGTGATGAAGATTCAGCATGCTCACACCCTCGTTTATCTTCGAGCTCTTCATCAGACTCAATTACAGCCCCAGGAATGATGGTCGGCACTTCAACTATTGAGGAACAACTAACAAATATGATGAAAGCTATTGAAGGGCTCACAAAACACATAGAAGCTCAAGACACAAAGATCTCCCAATTGATGGAAAAAAGAGACATCACATAGACTATCCGTGTAAACGGAAAAGGAGTTGTGGACGATAGTGAAGTGGAATAGGTCACAAGGCGCCAAACTACTGAAAAAGAGCAAACTGAAGGGGAGTGTAACTTTCGGCTGATAGAATGCTCCAAGTAGATCAATTGATGGATATTATACTTGGAACGATAAAGGAAAGGTTTGAGGAGACTTCCAAACCTACCATCACTTATGTCAAACCATACACAAAAAGAGTGAACAACTTGAAGACGCCAGCTGGCTACCAGCCTCCAAAGTTCCAACAATTGGATGGCAAGAGAAACCCAAGATAGCACGTAGCACACTTCATTGAGATATGCAATGATGCTGGTACTTATGAAGACCATATGGTGAGGCAATTCATTGTCTCTCTCAAAGGAAATGCCTTTAATTGGTATATCGACTTGCAACCTGAATCCATTGACAGTTGGGCACAAATGGAGCATGAATTTCTCAATTGTTTCTACAGCACGATAGGAACCGTTAGCATGACTGAGCTAACTAATACTCGCCAATTGAAAGAAGAGCCTGTGATTGATTATATCAACTGATGGAGAAATTTGAGTTTAAACTGCAAAGACCGATTATTCGGAGAGTCTGCTATCGAAATGTGCCTCCAAGGGATGGAGTGGAATTTACTCTACATACTCAAAGGGATTCAGCCAAAGACTTTTATGGAGTTAGCTACGAGAGCTCATGACATGGAATTGAGCATGGCTGCAAGTGGAATCAAACACTCATTAGTGTCGAATTCTTACAAGTCCAGAGACAGACAAGAAAGGGGGCAAGCCTTATGCAAGAAACTCCAATAAAGAATCAATGGCCATAAACACTGCTACTATCATGGTTCGAAAGAATAGGGATGACAAGAAAGACAAAGGGAAATAAGTTGCTCAAGAGTGGAGGCAAAGAAGGTTAACCCTGAAGGAGATACAAGAAAAGGAGTATCCATTCCTGAACTCTGATGTTTCTGGCATATTCGATGATCTGATGAAAGACAAACTCATCGAACTTCCTGAGATGAAGTGCCCAGAAAAAGCCAATCGAACCAACGACCTAAAATATTGCAAGTGCCATAGACTGGTAGGTCGTTCTATTCATGATTGTTTCATCTTCAAGGAAAAGATCATGCAGTTGGCCAAGGAATGGAAAATTGTGTTGGAGGATGAAGCAGCCACAAACTTCGCTTCCGTAAAAAAAGTTCCTGATGAAAGCCCATGTCATGTGGTGAGTGAGGAGGGCAGTGAAGATGAACGAGTTGAGGACAAGGAAAAGGCTTACTCTATGAAGGTGACCTTCACAGATGAAGACATGTTGTTGGGTTCACAGCCTCACAACCGACCTCTATTCGTAATTGGTTATACGCAAGGGCTGCAAGTAAAGTGTATACTTGTTGACGGAGGCTCAGCAGTGAACATCTTGTCTTTAAAGATGTTGAAGAAGTTAGAAATACCGGTGGATGAACTCAACCATAGCCGATTGATGATCCAAGGGTTCAACCATGAAGGGCAAAGAACTCTCAGCACTATTATTCTTATTTGTTAATTGATGAAATGAAATTAACGGTGCTCTTCCATGTCATAGACGCAAAAACTTCATACAACATGCTTTTGGGGCACCCATGGCTGCATGAGAATGGTGTGATCCCTTCTACATTACACCAGTGTTCCAAGTATAGTGAAGACAACAATGTGAAAAGGGTATTCGGTGATGATAACCATTTACTGAAGCTGAATCTTACTTTGCAGATGCTAAATACTTCTTCAAGAATACAAAGAAAGTGAAACGTGAAAAAGCCCCAGCACAAGATAATTGGGGCAGTAAACAAATAAAGGAGGAAGGTAGCATATCATCTGCCACTCTCAAGAAGAACAAATGTAAAGAGCTTGAGACCCTGGAAGAGTTGACCTTGTCTTTAACAAAAATCGATGCATGAAAGATTTCTTCTCCTCCACTCAAAGGATTCATACATCATGTTGAAGGAGCAAAGACCGAACATGGTGAAGTATTTGAAACAAAAATAGCTAAGTCATATGGCCCACAAGCTTTCAAGCTCCTCAAGAAGGCTGGCTATGAACCAAAAGAAAAATTGATGATAAGCAAGTTGCCTCAAGAGACTATCATCCCATCTGAACATGGGCTCAATGACACTCTGAAAATGTTGAAAAATAGTGCACTGTCAAGAATGCTAAGCCAGGTTTGAGATATGTCCCTCAAAAACCAGTCCACATAGCAATTAGAAGAGCAAATGCAAATTATATCACAGAAGGAGAAGCTTGTCCACGGAAGACATGTTTGATGAAGGAGGAAGGAAAATAAAGAAAGGTTCTATCTTCGCACGGCTTGGAAGTATTTTCGAAAGGCTCGGACCATGTGAAAAGAACAAGTGTGGGAAGAAAAGTAATTTCAAGTTTCCTAGCTTCCCAAAACTCCGGAGTCGAATTCCTTCTCGCATGAAGAGGCGAAATGTCTTGACAGTCTCATATGGAAGAGTGTTGAAGGCCAAGATGCAGACAATTGTCTTTACTAAATAAGTCAATGATGATGATAAAGAAAGTGTAGCTTCCACCAACCATATTACTGCTCTTGAAGATTCTCAATTAGAGGAAGTGGATGCTGAGGATACCCATCCCCAATTTGAGAAGGGTGTGAAGGCCACTGTTGATGAGTTGAAGGAAATCAATTTAGGTGGCGAAAGCGACTCACGTCCTACATACATAAGTGCCCTACTAAGTGTTGAGGAAGAAGAACAGTATATCAGCCTTTTGCGGGAATTTAGAGATGTCTTTGCATGGTCGCATAAAGAAATGTCAGGTCTGGATCCAAAGATCACAGTGCATCACTTGTCAATCAAAAATGGAACTCGGCCAGTTAAACAAATGCAGCGTCGATTTCAACCAGAGTTGATTCCGTTGATTGAAGATGAAGTTAACAAGTTTCTTGAAGCAGGCAAAATAAGGGAGGTCAAGTACCCTACATGGATTTCTAATATCGTGCCAGTGAGGAAGACAAATGGGCAGCTCAGAGTATGTGTTGACTTTCGTGATCTGAACTTGGCATGTCCAAAAGATGATTTTCCATTGTCGATTGCTGAACTCATGATTGATGCAACAACGGGGCACGAAGTCATGTCTTTCATGGATGGTTCATCTGGCTATAATCAAATCAGTCTGGCTCCAAAAGATCAAGAGAAGACAGTCTTTCGCACTCCAAAAGGAATATATTGCTACAATGTTATGCCATTAGGCTTGAAGAATGCTGGCGCCACTTATCAGCGAGTCATGCAAAATATATTCGATGATATGTTCCATAAGAATATCGAATGCTATGTTGATGACACTGTGGTGAAAACAAAGGAGAAGAAAAATCATCTCCATGATTTAAGACGAGTGTTTGAACGACTAAGGGAACATCAGCTCAAGATGAATCCACTCAAGTGTGCATTTGGAGTTACATTCGAAAAATATCTCGGATTTATTGTTTGTCGTCGGGGAATTGAAATTGAGAAAGCAAAGATCGATGCTATCCTGAAGATGCATGTGGCTCGGAATATACATGACCTCAAAAGTCTGCAAGGAAAGTTGGTCTACTTAAGAAGATTCATATCAAACTTAGCAGGCTGATGTCAACCATTCAGTCATCTCATGAAGAAAGGCAGCATATTCGAGTGGGATGAAGCTTGCAATAATGCTTTCAATAGCATTAAAGAATACTTGATGACGACACCAGGGTTGGGTGCACCAATACCCGGACGTCCATTAATTCTCTACTTAGCTGCTCAAGAGCGTTCTGTGGGAGCTTTACTTACACAAGAGAATGATAATGGTAAAGAAACAGCTCTCTACTACCTGAGTAGAACCCTGACTCCGAATGAGTTAAAATATTCGCCTATTGAGAAGATCTGCTAGCTCTTATCTTCGTGATTCAGAAGTTAAACCATTACTTCTAAGCTCACACAGTTCGGTTAGTTTCAAAAGCCAACCCATTAAAGTTTGTCATGTCAAAACCAGTACTCTCTGATCGGCTTGCAAGGTGGTATCATCAACTCCAACAGTTTGAGATCATATACGCCCCTTAGAAAGCCGTAAAAGGACAAGTGTTGGCAGACTTTCTAGCTGATCATCCAATGCCTCAATGCCTGCTGAGTGGGAACTGTCCGATGAACTCCCTGATGAAGATGCTTTCGCTGTGGAAATTACTTCTCCTTGGAAGATGTACTTTGATGGAGCATCTCATAGAGAAGGAGCCGGTGCTGGAGTCGTGTTCGTAACATCCAGTGGTGAAGTTTTGCCATTCTCATTTTCCTTAACAGAAAATTGCTCTAACAATGTGGCCGAGTATCAAGCACTCATACTTGGTTTAGAAATGGCCGTTGACATAAAGCAATTACACCTTAAGGTGTATGGTGATTCGCTGCTTGTGATAAACCAACTACTCGGAGTGTATGAAGTGAGGAAGCCCGAATTGCTCCCATACCACAAGTATGCTCAAAAGTTGATGAGTTGGCTTGGTGATGTTGATATTGAACATCTATCCAGAAGAGATAATAAGCAAGTTGATGCCCTCGCCAAGCTAGCATCAACTATAGTTATGCCAGAGGCGCAAATTCAAATTGCAGTGTGCAAAAGTTGGGTTGTACCAACAACCTTCGAGGTTGATGATTATGAAGAAGTCGAAATCATTTGGTAGAAGTCTTCGAAATTGAAGAAGAGGATTGGCGCCAACCACTCGTAGATTATCTAAAGTATGATAAATTGCTAAGTGATCCACATCAAAGGGTTGATATTCGGCATCGGGCACCTCGATTTATTTACTTCAAAGGCACGTTGTATAGAAGATCATTTGATGGGGTTTTCTTGAGATGCCTAAGTAAAGAAGAAGCTGTTAAATCAATGGATGAATCTCATTCTGGGATTTGCAGTGCTCATCAGTCTGGGCCGAAGCTGCACTTCAGAATCAAGAGGATGGGCCACTATTGGCCAACAATGGTGAAAGATTGCATGGAGTATGCACAAAAATGTCAAGCTTGCCAGTTCCATGGGAATTTGATCCATCAACCTCCGGAGCCTCTACACCCAACAGTTGCTTCATGGCCTTTTGATGCGTGGGGATTAGATGTTGTGGGGCCTCTCACAAAATCTTCTGGTGGTCATCTCTACATCCTTGCTGCCACCGATTACTTTTCAAATGGGCCGAAGTTGTGTCTTTGAGGGAAGTGAAGAAGGAAAATGTTGTTGATTTCATTCGGATCAACATCATTTACAGATATGGTGTTCCCCGCTATATCATCACTGATAATGGAAAGCCATTCAGCAACAGCTGGATCGGCAAGTTGTGTGAGAAGTTCGACTTCAAACAAAGGAAGTCCTCGATGTACAACGCAGCCGCCAATGGTCTGGCTGAAGCATTCAACCAAACCTTGTGCAGTCTGTTGAAGAAGGTGGTCTCTAAGTCGAAACGAGATTGGCATGAAAGAATAAACGAAGCTCTATGGGCGTACCGCACTACCTATAGAACGCCCACTCAGGCTACTCCGTATTCTTTAGTCTATGTTGTTGAAGCTGTGGTGCCTCCCGAGAAACAAATTTCCTCTTTAAGGATGGCCATACAAGAAGGCTTAACAGAAGAGGAAAATGCAAAGTTGCGCCTTTAAGAGTTAGAGGCTCTAGATGAGAAGGGGTTAGAGGCACAACAAAGACTTGAGTGCTATCAATCTCGCCTATCCAGAACGTTCAACAAAAGGGTGAAAATACATTCTTTTCAAGTTGGCGACTTGGTGCTTGCCGTGAGAAGGCCTATTGTGGTCACACATCATGTTGGGAATAAGTTTCTCCAAAAATGGGCAAAGGAAGTATACACAAATGGCGCGTACAAGCTGATAATAGAAGATGGCGTGAGTATTGGACCCATAGATGGGAAATTCTTGAAACGCTACTACGCGTGAAACAAATGCATACACAACACTCCATGACGCATGAGCCTAAACTGCATGTTACTCTTGGTCCGCACGAGTATAAACTGTGTATGACAAACTCCTGGTCCAACGAGTATAAACTGTGTATGACAAACTCCTGGTCCGCACGAATATAAACTGTGTACGACACACTCCTGGTCCGCATGAGTATAAACTGTGCACGGCATCCCCCCTAAATCAAAACCATGTCCCTTTGAACTAGTTATGACTTGATTCTCTTTAAAGAGATACGTAGGCAGCTTAGAATCCCACTAAGTTCAGTCATTACATAAGTTATCTTGTGTAAGTTCGCGGGGCACTTGAAGAAGTTAGTGAAGTACAAGTATGATGTTAAGTATTCGTGATACAAATTCGAATAAAAAATTTAAAATATTTGAAATAGTGAAAAAAAATTCAACTTCTTGGAGTGTTGAAATAATCCCAAATCTTATAGCGGTGAGTGATGTACCTCCCAAAGATGAGCCTCCAAAGTTCAGAAACGCTTCACTTAAATTCCTTTGACGGAATCATGTTGACAGCTGCCATATCTCCTCAAGCAGTCGCCAGAATGGAAAAGAAGCTGAAGTGTCATCCCAAGGAAGAGTTGTGATGTTGATGTTGCTCTATCAATTCCATCTCATGGAAGAGTGACGAGGCTCATGTTGCTCTATCGATTCTATCTCAAGGAAGAGTGGCGATGTTGATGTTGCTCCGACGATTCCATCTCAAGAAAGAGTGGCGATGTTGATATTGCTCTGTCGATTCCATCTCAAGGAAGAGTGACGAGGCTCATGTTGCTCTGTCGATTCCATCTAAAGGAAGAGTGGCGATGTTGATATTGCTATGTCGATTCCATCTCATGGAAGAGTGACGAGGCTCATGTTTCTCTGTCGATTCCATCTCAAGGAAGAGTGGCGATGTTGATATTGCTCCGTCGATTCCATCTCAAGGAAGAGTAGCGATGTTGCTCTGTCGATTCCATCTCAAGGAAGAGTGGCGATGTTGATGTTGCTCTGTCGATTCCTCTCAAGAAAGATTGGCGATGTTGATGTTGCTCTGTCGATTTCATCTCAAGGATGAGTGGCGAGGCTCATGTTGCTTTATAAATTCAATCTCAAGGAAAAGTGGCGAGGCCGACATTGTTCCCCAGTGATAGTCGTCCATCCATTCCGCATAAAAGGTTAATTAAGAAATTAAAATTCATGGAATTAATTTGAGTTAAACCCAAATCAATTATATGAATGACATGGGCCGAAATTAATGTCTAAATTATTGACTTAAATTAATTAGAAAGCCCCAAGGGTGATTTAGTTTAAAGCCCAAATTCTTTTTGGATTCTTAATATAGGCCAATAATCAAGATTTGAATTTGAGCCCAAAATTTAAGAATCTCAAAGTGTTGATCCAAACTTATTAATCAAGTCACGTGATTTCAAGTTAAAGGTACAGATTGAAAAGTCAACATAACTTTTTCTCTAAAGGAAATGAGTGACCTGCGCACCTTAATCTGCCATTTCAACTTGAAAAAGAAATTTGCTTCTTTCTCAATTTGTCGGAATCGCGCTATAGCCGCATCTTGTCAGAGAATATCATTGCGTAGTTCGTCGCCAGGTCCACTGGAAATCACACACCACTGCACCGGTACATCGCCGCTCTTCTCGCCGGAGGATGTTAACGCCTAGTCCACCGCGGTTCAGCTGCAATCACTGAGATCCACCGCTGAAATCGAGCCACGCGCACCACCGAGGTCCATCGTCCGCGCTGATCACGCTCACTCATCAAGCCACAGTTTGCCGCTGCAGATCGAGTTCGCGCTGCTGGGGTTCTGATCCATCCACGATGCTGCCACAGATCATTCTCCCTTGCTGATTCTCGACGACCACTGCCCGATCCTGCCAGTTTGATCGCCGAAGTTACGCCACTGTTGCAAGAAGCCATCGCCGGAGAGTTGCACCATCATCACTTCACTGCTCACCACGCTCCGCCGCGATGAAGCTCAGCCACGCAAGACCGCCATACGCCGAAGTCTGCCACCACCGTCATTGTCGCACGCTGATGGATCAGCTGCTCCCCACAATCGACGAGTGCCGCCGGATCCCATAGCCGCTGCTGCTCAACACGCTTCGCCGCGCCATCCTCGACCGCCGTCCCAACACTCAGCCACGCGAGACCGCCGTCCGTCGAGGTCTATCGCCACCATTGCTGTTCGTCGCCCTTTTGCCGGATCCGCTCATCCACCGGACCACCGTTGAACGCTGCTGCCTCCGGCGAATCGCGACCACGCCAGCCACCAGTCTTCTCGCAGCCCGCCACCGATCTTCGCCAGCCGCCACTGTTTCGATGCAACTGCACACGATCATCGCCGCCCCCGCGAGCGCTCGTCGGTCGCTGCTTCTCCGATTGCCACGCCGCCAACACTCCTCGCTCACCACTGCTGATCGACTGCCGTAAGCCCGATGTCTGCCGCTACCACCGCATCGCACTTCAAGCCATCCGCCGCTGCAAGGTCGAATCTTCTCCGATTGCCGCGCCGCCAACACCCCTCGCTTACCACCGCTGATCGACTGCCGTAAGCCCGATGTCTGCCGCTACCACCGCGTCGCACTTCAAGCCATCCGCTGCTGCAAGGTCGAATCTTCTCCGATTGCCGCGCCGCCAACACCCCTCGCTCACCACCGCTACTCAACCACTGAGTGCCATCCATCACGCAGCCGAAGCCGAATATTCTTGCCGCGCCACCGATCGCCGTCGTGTTCTCACTTCCGACCCCCGCTGCCTCGTCAACCTCCGTGATCATCACCGCACTCTTCACTGAAAAATGCCTCGACTAGCCATCGGCGCCGCTGAAATTATGCTGATGACCATCACCGATGCGCCGCCACCACCACCATGTGTTGTCGCTGCTCAGCCAACGGCCGCCGCTTCCCGTCTACTTTTTGGATCGATCCACCTCTTCCATTCACAGCTATTGCGCCAACGCCATCGCCGCTGTTTTTGCACTCTGTCGTCGCCTCCTCATCCAGCTAGATCTGCCGCCCTGCTAGACATATTTCGCTGTGTGAAGGAGCCATCAGGGGACGGCCCAGACGGAAGCCTCACGAAGCTGCCTCCGGAAGATTATGAGCCCGGCCGCCAATTCAAGTCGATTGCAGCCACCGCTTGATCATTGCCATCACCACGAACTGTCGTTGCTTGAAGCACCACTACCAGCTCGATCAGTCCGGAAGCATCTCGCCATCTTCCATCCATCATCACCGCTTCATTGGTCTCTTCGAACCCATCACAGGTTTGTTGTTTCCTTCGTCAGTCATTGCCAAGTGATTGAGCCCCTCAAACGGCTATTGCTTTGCCAAGTAGCCCAAAACGGTGGAACTACACAGGGGAGATTGCCATACCTTTCTTGTACATGGACAGTATAGAGTTTGTGTAATATTACAGAATATGAATAACTATTAGTTTGTGTGGTATTACGGGTTATGAATAATCAGATACGCTTCTAGGTGTGTTGTAGAAGCCATGAGCATAAAAAAAAAAGCAATAAAAAAAAATGTTATTCGAGATAATAGACATCATGCTCTATTGTGAAATAAACAGATTAAAAAAAATAAATGCAGGACTTACATGATGATATGGATTTCCCTCTTTGTGTGGTGTGCTCTGCCTAGTAATCTCCAGAAGAAATCTTCAAAGGAAAGAGGAGAATGCATAGCTGATGAAATTTACGCTGAAGAAAAGAAAAAGAAACAAGAAGTGAAAGTATCATACAGTTTGTGGATGAAGAAATCAAGGCATTATGTCTCTCATTATATAGTGAAGGGGCTGCAGCAAATTATGAAAGTTATTTGTATGATTGAAATCTTTTAAAATTTTAAAGATTTGTTATTGTAAATAAGATTGATTGATTTGAATTCAATTGCAAAATTGTCTGGGAAGATAGATTGATTTGAATAGGATTTGAGATTGATTTGAATAGGATTTGCAAAATCATCTGGTGAACTATAAGCAAATCTGCTCCATATTTATTTTCTCTCATGAACTCCAATTTGAGCCAGAAAAAAAAGTTGGTTTTGGCCAAGAAGATAAAATGGGTTACTTGAGGAAAAAATTGGGCCAATGATAATAAAAAATTATTACTTTGACAAAGTAATTTTTCAAGCCCAACATTACAAATGTTACAAAACTTTTGCGATTCTTTCACATCAATACATGGTATCCGTGAACAAATCGCAAGGGGGAATTTGTAAGATATTAAAATTTACGGTCCAATTAAATAGCGACACATGGATTTATTGATTAAATATTAATTTATTTTGAAATTTAAATAAATTAACTCCTAAAGTAAATTAATAGATAATTTGAGCCCAAGATATTAAATAGGTTTAAATTAAATGAGGACTGACCCAAATCAATTAAGCCCAAGTTAAATGAGGCCTGACCCAAATTAACTAAGCCCAAGTCAAATGAGGTATGATCCAAGTCAAACAAGCCCATATAAATTAAATCAGGCATAAGTCAAATAGGCTCAATTATGGTCCTGTCAAATTGGAGCTCAAGCCCGTTAAGTGAGGCCCAAAGGTGGTCTGGACCTCCTTTCTCACCTATAAAAAGGGGTCTCCGCCATTCATTAGACACATAGACATTCGAGCAGCCGAAGACTAGATGTTCTTAAAGAGATCGAGAACACGAGCAGCGCTCCCTCAAATCTTCAAGTCTTCGAAGCTTCAAGCGAAGAACGTTCGAGGATCTTCAAGTCTTCAAGCGATCTTCAAAGCATCTTCAAGTCTTCAAGTGATCTTCGAAGATCTTCAAGCCTTCAAGTGGACTTCGAGTCTTCAAAGCTTCAAGCCTCCAAAGCTTCAAGCGACCTTCGGATCTTCAAGTTTTCAAGCTCAAGTCTTCAAGTGATCTTCGAAGATCTTCAAGCCTTCAAGCGGCCTTCGAGTCTTCAAAGCTTCAAGCGGTCTTCGAGTCCTCAAGTCTTCAAGCTCAAGATCTTCAACAAAGCTCCAAGTCTTTAAGCCTCTAAAGCTTCAAGCTCAAGATCTTCAACACAACTTCAAGTCTTCAAGCCTCTAGAGCTTCAAGCTCAAGATCTTCAACGAATCTTCAGTCATCAAGCCTCCAAAACTTCAAGCTCAAGATCTTCAAGGTATCAAGCAAGCTTCATGTCAAGAACAACTACTAATCCGAGATCAAGGCTTAAAGTCCCCCAGATCAAGTGTTCTTCGAGGAAGGCTCTCCAGTCAACGTTCAATCCGAACAAAGGTTCAGCGCCTCCGGATCAACGTTCGAGACTACACACTCAAGCTCGGACAAGCTTCATTTGAAGATCCAGCTCAACACACATGTTGTCAACAGAGTAAGCATACACTTAGTCAAAGAAGTCAAAGTCAACACACAAGTCAAGTCAAAGTCAAGTCAAAGCCACGTTGGTTCGAAAGAAGAATCAGAGGATTGATTGAGATTGTAACCTGCTTACATCTTCTTCAGATTAAATCCATCTGAAATTATCTTTGTACTCATATTTGTATTTATTTTATTATACATACAAAATTTGTTGTTACAATTGGACCACATAAATCAGAATGAACCAATTCCAACAGATCCTTGGCTCTATACCCCTTTGCCTTAAAAGGCGTTTTGGTCATATTTCCTTCCAACAGAATTCGCAAGTTGGATAATTTTCCACTACTAATGAAATCAGATGTCCATCAACTATCAACCTTTTAATCCTACTAAAGTTATTATGACTAAGTCTTGGATGCCAAAGATATGTTTGGTTCATTTTCGAAGGTTCCTTTCTCTTATTAGTAGATGTATCATTCAATTCAATTTGTTACACTATGGGAGAAATTAGATTAAGAGTATACAAATTATCTATCAATGTAAAATCAAAGATAAAAATTCTATTTTTCCTTAAAACAACCTTGTGATTAAAAGAAACAAAAAAAAAACCATCCATAAACAATTTAGACACTGAAATTAAATTCTTTCTAAAGTGAGATACCTAAAGACAATTCCTCAAAACAAGAGTTTTATTCATATTAAAAAATAAATAGACGTCTCCAACTGCAATGACTGCTACTCTTGTAGCATTTTCCATGAGTATGGTAATCTCCACATCACTAAGCTATCGGGTTTAGTGGAACCCCTGCAAAGAATTGTAGAAATGGTCAGTGCTCCCGTATCTACACCCCATGTGTTAGCAGATACAGCAGCCAAACACAATTCAACAACTAGTATAAAAGACTTACTAGTCATGTTACCCTTCAGAAGAGGGCAATCTGCCTTGTAATGTCCCGACTGCTTGAATTTGAAGCACTTGCCTTTAGACTTCTTGACCGCACCACTCTTTGCCTTCACTTGGTTCACCAGTGCTGAATTTTCTTACTTCTTCTTATTCCTACCACCTCTCGGCCTAAGACGAACAGTATTTTAAGCAACATGAACCTGAGGAGCTCGATAAAACAGCTTTTCCGCCGGCATAAGTTTTTTCAGAAGCTTCGCCAATATTTGTAAATGTTTGTTCATACCGTAGTTCAGACGAAACTGGTCAAAACTCTTAGGCAAGCTTTGAAGTATGATATCAACTTGAGTTTTCCCATCGATTTCAGCTCCAAGGACCTCCAACTCATTGAGTTGGCCCATTATTCTAAGAACATGTTCCTTTACGGGAGTGCCCTCAGCCATTTTGGTGAGCATCAGCACAGCCATGCCCTCCGACCTAGCAGGACGACTCTGGTGCCTGAAGAGTTCCCTAAGATTCTCATCATATCATAGGCATAGTTCATAGCTTGATGTTGATGCTGAAGCACACTTGACATTGAAGCCAATATATAGCACTTAGCCATCCTATCAGCTTTGATCCACCTATTATATGCAGCTATTTCCTCTTCAGTAGAGTCATTAGTAGGTTCCGCAGGACATTCCTCAGTGAGTACAAAGATATAATCTTCAGCAGTTAAAACAATATCCACGTTTCGTTTCTAGTCAACATAATTTTTGCAGTAAGTTTGTGATCTTTAAGTATAACATAAAGTGAGTTAAGTGCCATTTGAAATTCTTAGAATCATAAATAATAAACAGATCAAACAATTCAAATTTATCAATTTATATTGAATCCCTCAAAACAATATAAAATAAAATTCACCAATATCTCAAGCAACATGAGTCTGCATGCCACGATAGTGTGGATGCATAAAGACCCCAACATTTACAAGAGAAGGTTTTACTCATTAATTTCATTTGTCTACCTAACTTTATGATAAAATAATTAATAGTCGGTTTCTCTTTAGCTATGCAAATAACAGCAGTGACTCTGATGGGGAGTATACTTATTATTTACACATAAGTGTACACCATTATTTGATCTCAAGTCTGCGGCCCAAGCTTGTGTGCCTTACAGATGGAGAAGTAAACACGCGCTCGAATGGGGAGGATGGCACTATAGCCAACACGCAATTTTACTCACATTACTTACAAACTAATAATGGAGTCCACGGGAATTTTTAACCAATCCCCTCTCCCACTTAGTTATTTAATACCGAGAGTTTTTAACATTCATATAGTATTCATATATAATGCTCAACTTAGCATGCTTCTATTATTGGCAAATGAAAGCAGTAAATAACATAGAACGTGCATAACATATATATAATGATAATAAGATATTAAAATTAATTATGGCTGTTATATATAGACGAATTCGATTGTTCGCCACCAAGCATAAAATTGAGCAACTACGACTATGTGGGGTTCGTCCTTCCCGGTGAGGTTGTAGGGATCGATCTGCCTAGATAGATCGTGGGGTTTGGGGCAGCGCCCCACAACCAGAACTAATCAGCCTTGCTATAGAGTTGAACTCAACTCGAGTGGCAACCATCGTTAAATTTTGAGTCAAGCCGAATCTGGATATGCACGCCGTCTGCCGCGACCAGAGCTTGAGTTTAGTCGTATCCTGGCCATCAGCTTGATTCGAGTGCAAGCCTAGTGACCCGAGCCCTAACTTGCGTGCCAAGGCATCCCATTGTGCCCACCTGCACTATCGCCGACTAGGGCTCAGTTCGAGCAACATTACTCACTACTGGACCTGTAAAAACCCTCGCAGCCGCCAGCCTTTGCTCATCAGCGCTGCCATCCGCAAGCAGTACGTCCAAGCCTTTGACTTGCTCGGAAGAAACTCAGACCCACCCGAAACTTGCTTCATACTCAACTGGAACTTATATCAAACTCGCTCAAAAGCTGTGTCAGACCCGCCCAGAATCGCGTCTGATCTGCCTGAAATGCCGGTTTACAGCGCCAACCACCATTCGGGTTCCATTGTCATGCCTTCAACACCAACTGCCGACCACCAGTGTTGTAGTCGTATGCCCTGCCATCTCTTCAGTGTGACTTCTGCTCGCATCCTCCGCCGACTTCGCGAGTTGTGCCTCCAGCCCAGTCGCCTCGTCTGCTGCGTTGGTCAGCAGCACCCATTACCGCCATCACCCAACCATGAGACATCTGATTATATTGGTCGCCAACGACAGCAACATGCCTCCCATTGTGCAGCCTTGCGACAGCTGCCACCATGTTCAGCCATCACGCAAGTTCGCCGCTCATGGTATAGCCATGTGTGTGTGGTTCGCATGTTTGATCATCAGCGTTTACACATAGCAGATAGGGTTTCATGGACAAAATAATAATACCAAACCCTAGATCTCTCATGCGATTATTTCTAGATTTTATCACCTAATCTCATAAATCCAAGCCTAACGTGTCACGCATCATCACAAAAATGAAGCTCTGATACCAATTGTTGGCGTTCGATTATTTGGTTAACATGAACCGTTAGGGTTCCATGCGTTTCCAACATAGCGAAAGAAATAAATTAGAAAATATGACCTTTCACAGGGTATGTTGAAGATTAACAGCTGCAGAAAACAACCTCTTGATCTTCTGTTGTATTCCCAAGTCCAATCCTAACGTCGTGTGGGAGACGATCTTCAGGATCTTCTCAATCTAATCATTTCCTCTCTTTCACGTCAAAAGTGGCGAGAATTGTAGGGTTCTAGAAAACTGAGATGACTTATATATGGGCTACAACAGGGACCTGGAAAAGAAATTAGAGTCGGGCCTCCATTGGACTTAAGTATCCAAGTTTAGCCCAAAACATATACTTAAGTCCAATAATAATAATATAGTCCACTAAAATATTATTACTGCACTACCGCTCTAATCCCATAATTATATTATGGAATCCTTATTATGAGCCCGACAGTCTCTCCATGTTTAAGATATACAATGCCCATTAATTAATTAAGTTACTGTCAACTCCATTAATTAATATCTCATCCGAGTGTAGTACCACTCAACCTCATTATCATGCCGAAATTAATCCACTTGTAAGGTTTACATGATAATCCTTATGATCTCCTCAAGGGGACGTCATCAACCTATAGTGGACATGAATTCCTTCTACAATAAATAGCACATCATAGTGATAGCACTACTTCCCAACTCATCGAATTTGTTAATTTAATAATATGTAAATCTCACCCATTGATGAATCAAAGAAATACATACTGCCTTACATGTCGATGTTATTGTATAGGGATTAAGAGCACAAACATCCATAATAACAGAGATCAAGTTCCTTATATAGTCAGTATAAGACGAACGATCTCAAGCGGTCCTGCTCAACACATAAAGTGCACTAATTTGATTCTATATTCAAGACAAACTAATACCAAATCACACCACAACCATTCCGATAGAGAGTCCCCGTCTATCTTGGTTGTGAGTATCTGTTTATACTTTATAAAGAAACTGATAATATGATCTTCCGTGTGTTATCGCACAACATATTATCCACAATGTAAAGTAAATGGACATTTGTACAAACATATAAGTAAATTATAATATGCAAAACGTGTGATCATATGACTCTCATTTCATTTAAATTGTTAAAACATTGTTCATACAAAAGCAAGACTTTTAGTATACGATCTAACATACTCGACAACCTGACTAACCAACCGACCGATCCTACTGTGAAACTCCTACCTGACTAATTGAGAAATAGCAAATGGGGATCTTCTCAAAATAGATAAGAAAAAAGTAATCTCGTTATCAAGTTTATAAAGCGATCGGTCGATGATATGTGAGTCAGTAGGAAATCAAACTATTAATCGACAACCAGACCCACCCCATTGTGGATCTCCTACCTGACTGATCTAGAAATAGCAAAGGGGAAAATTTGGAAAATAGACGCGATAAAAAGTAATCTCATTATCAAGTTACAGGACGATCGATCGATGATATATGGGTCAGTAGACAATGAAACTATTAACCGACCATCAGACGACAAACAGACCAACCCTACTGTGGAACTCCTCCCCGACTGTTCTCAAAATAGTAGAGGGAACCTTTGGAAAATAGACACGATAAAAAGTAATATCATTATCAGGTTTACGTGGCGATCAATCAATGACATGTGGGTCGTAAGACATTAGAGCCATGATTCAACGACCTAACTGACCCTTCTATTGAATTTTTACCTGATAGATCGAGAATTAGCAAATGGGTAGATGTTATACGGGGCAATTGGTCGATGATATCTGGGTCGGTAGACATTGGAACTATTAACCGACCACCTGACCGACTAACCCACCGACCCTACTTGGAACACCTACCAGACTAACTGAGAAATAGCAAATGGGAACCTTTGCGAAATAGGCGCGATAAAAAATAATCTCGTTATCAAGTTTACAGGGCGATCAGTCAATGATATGTGGGTACGTAGACAATGGAACTTTCAATCGACCACTAGACCGACTAACTGTCCGACTCTACTATGGAACTCCTACCCAACAGATCTAGATAGCAAGGGGGATCTTTGTAAATTAGACGCGATAAAAAGTAATCTCATTATAAAGTTTACAGGGTGATCGATCAATAACATGTGGGTTAGTAGAAATTAGAACTATTAATTGACCACCTAACTGACTCTTTTGTTGAACTTTTACCCGACAAATTGAGAATCCGCTAATGTGGACATACGGAAAATAAATGATTATCATGTTATCAGGTCTACGGGGCGATCAATTGATGATCTGTAGGTCGGTTGATCAGTCAAGTGGTTGGGTGTTATTTCCATTGTCTACCGACCCACATATCAATGACCGATCGCCTTGAAAACCTTATATTGTGATTTCTTATTATCGTGTCTGTTTTCTATATGTTCCTATTCCCTAATTCTAGACATGTTAGGTAAAAGTTTTACTAAAGGTACAAACATTGGAACTTTTAACCGAACACCACACCAGCCAACTGACCGACCCTACTGTGGAACTCCTACCCGACTGATCTAGAAATAGCAATGGGGGACATTTTGAAAAACTGTAGAACTCCTACTCGTCTGATCTAGAAATAGCAAAGGGTATCTTTGGAAAATAGCCACGATAAAAAGAAATCTCGTTATCAAGTTAAAAGGGAACCTTTGGATAAGAGATGCGATAAAATGTAATATCATCATCAAGTTTACAGTGTGATCTATCGATGTTATGTGGGTCGGTAGACATTGGAACTATTAATCGACCACCAGACAGATCTCAATTTTTCTGGTAAAAGTTCAACAGAAGGGTCGGTTAGGTGGTCGGGTCGTGGCTTCAATTTCTACCGACCCACATATCATCCAGCGACCCTACTGTGGAACTCCTACCCGACTTATCTAAAAATAGCAAATGGAGACCTTTGAAAAATAGACGCGATAAATGGTAATCTCATTATCAAGTTTATAGGATGATCGGTCGATGATATATGCATCGGTAGACAATGGAAATAATACTTGACGACCTGACTGACCAACCGACCGACTCTGCTGTTGAACTCCTACCCGATTAATCGACAAATAGCAAATGGGGACCTTCTCAAAATAGACGCAAAAAAAACAATCTCGTTATCAAGTTTATAGGGTGATTGATCGATGATATGTGGGTCGATAGAAGATGGAAATATTAACCAACCACCAGACCGACCCTACTTTAGAACTACTACCCAACTGATCTAAAAATAGCAAAGGGGGACCTTTAGAAAATAGCCGCGATATAAGTAATCTCATTACTAAGTTTACAGGGCGATCGACTGATGATATGTGGGTCGGTAGACATTAAAACTATTAAAAAGACAACCAAACCGACCAACCAACCAACCCAACTGTGGAACTCCTACCCTACTGATCTAAAAATAGCAAAGGGAGACCCTTGAAAAATAGACAAAATAAAAAGTAATCTCATTATCAGGTTTACGGGGCGATCGGTCGATGATATGTGGGTCGAGAATCAGCATATGGGTAGGAGCTCTACATGGAGATTGGTCGATAATATGTGGCATGATAATATGTGGCACGGTAACCGACCACCTAACCGACTGACACTGGTGTGGAACTCCTACCAGACTAATCGAGAAATAGCAAACGAGGACCTTCGTAAAATAGACTTGATAAAAAGTAATCTCGTTATCAAGTTTATAGGACGATCGGGTGATGATATGTGGGTCAATAGAAAATGGACTATTAATCGACCACCAGACTGACCAACCAACCGACCCTACTGTGGAACTCCTACCTAATTGATCTAGAAATAGCATTAGGGGACCTTTGGAAAATATACACGATAAAAAGTAATATCATTATCAAGTTACAGGGTGATCGGTCGATGATTTGTGGGTCGGTAGACATTGAAACTATTAACCGACCACCTAACCGACACTTCTATTGAACTTTTTCCCGACTGATCGAGAATCAGCAAATGGGGACACACAAAAAGAAGATGCGACAATAAGTAATCTCATTATCAGGGTTACGGGATGATCAGTCGATGATATGTGGGTCGGTTGATTGGTCAGGTGGTCGGGTATTAATTTCGTTTTCTACTGACCCACATATCATCGATCAATCACCTTGTAAACCTGATAATGAGATTTCTTTTTATCACGTCTATTTTTCGTATGTCCCCATTTCCTAATTCTCAACTTGTTAGGTAAAAGGTCCACAAAAGGATCAGACATTGGAACTATTAACTGACCACCAAACCGATCATACTTTGTAACTCCCACATAACTGATCTCGAAATAGCAAAGGTGGACCTTTTGAGAAATTGTACAACCCCTAACCGACTGATTTAGAAATAGTGAAGGGGGACCTTTGGAAAATAAAAGCGATAAAAATTAATCTTGTTATAAAGTTAAAAGGGTACCTTTGGAAAATAGATGCGATAAAAAATAATCTCATTATCAAGTTTACTGGCGATCAGTCGATGATATGTCGGACAGTAAACATTGGAACTATTAACCGACCACCAGACCAATCTTGATCTGTTGGGTAAAAGTTTAACAAAAAGGTCGGTTAGGTGGTCGGGTCGTGGCTTCAATGTCTACCAATCCTTCTATGGAACTTTTATCTAACATGTCGAGAATCAAGAAATAGGGACATACGAAAACCAGATGCAATAAAAAAAATCTAATTATCAGGTTTAGAGGACGATCGGTGCTGATATGTGGGTTGATAGATAATGGAACTATTAACCAAGCAATAGACCGACCAACTGACCACCCTACTGTAGAACTATCACATGTCTGATCTAAAAAGAGCAAACGTTGACCTTTGGAAAATAGACGCGTTAAAAATTAATCTCATCATCAAGTTTAAGAGGTAATCTATCGATGATATGTGGATCGATAGACATTGGAACTATTAACCGACCACCTGACCGAACCGACCAACCCTACTGTGGAACTCCTACCCGAATGATCTTGAAATAAAAAAGGGAGACCTTTGGAAAATAAAAGCGATAAAAAGTAATATCATTATTAGGTTTACAGGGTGATAGGTCAATGATATGTAGGTTAGTAGACAATGGAACTATTAGCTGACAATCAGACCGATCAACTGAACAAACCTACTATAGAACTCCTACCCGACTGCTCTAGAAATGGAAAAGAGGGACCTTTGCTAAATAGACGGGATAAAAAGTAATCTCATTATCAAGTTTAAAGGGCAATTGATCGATGATATGTGGGTCGGTAGATATTGGAACTATTAACTAACCACATGACCGACCAAGCGACCGACCCTAGTGTGGAAAACCTACCCGACTAACTGAGAAATAGCAAACCGGAACCTTCGCAAAATAAGCGCGATGAAAATGAATCTTATTATCAAGTTTACAGGGCGATCAGCCAATGATATATGGATATGTAGACAATGGAACTTTTAATCGACCACTATACCGACCAACCGACCGACCTACTGCGGAACTCTTACCAAACTGATCTAGATAGAAAAAGGGGACCTTTGGAAATTAGACATGAGAAAAAGTAATCTCATTATAATATTTACAGGGCGATTGGTTAATGATATGGGGTCGGTAGACATTAGAACTATTAACTGACCACCTAACCGACCCTTCTTTTGAACTTTTATCGGACAAATTGAGAATCTACAAATGGGGACATACGGAAAATAGATGATTATTGCATTATCAATCTGGTGTTCAGGTGTTATTTCCATTGTCTACCGACCCACATATCATTGACCGATCACCTTGTAAACCTTATAATGTGATTTCATTTTATCGCGTCTGCTTTTCGTATGTCCCCATTTCCAGATTCTCGACACATTAGGTAAAAGTTCTACAAATGGTACAAACATTGAAACTTTTAACCGACCTACTGACTAACCCTACTGTTGAACTCCTACCCGACTAATCTAGAAATAGCAAAGGGGGACCTTTTGAAAAACTGTAGAACTCCTACCCGACTGACCTTGAAACAGCAAAGGGATACCTTTGGAAAATAGACACGATAAGAAGAAATTTCGTTATCAAGTTAAAATGGAACCTTTGGAAAAAAGATGTGATAAAATGTAATCTCATTATCAAGTTTACAGAGTGATCTGTCGATGATATGTGGGTCGGTAGACATTGGAACTATTAACCGACCACCAGATTGATCTAGATTTGTTAGGTAAAAGTTCAACAGAAGGGCTAGTTAGTTGGTCAGGTCGTAGCTCCAATGTCTACCGACCCATATATCATCGACCGATCCTACTGTAGAACTCCTACCCGACTTATCTAAAAATAGCAAAGGGGGACATTAGGGAAATTGATACGATAAAAAATAATCTCATTATCATGTTTATAAGGTGATCGATCAATGTTATGTGGGTCAGTAGACAATGGAAATAATACCCGACCACCTGACTGACCAACCGACCGACCCTACTGGGGAACTCATACCCAACTAATCGAGAAATAGCAAATGGGGACCTTCTGAAAATAGACTCGATAAAAAGTAATCTCGTTATCAAGTTTATAGGGCGATCGATTGATGATATATGGGTTAATAGAAGATGGAACTATTGATCGACCACCAGACCGACCCTACTTTGGAACCACTACCCGACTGATCTAATAATAGCAAAGGGGGATCTTTGGAAAATAGACGCAATAAAAAGTAATCTCATTATCAAGTTTACAGGGCGATCGGTCGATGATATATAGGTCGATAGACATTAGAACTATTAACAGACCACTAGACCGACCAACCCAACTGTGGAACTACTACCCGACTAATTTAGAAATAGCAAAGGGGAACCCTTTAAAATTAAAAACGATAAAAAATAATCTCATTGTTAGGTTTACGAGGCGATCGGTCGATGATATGTGGGTCGTTAGACACTGGAGCTACGACCCGACCACCTAACCGACCCTTCTGTTGAACTTTTACCCAATAGATCGAGAATTAGCAATCGGGTAGGAGTTCTACATGGAGATTATTCGATGATATGGTGCATGGTAGACATTGGAACTATTGACTGACAGCTTGACCGGCTAGCCGACTGACCCTAGTGTGGAACTCCTACCTGACTAATCGAGAAATAACAAACCAGGACCTTCGTAAAATAGACTTGATAAAAAGTAATCTCATTATCGGTCAGGTGGTTGGGTATTATTTCCATTGTCTACCGAGCTACACATCATCAACCTATCGCCTTATAAACATGATAATGAGATTTCTTTTTATCGCATTTGTTTTTCTTATGTCCTCATTTCCTGATTATCGACATATTAGGTAAAAGTTCCACAAAAGGTACAGACATTGGAACTATTACCTGACCACCAGACAGACCATACTTTGGAACTACTACCTGACTGATCTAGAAAAAGCAATGGAGGACCTTTTGAAAAATTGTAGAACTACTTATCTACTGATTTAGAAATAGCAAAAGGGGACCTTTAGAAAATAAAAGCAATAAAAATTAATCTCGTTATCAAGTTAAAAGTGAACCTTTGGAAAATAGATGCGATAAAAAGTAATCTCATTATCAAGTTTACAGGGTGATCAGTCGATGATATGTGGGATGGTAATCATTGGAACTATTAACTGACCACCAGACCAAACTAGATCTGTCGGGTAAAAGTTAAATAAAAGGGTCGGTTAGGTGGTCGGGTCGTGGCTCCAATATCTTCCAACTCACATATCATCGACCGATCGCCCCTGTAAACTTGATGATAAAATTACTTTCATCGTGTCTATTTTCCAAAGGTCTCCCTATCTAACCCTTTTGTGGAACTTTTATCAACATGTCGAGAATCAGGAAATGGGGACATACGTAAAACAGACGCAATAAAAAAAAATCTCATTATATGGTGTAGAGGGCGATCGGTGCTGATATGTTGGTCGGTAGACAATAGAATAATTAACTGACCACTAGACCGACCAACCGATCACCCTTACTGTAGAACTATTACCTATCTTATCTAGAAATAGCAAATGTTGACCTTTGAAAAATAGATACATTAAAAATTAATCCCATTATCAAATTTACGAGGCGATTGGTCTACGATATGTGGGTCGGTAGACATTGGAACTATTAATCGACCACCTGACTGAACCGACCAACCCTACTGTGGAACTCCTCCCCGAATGATCTTGAAATAACAAAGGGGGACCTTTGGAAAATAGACCCAATAAAAAGTAATCTCATTATTAGGTTTACAGGGTGATCGGTCGATGATATTTGGGGTTAGTAGACAAGTGAACTATTAGCCAACAACCAGACCGACCAACTGAACAAACCTACTGTAGAACTCCTACCCGACTGCTCTAGAACTGGCAAAGGGGGACCTTTACTAAATAGATGTGATAAAAAGTAATCTCGTTATCATATTTAATGGGTGATTGGTCGATGATATGTGGGTTGGTAGACATTGAAACTATTAACTAACCACATGAGTGACCAACCGACCGACCCTACTGCGGAACACCTACCCAACAACTGATAAATAGCAAACAGGAACTTTCGCAAAATAAGCGTGATAAAAATTAATCTTGTTATAAAGTTACGGGGCGATCAGTCTATGTTATGTGGGTATATAGACAATGGAACTTTCAATCGACCACTGGACTGACCAACCATCCGACCCTACTGTGGAAATCTTACAAAACTGATCTAGATTGCAAAGGGAGACCTTTAGAAATTAGGCGTGATAAAAAATAATCTCATTATAAAGTTTATAGGGCGATTGGTTGATGATATGTGGTACGGTAGACATTGGAACTATTGATCGACCACCTGACCGACTAACCGATTGACCCTAGTGTGAAACTCCTACCCACTAATCTAGAAATAGCAAAAAGAGACCTTCGCAAAATAGACTTGATAAAAAGTAATCTCGTTATTAAGTTTACAGGGCGATCGTGCGATGATCTGTGTGTCGGTAGACAATAAACTATTAATCGACCACCAGACTGACCAACCATCCGACCCTATTGTGGAACTCCTACCCAACTGATCTAAAATTAGCAAACGGGGACCTTTGGAAAATAGACGTGATAAAAATTAATCTCATTATCAAGTTTACATGGCGATCAATCGATGATATATGTTTTGGTAGGCGTTGGAAATATTAACCATCCATAAAACTGACAAATCGATCGATCCTACTGGAGAACTCCTACCCGACTGATAGAGAAATAGCAAATGTGGACCTTCGCAAAATAGATGTGATAAAAAGTAATCTCGTTATCAAGTTTACAGTGCGATCGATCGACAATATGTGGTTCGATAAGCATTGGAACTATTAACAAACCAACCGAGTGACCCTACTAGAGAACTCCTACACGACTAATTGAGAATAAAAAAATGAGGACATACGGAAAACAGACGCGAAGACAAGTAATCTTATTATTCGGTTTACGGGGTGATTGATCGATGATATGTGGGTCGTTAGACATTGGAACCACGACCGTACAACCTAACTGACCCTTCGGTTGAACTTTAACCCGACATGTCGAGAATTAAAAAATGGGGACCTTTGCAAATTAAACACGATAAAAAGTAATCTCATTATTAAGTTTAAAAGGCGATCGGTCGATGATATGTGGGTCGGTAGACATTGGAACTATTAACCGACCAATCGACCAACCCTACTATAGAACTCTAACCCGACTGATCTTGAAATAGCAATGGGGGACCTTTAAAAAATAGACGTGATAAAAAGTAATCTTATTATCAATTTTACAAGGCGATTGATCGATGATATGTGGGATAGTAGACATTGGAACTATTAACCGGCTGTTAGGCATAATTTGCGCACTTCAATTAAATCCCCAAGTATAGGGATGTCAATTGTAATGGCAAGTACCCCAGTTAAAATTAATATCATTCCCACTGAGACAGTTGATTATTTATTTAATTTCTATTACTCTTTAATTAGAAATGTGTAACCAATTTCAAATTGTTTGAATTGAATTAATCACTAAAGAATTGAAATGACAAATAACAAAATAAATGAAAGCAAGGAATATTCAAGATTGAATCAAGAGAGAAGTAACAGCTCTAAAGTATAAGGTTTAGTGCAATTGATTTGGTCTCCTAGACATCCTATTGTTCATTCATGCTATGTTAATGAAAATACATAAAAAGGTGATGCGTGAATAGTTTTGAACTTCCTTCCTAGATACTAATAAGGCAAATTTCATAAACCTCCCGATGGCCTATTCGACTAACATATATTCTCTGAAAGTTCTACTCAAACTTATTCACTTCCTACTTGATTTCCTAATTGCATTGTTCCACTAAGAATATCAAGTATCCTATTTACCAACCTTATGATTATCGTGTTCACTGGCAAACTACTATAACCCATAGCAAACAGACAATATTAAGTATGTATGCACACAAGCTAACACAACATACCAAGCATCACGGGCAACATCAATAGCATGCTATGAAGACGTTACAAACATATAATGTAATCTGAAATTAATCGAATAAATAAGATTCTTAACAGCATGAAATCACAATACTTTGTCTAGGGTTATAACCCCTAGCAAACAGACAATATTAAGTATGTATGCACACAAGCTAACACAACATACCAAGCATCACGGGCAACATCAATAGCATGCTATGAAGACGTTACAAACATATAATATAATCTGAAATTAATCGAATAAATAAGATTCTTAACAACATGAAATCACAATATTTTGTCTAGGGTCCCAAATCAGCTACCCCTAACCTTCAATCCTTAGAACTGTAAAGAGTTTTTATCCCATGAGGTTACAGACAACCCTCATGGGTGACAAATTCATAATCAAATCAATAATTGAAAAGAATAAAAAAATATACAAAACAATAGTATGTGGTCTGCTTCTTTCCTCCATTTCTTCGATTGGAGTGGCTCCCAAAATCGCACTTGAAACTTCCTATGGACCGATGGGATGGATGGGTGAAAGGAATGTTGTGAATTGGGTGATGGATGGTGCGTGAATTGAATTCACGTTCTTTTCTTGTGTTGAATGATCGGTCCCCTTCTCCAGGTGTTTTATCTTCCATATATACCATGGGCCTCAAAACTGAGTCCTTTGGGTTAATTTTACACTTTGTCACACACAGGGGATCGAAAATCCTGACTTTTGGCCCAAAATAACCCAACTCGAGTTGGGATGTCCAACTCGAGTTAGCAACATGACTCGTGTTGCTTTGAAATGCAACTCAAGTCACCCTAACACAAGTCGTGTCACTAAGTCGAGCTCTCGCCTGTCTAGTTGTGTTACAATGCTCTGAAATTAGATCCTCTCCGTACTCCAACTCGAGTTGAGTTGGCAAGTCGAGTCATCACCTGTCAGCTCATGTTGGCTCATTGTATAAACTCCATATCGACTCTGCCTCACACGACATGCAACTCAGCTTGTCTCAAACACTATTCGACTTGAGCTGCAAGTCGAGTTGTCCAAGACAAGTCGAGTTTACTCATTGATCAATTCTACCCCTCTACGGCATCCAACACGACTCAAGTTGCCAAGTCGTGCTGACTCATGCAACTTGAGTAAGCTCCTTTTCTTCTTGTTTCTTTCTCGTCTTCGGTTTTGCTTCATTCTTACCCTGTTTTAACCTTCAAAACTCCACAAAATCCATTAGAAGCACCATAATCATGTAAAATACATAAACCACGCAATCCAACACGAATATATGGAATTATTCTAATAGAAACTAGGTAATATGAGATCGAAAAGACATAGATTTCCACTCTCATCAACCCCCCACACTACCATGTTGTTCGTCCCCGAACAACGATTTCAAAACACGAGAGATATGAGAGTTGAAATTCTAATGCAAACATGGGATCACTCACAAATCCAAACCAAAATAATATACTCAAATGTCAAAATCCTATCAATTGAAAACATGCACATCAAATCAGTCACTCCCCATTTCAGAATGCTCATCTTCCACTCTCACAGATAGTATTTGCACTCATCGCTCAAGTGAGAGCTATTCACTCTCATGACTAATATATATACACTCAAATCAATTCACATGCACACGTAACCATAAACTTAACAATTATCTAGACTCTCCACTAACTTAAAAGACTTAACGATGGGATCACAAAGGACTTGCTTAGGGTTGTAACGTTGGCTCTTTGGACAAGGGTAGGTGAATATAGGATAAGTGACTCGATCACTAGTAGAGAATCAATTGTAGAGATATATTTTCAACACATATACTAGACATATCAATCTCCTTCTCTTTTCTTTTTTTTTCACCTCTTTTCATAATTCAATCCTCCCTTGACATAAAAGATCCACTTCCTCTTTTTATTTCTTTTTCTACTTTTCAAATAGGGTACCAGTTTCAGGCACTACCCTATCGTGGTACCAGTTTCTGGCACTACCCCCTTCTACAAGATTTACTATTCTGCACTTCAATCACTTTCATCCACGTTCATTTTTCCAACTTTTTTTTCACACTACACCAATTTGTCTCCTTTATTTCTCTACTAGGATAGGTATTTAAAGGTTTTTAAAGGATTAAATTGGCTATCTTCATAGGCTTTCAATGAATAAGGCTTTAAGGCTCAAACGGGAAACTATGGATTAAACAAACACGTAGGATAAACATTTGGCCAGTGACTCAAATAAGAACAAAATGGCCTAAGATCATTTTCCATCATCTAATCAATCATCTAGCCTCAAGTAGATTACGAGTCAAGTTCTAGAATATATGCATATAATGATGCTCTCAAGAATAAAACCAATCATGTGTAATTTCATGATCTATCAAAGCTCAAATTCTCACATGGGTTAAACGGAATAACGAGCACTCCTTTATAAGTTTATGAACCAATTTTAATACATGTAACAATATCAAATATTTCAACACCCAAGTAATACCTAGTTTGATTATCCATTTCATAACATCACATCTCCATATCAATTACCAAATCATCACATAAATCACAGGTTAATTCATTAGTATAGGTTGATCAAATTAGACAAGAAAACTAACATATAATCAACTACCTACACAGACCCACAGATATCATGAAAGAAAAATACAACCTCTCAAAAAGCTGCTAATCCTCATCTCCATCACTGGGACCATCATCATCATCATCAGCACCATCTCTATCTCCTGGACTCATCCGTCACTCATCGAAATCTCTCCTCAAATCCTCAAAGTCGGCTAACCTAGTGGCATATCATTAGTTGTGGTAGCCAATGCCCCAATATGCCTATCTGAAACAACCTGATTTCTCAGTACTGTGGCCATCTATCTGTTCAGCTCTCGATTCTCTGCAGCCCTCTGCCTATTCTCTTCTCTTCTCTGCCTGTTCTCCTCCATCAGATATTCATTATGCATCCGTGCTCCTTGCTCCTGCTGGCCCGACCACTCAAACATGGGAGCCCATGCCTCAAATCCGGTCGGAGGAACTGGTGATGCCATCCCATACAAAGGCACTCAACCAAAATTAGACTGCTCATGGTACTGCTGTGTCCCTGCGAACTTTCCCATTCCTGGACCGACTCCAACAATCTATTCATCCATCGGCTGTGGCTGCTGCTCTGGAATATTTGGCTCTCTCATGGCCATCGGCAACATCCTGCCCAATGCATTCCTCGCGATATTCTGCCAAGTATAGTTCTTTACCCCATCACGAATTCACAACATATCCGCACATATAAATATATAATGAGTAAAGATCACATACCTCTAAGGTTGTACATGGCCGAATTGAATTTAAATTGCCCTAATTTTCGCCCCCAATTTTCCTCAAAACCTAGACTATATGTGGCTGCGCTAGTTGGTGAAGTGTTTAAGTATGGGGGAATGGTCGATTATTGCTGAGAAATCGATGAAAAATCAACGGGAAGAAAGGGGTATATGACACATCTTGGAATCGGGGAAAAAGAAATAAGGCAAAGTGTCAAAATCCCCAAATTTTAACTTAAAAATTCAAACCTGGAGCAGCAGCTCGAGTCGTGTAACAACTCGAGCTAGCCTTACGGGGTCGAACTACCTTTCTGGACAATTCTGGAAGTTTTCAGCACCCCAACATGACTCAAGTTATCAACTTGACTTACTACTTTTCAAGTTGTGCTACGCAACACGAGTCGAGCTACGCAACTCGAGCTTTCACCTGTTAAGTCGAGTTGCATCCATCTGAAACATGTTCACCTCGACACCCCAACACGAGTCGTGCTATAAGTCGAGTTAGTACTATACGACTCGTATTGGTTCCAAAAGCTCCAAAAACTTGTCATTTGATCCTTTTTTCTTGAACTCACTTAAAACACATATATCAATCATCAAATATCCAATTTCAGTCAAGAACAAGGAGCTAAAAATCATTCGTACAAATCAAACGACTCAAACTTTCAACCAACCACTCGACATTCCCGACTAAACCATCATTCAATACATCAAATATCAATAATTTAACTCAATCAAGTGCCAAGAAAAACTAATAAATCATCCTTGAGAATAAAAAAATAACCACACTCAAACTAGGACTGACACTAAACAAAAACATTCAAACGACACCCACCTGGACAATCACAAAAAATCGACCTCTCAATATAATCAAATGAATCAAAAATACTAAAAAATCGCAAACAATTAAACATCCAAGCACACAACAAAATAAAGCAACTTTACTATGATAGCAAGACGAAGGTATACACGTATCCCCCCGAACTTAGATCAAACGAAGTGAGAGCATAAGTTTGTAAAGAAGTGTATACCATAGTCGAGCAACACCTAATAAAATTCTGACATTGACACAGACTCAATAAAGCAAATAAAAAGGGAGGGTCGGCCCCTACAGGTGCTCATGTTTAACGTCGGAGAGTCACGATGGATACCTCTTACTGACTACTGACTCGGAGCACAGTCCTCTGGCATTCATACCTTCATGTACGTCCTTCCTCTATCATTGTTAACTCCAACCATCTCACCTTTCCTTGTTAACGATACAGGATCCTCTATGTCAAAACACGGACCGAACAAGTTAGAATCTTCAACACCCATATAAGAAAGAAACTTTGGGGATAAATCCGGAGGCTTCAAATATGGATCATCCATTATTCCTGCAGCCAAAACATTATCAAACATAATAGCAGAGTTAGTAATAGGAAAAGTAAGAGATCCGCTTGCTTTGTCGATCCCCTCTACTACTTCAACTCTTTTTTCCTCATATTTAACCTCCTCGGCCGCATGTTTCCTCGCCTCATTAACAGTACCCTTCTTTTTCTGTTTATCCCTTGCATCACCTAATGCAAGTAACTTCTCAAGATAGTCAATACATGCATCATTGGACAAACTCTAGAACTCTGCATCAGACAGGGTAAAGTTCTCATCACACACTGTGTCCACTACTTCCAGAGACTTGCATTGTTGTTGAGTCGTAGGCCATTGCATCTCCTTATTCAAAGAAAAGATAATTTCCTGGTCATTGTCCATCAGCCTCAATTCACCTCTGAACACATCTGTAAGAGCCTTCCAGTAGCGAGAAATGGACCTCCTAAGATCAGAGGCGCGCCATCCTCATCATCCTCCATATCAAGTACTAGGAAGTCAACCGAAAAAACCATCTCCGAAACCTTGACCAGCGCATCTTCAACAACCCCATCGGGGTATGTCAATGACCTATCTGCTAACTGTATGGCCACAGAGAAGGGTTTCAACCCCCCAAACCAAGCTTCTTGTACACTGATAAGGACATCAAATTAATGTTGGCTCCTAAATCACACAATGTCCTTCTAGACGGTCCTTTTTCTATCTCACAAGGAATGATGAAACTACTAGGATCCTTCAGCTTCTCAGGTAACTTTCTTTGGATTATGGAATTGCAATTCTCCATTAGGTTAACCGTCTCCACACTGTTCAATTTTCTTTTTCTCTAGATGAGTTCCTTGATGAACCTTGTGTAATCTGGCATTTGATCCAAGGCCTCTGAAAAGGGAATAGTAACTTGGACATCCCTCATAACTTTAGAAAACTTTCTGAATTTCTCATCGAGGCTCTTCGATAATTGTCTTTGAGGAAACGGAAGTGGTACCTTTGTTTTTGTAAGCCCCAAACTGTCTTTCTTGAATACCTCTTCCATTTCTCTCAGCCTCTTTGCTAGCTGCCATTTTTTTTCAGCAACGGCTTGATCAGATTGGTTCACTACAGAATTTAGAAGCTCAAAGAATCCCAGAGGTGAACTTGTATCAAGCTGGGGTTGAACCGCTCCCTTAAGCGCTGTCTGAATTTCAGGATCGCTACTTGACTCGATTTTGTCAATCCCCAATGCTGGCTTGGCTTGAATAGGGACCGAACTAGTGACCAAGTTACATCACTCGTTTTCTCTTCCATCCTGCCTTATTTCTGTCATGTCCTGCATCAGTTCTTGCCTACACTACTTCCCGGACCCCAAAGTAATCGAATTTGCACTCTTCTTCGGGTTGATTTCTGTATCTGAAGGAAATTTTCCCTTCATAATCTGTTGCTGCTGCTGATTTCCCATAGTAGAGATCTGACCCATAGAATATGTGAGACTCTGCAACTTCTTATTTACTTCCTCATTCTGTTTTGTCATATTGGAGTCCAAAAACACTATACATTTATTGATTTTGTTGATGGCAGCATCATTCTTCTGCATGTACTTTGCTAACACATCATCAATACTTGGCTTCCCTTCTTCAGTCTTGGCTCCATGGTCAAAATCATGAGGGAATGAAATTGCATTATTTGGATTTGAATAAGCAAAGTTCTTATGCCTCTGCTGATTTTGCCTTCCTCCTTGATTGCTTGGACCTCCTTGACTGCTAGGTCCTCCCCCTTGGTTATTTCATAGAAATGGAATTGCCTTGAGGGTATCTATTTCCCTGCCAATTCTGCAATACTCTTGAACCTTGGAGACTCTACCCCATAGCCCAATTTGCGTCTTCTACTTCTTGCACGTTCATCACCACATCATCACTAGCAGGTCCTTGGTTGACTCCCCCACTGTTACCTGATATCAAAGTAACAAGGTGTTTATTCATCTGTTCTAACTGGGAGACAACTTTATCATTTCTATCCGCTTCAGAAAACTTCTCCTCAACCTTAGCAACTTTCTCGAGTATATAAGTCGCTCTAATCCTTTCAGATGGCCAATCTCTAGAGTTCATCGAGATGTCATCGAATAGCTTCTCCACTACATTTGATGTTTTCCCAAAGATCGTTCCTCCAGCAGAAGCATCGACTAGCACTCTAGACTCATTGTCAAGACCATTATAAAAGACACTGATGAGCTGTGACTTTTTGAGTCCATGTTGTGAACATCTCCTCAATGCATCAGTGAATCTCTCCCAAGCTTCTCTAAATGATTCGTCTCTCCTCTGTTTGAATTGACTAATTTCTTACTTCAGTGCTAGAATATTTCCTGGTGGCATAAAATGATCCACAAACAACTGCTTCAACTTTGTCCAATTAGCACAGTTGTCCCAGTCAACTTGTCATACCACTTCCTTGCCTTGTCAGCTAGAGAAAACAGGAAAAATGTCAGCTTCCATCTATCATTAGTATTTCCAGCGGCTTTAACTGTATCCATGTAGCTGTTGAAGCACTTCAAATGTCCATAGGGTTCATTGAAAATGCCTCCCAAGCTTTTCCAAACGATTCGTCTCTCCTCTGTTTGAATTGACTAATTTCTTGCTTCAGTGCTAGAATATTTCCTGGTGGCATAAAATGATCCACAAACAACTGCTGTAACTCAGTCCAATTAGCACAGCTATCCCCAGTCAATTTATCATACCACTCCCTTGCCTTGTCAGCTAGAGAAATTTGGAAAAGCGTCATCTTCTATCTGTCATTAGTATTGTCAGCTGCTTTAACTGTATCCATGTAGCTGTTGAAGCGCTTCAAACGTCCATAGGGTTCATTGAAAATGCCTCCGGCGAAAGGATTTTTCTCCACCATGTTGATCAGGGCTGGTCTTATATCATTTGCTTCATCAGCTTTAATGGCCCCAACGACGCCTGATCCTCCAAGATTGGTAGACTTGAACGTCTCTCGGATGACAATGTCATCTTCATGTGTTCTATGTCCCATAATTGCTGATTCTATTGTTGTTTCTTCTTCAACTTCTGCCTCAGCTTGATCTTCAATCTTTTCTTTTTCCTCCTCTACAACTGCTTTAGGTGATGATGTGTCCGCTTTCTTCTTTGGATTCGGTACCTTAACAGCCTTAGGAGGTACTTTGATATTTTTCGTTGCACCTCTCATTTTTAATACAGACGCTTCTATTTCCAGATCAAATTCGAGATCTTGCGTTCCCTTCTTTGACCTGGTGTACATGCAACTTCAAGAATATTCAAGGTGTAGACAATTAAATCTCAAAGCAAATATTCTAATTAAATAAGTAA
This sequence comes from Pogostemon cablin, assembly GCA_023678885.1. Lineage (NCBI taxonomy): Eukaryota > Viridiplantae > Streptophyta > Magnoliopsida > Lamiales > Lamiaceae > Pogostemon > Pogostemon cablin. Next base: position 9,939,054 of record CM042976.1, read on the forward strand.
CAAAAGCAAATAAATAATTTACTGTCCCCGGCATCACGGTGCCATAAACTTGTTAGGCATAATTTGCGCACTTCAATTAAATCCCCAAGTGTAGGGATGTCAATTGTAATGGCAAGTACCCCAGTTAAAATTAATATCATTCCCACTAAGACAGTTGCTTATTTATTTAATTTCTATTACTCTTTAATCAGAGTTGTGGTAACCAATTTCAAATTGTTTGAATTGAATTAATTACTAAAGAATAGAAATGACAAATAACAAAATAAACGAAAGCAAGGAATATTCAAGATTGAATCAAGAGAGAAGTAAGATCTCTTAGGTATCAGGTTTAGTGCAATTGATTTGGTCTACTAGACGTCCTATTGTTCATTCGTGCTATTTTAATGGAAATACATCAAAAGATGATGCGTGAACAGTTTTGAACCTCCTTCTTAGATACCAATAAGGCAAATTTCATAAACCTCCGGATAGCCAATTCTACTAATATATATTCTCTGAAAGTACTACTCAAACTTATTCACTTCATACTTGATTTCCTAATTGCATTGTTCCACTAAGAATATCAAGTATCCTATTTACCAGCCCTTAGGATTATCGTGTTCACGGGCAAACTACTATAACCCCTCACAAATAGACAATATTAAGTACGTATGCACACAAGATAACACAACATACCAAGCATCACGGGCAACATCGATATCTTGCTATGCAGATGTTATAATTATATAATATAATCGAATAAATAAGAATCATAATAGCATGAAATCACAATACTTTGTCTAGGGTTCCCAAATCAACTAGCCCTAACCTTCAATCCGTAGAACTGTAAAGGGTTTTTAGCCCATGAGGTTACAGACAACCCTCATGGCTGACAAATTCATAATCAAATCAACAATTGAACATAAGAAAAGATACAAAACCTTAGTACATGGTCTGCATCTTTCCTCCATCTCTCTGATTGGAGTGGCTCTCAAAATCGCACTTGAAACCTCCTACGGACCGATGGGATGGATGGGTTAAAGGAATGATGTGAATTGGGTGATGGATGGTACGTGAATTGAATTCACGTTCTGTTCTTGTGTTGAATGATTGGTCCCCTTCTCCAGGTGTTTTATCTTCCTTATATACCATGGGCCTCGAAACTGAGTCCTTGGGCTAATTTTACACTTTGTCACACACAGGGGATCGAAAATCCTAACTTTTAGCCCAAAATTACCCAACTCGAGTTAGGATGTCCAACTCGAGTTAGCAACACGACTCATGTTGCTTTGAAATGCAACTGAGTCACCCTAACACGAGTCATGTCAATAAGTCGAGCTCTCGCCTGTCTAGTCATGTTACATTGCTCTGAAACTAGATCCTTTCCTTACATTAACTCGAGTCGAGTTAGCAAGTCGAGTAATCACCTGACAACTCGTGTTGGCTCACTGTTTAAACTTCGTCTCGACTCTGCCACACACAACATGCAACTCGGCTTACCTCAGACGCTACTCGACTTGAGCTGAAAGTCGAGTTGCCCAAGATAAGTCGTGCTGACTCATGCAACTCGAGTAAGCTCCTTTTCAGCTCGTTTCTTTCTCATTTTCGATTATGCTTCATTCTTACCCTGTTTTAACCTTCAAAACTCCATAAAATCCATTAGAAGCACCATAATCATGTAAAATACATAAACCACGCAATCCAACACGAATATATGACATTATTCTAACAGAAACTAGGTAATATGAGACCAAAAAGACGTAGATTTCCACTCTCATCACCGACCACTAGACAGACCAACTAACCAACTCTACTGTTGAACTCCTATCCAACTTATAATGAAATAGCTAAGAGGGACCTTTGGAAAATAGACACGATAAAAGGTAATATCGTTATCAAGTTTACAAGGTGATTAGTCGATGTTATGTGGGTCGGTAGACATTGGAACTATTAACCAACCACCGAACCCACCAACCGATTACCCCTACTGTGGAACTCCTACCCGATCGATCTAGAAATAGCAAAGGGGACTTTAGGAAAATAGACGTGATAAGAAGCAATCTCATTATCAAGTTAATACCCTGCCACCTGACAAACCAACCCACCGACCTTATTGTGGAACTCATACCTGACTGATCTACTAATAGAAAAGGGGGACCTTTAAAAAATAGACGCGATAAAAAATAATCTCGTTATCAAGTTAAAATGGCGATCAGTCGATGATATGTGGGTTGGTACACAATGGATTTATTAACTTACCACCAGACCGACTGACCCTTATGTTGAACTCCTACCTGACTGATATAGAAATATCAAAGGGGACCTTTTAAAAATACACTCGATAAAAAGTAATCTCATTATCTAGTTTACAATGCAATCGGTCGATGTTATGTTGGTCGGTAGACAATGGAATTAATACTCGACCACCTGACCGACCAACCGACCGACTCTAATGTGGAATCCCTACCCGATTGATCTAAAAATAGCATAGGGGGTATTTGGAAAATAGACGTGAGAAAAAAGATATCTCTTTATCAAGTTTAAAGGGTGATCAGTCGATGATTAGTTGGTCGGTAGACAATTGAAATAATACCTGACCACCTGGCCGACCGACCCTACTGTGAAATGATGAGTGATATTTTTACTTACATTTTGGTGTTTTTTATATCCATTTTCATGTTATTTATCCATATATATGTGTATTTTGGTGGTGTTTTTTATTTTTAAGGAAATGTGTGAGAATTATTTAATCGTACATAAAACAGGTGAAAAAGTAGCGAAAACGGAGAAGGGAGATAAAATGAAGAAGAAAAAAGGGAACGACCAAGCACAACTCGAGTGTTGCAGCTCGTGTCTAGCTGGCGCAGCACAAGTCATGCGCCGCGCACGGGTCTGGCCAGAATGGCCATGCGCCGACTTCAGAAACACCTACATGGGCATCCCTGTGCCCGTGCGCCGAACACGAGCCGAGTCCTATTTTAAAACTTGAGTCGAGCTCATGCACTCAACTCGAGCTCCATTTGCTGTTGAAAAATGGCGCCAGAACAAGACACGACTTGAGCCGTGTGCATGCACTCAAGTCGTGTTGTGTAAAATCCTGTAAAAAAATCAGAAACCTTCTAGAAGCTTCCCAAGGTTATAAGTACCCAATATTTCAACATTTGATCAGTTTTTGGCGAGGGTTTCCACTGTTCACCTATATCACACAATAATTCCTCCATTTCACACCATCATCTTCATCCATTCCATCTATCATCATTCCACCATCAAAACCTTCATCAATATGAGGAAAAGAAGCAAGGAAGAGAGGGGAATTGCAAGGGAAAGAAGATCACCATTGGAGACATCCAAGGGAGTTTTCATCCAACTTTTGTATTGAAACCTTATAGCTCATCATGTTTTGTAAGGATCTTAATGTCTATGTTTATTTCCTTTTGAATATGGTAGACTAATCTCCCTTGTGAGATTAGCAACATGAGAGTTGTTGGATAATTTTGGGATTTGTGTATCTAAATTCATATGTTGATTGGGTTAATTGATTTCCTATCATTGATGCTTTAGATCTTGATGTTTATGATGTTTGTGTGGTTTGTTGTTTTAAACATGTGATTAGATTGAGAAGTCAATTGCATATTTAGGATAATTAATTGAATCATTTGGTCATATACATCATGTGTGTTATAGATCTTAAAGAGATAAAGATGTCCTTTAGGATTTAAAACCATTTGATAGGACATCCAATTGGTTTGATCGAGAGATTGATTAATTGTGTGAAGGGACTCTTATTTCAAACTTAGTATCTTGTTGGAATTATTTGAATGAGAACCAATCTATTGAGCTATGTTGGGATTCTTAAACGGATCGATATCCTTAATCTTGAGAGGGAGTGTAGGTGAACTTAGTGTTGGCCCGTAGTCTTAAACCCATGATTCATATGAATTTGATGCATTTATCCTAAGATTTCCACTTCTTAATTGTTGTTAATCTTGTTGGATTGTATATTAAAAGTCTAGCTTTAGTATGAACAATGTCATAACAATTTATTTGAAATGAGAATCATATTATCAAATGATTGCGTCTTATAATTTATTTATATGTCGATGCAATAATCCACTTACTTTATACTGTAGATAATATGTTGTGCAACAACACGCGGAAGATTTGGTTTCCTTATAAAGTACAAACAGATGCTCACAATTGAGATAGACGGGGACTCTCTATAGGGATGGTTGTAGTGTGATTTGGTATTAGTTTGTCTTGACTATAAGGAGGGTGAGGGACAACAGATTGAGAAGATCTCGAAGATCGTCGCCCACACGATGTTGAGATTGGACTTAGGAATACAGTAGAAGACTGGAAGATTGTTTGTTGCTGCTGTCCGTGAACATGCATGTTTTTTATAAAATCGTACAGGCCTCAGAATTTGACGTGTGATATACTAACGGAAAGCCACGGAAAAGAGGATCGTTTTTGCCACTTAAATTTGAGATCGGATGAGAGAGTTATGCCCAAAATAGTTCATCTTCTCCAACATACCCTGGAGAAAGGTAATATGTTTCTTGTTTTCTTACTTCCGCTGACTATTAGAAATGTGTGGAACTCTAACTGTTCACATTAACCAAATGATCGAATGCCAACAATTGGTATCAGAGCTTCGGTTTTGTGGTGAAATGTGACATGTTAGGCTAGGGTTTTTTGTGCCAACGTGGTTAAGGGTATATAATATTTGGTATTATGTTTGTAAACCCTATTTGTAAATATTAATCGTGGAGTCGGGGTCGATGAATGTCATGGCACTAATTGACGGACTCGGCTGCATGGTGGAGACCTTGTCGATGAATATCGGCGCGGGTTAGACAGCCGATGAATGGCACGATGTGATGCGAGGTCGATGAGCGATGCTTGCAAGCGGCGTTGTGTAGAAAGATGAACCTATCACGTGTCTCTGGAACCATCATCGTCGTCGCTAAACTAGTATGGATGAGGCACTGATGGCACTTGGTTGCGGCACGGGTGAGGCTGTGCGAGAATCTGATTGACTTGAGGGACAAGTCAGATCATCGGTGGGTGATAGATGGCGATTGTGCATCACGGTGGAAGACACGTTAGGGTTTAGAGCTTGTGATTACCGCATGAGCGACGTGCAAGTGAAGCTGCTTGGCTGGGCCCTGGAGGGCATGCATCTCCATCGCCGCTCACGACCGGAGATTCGACCGGTGGCTTGGGCGATGGGCTAAAGTGGATTGCATGTGAAGGCAGACGCTCAGCACTTTGCGGCATATTAGTTCATGGCGGTTCCAGAGCGAAGTTTTCTTGGCATTCACGATGCTGGAGATGATGACCGGCGATAGGCGTCAAGGCTTGGCGCGGTTTAGGCGTGGAGGATACTTGCCCTGGAATAAATTCCCTCATTTTGATCCATTCATCATGCCATCTTTGAGCTTCTCCTTTAAAATCCTTGATCTTGAATAAGCTTCTTCTCTAAACTCTTTTAATTCAACCAATTGGAGACACCTTTTCTTTTCGGATTCTTTTTAATCAAAGTTCAACTTCTGAAGGGCCCATAATGCCTTATGCTCCAACTCCACGAGTAAATGGCATGCCTTCCCATAAACAAGCTTATACGGAGAAAAGTCTAGGGCAGTCTTATAGGCCGTTCGATAAGCCCAACTATTAATTTGATAATGAGATTACTTTCTATAGCGCCTATTTTCCAAAGGTCTCCCTTTGGTATTATCGATTAGTTAGGTAGGAGTTTTACAGTAGGTTGGTTGGTAGATCGATCTGGTGGTCGGTTAATAGTTTCAATGTCTACCGTCCCACATATCATCTACCGATCGCCCTGTAAACTTAATAATGGGATTACTTTTTATCGCATCTATTTTCCAAAGATCTCCCTTTACTATTTCAATATCTGTCGAGTATGAGTTCTATAGTGGGGTTGGTCGGTTGGTCGGTATGGTGGTCGGTTAATAGATCCAATGTCTACAGACCGATCGCCTTGTAAACTTGATAATGAGATTATTTTTATAACGTCTATTTTCCAAAGATCCTCTTTTGCTATTTCTAGATTAGTCGGGTAGGAGTTTTACAGTTGGGTTGGTCGGTTGGTAGGTCTGGTGGTTGATTAATAGTTTCAATGTCTACCAACCCACATATCATCAACCTATCGCCCTGTAAATTTGATAATGAGATTACTTTTTATCGCGCCTATTTTCCAAAGGTCCCCCTATGATATTTATATATCAATCGGGTAGGAGTTCTACAGTTTTTCCAGTGGTCCCCCTTTGCTATTTCTAGAGTAGTCAGGTAGGAGTTCCACAGTAGGGTTGTCTATTGGTCGGTCTGGTGGTCGATTAATACTTTCAATGTCTAGCAACCCACATATCATCGATCGATCGCCCTGTGAACTTTATAATGAGATTATTTTTTATCGCATCTATTTTCCAAAGGTTCCCCTAAGCTATTTCTAGATCTGTCGAGTAGGAGTTCTACAGTAGGGTTGGTCGGTTGGTCGGTGTGGTGGTCGGTTAATAGTTCCAATGTCTACCAGCCCACATATCATCGACCTATCGCCCTTTAAATTTGATAATGAGATTACCTTTTATCGCGTCTATTTTAGAAAGGTCCCCCTATGATATTTCTGGATCATTCGGGTAGGAATTCTACAATTTTTTCAATAGTCCCCCTTTACTATTTCTAGATTAGTCAAGTAGGAGTTCCACAGTAGGGTTTTTCGTTTGGTCGGTCTGGTGGTAGGTTAATAATTCCAATGTACAACGATCCACATATCATTAACCGATAGCCCTGTGAACTTGATAATGAGATTGGTTTCCATAGCGTCTATTATCCAAAGGTCCTCCCTTGCAATTTACCGATCAGTCGGCTAGGAGTTTTACAGTAGGGAAGGTAGGTAGGTCGATCTGGTGGTCGGTTAATTGTTTCAATATCTACCGACCCACATATAATCGACTAATTACCCTGTAAACTTAATAATGAGATTACTTTTTATCACGTCTATTTTCCAAAGGACCCCATTAGCTATTTCTAGATATATTGGGTAGAAGTTCTATAGTAGGGTTTGTTGGTTGGTCGGTGTGGTGGTCAGTTAATAGTTTTAGTGTCTATGAAATCACATATTATCGACCTATCGTCCTTTAAATTTGATAATGAGATTACCTTTTATCGCGTCTATTTTTAAAAGGCCCCCTTATGATATTTCTAGATCAGTTAGGTTGTAATTCTACAGTTTTTCCAATGGTCCCCCATTACTATTTCCAGATTAGTCGGGTAGGAGTTCCATAGTAGGGTTTTGGTGGTCGGTTAATAGTTCCAATGTCTAGTGATCCACATTCATTGACCGATAGCCCTGTGAAGTTGATAGAGAGATTACTTTTTATAGTATCTATTTTCCAAAGGTCTCCCTTTGCTATTTCTCGATCTGTCAAGTAGGGGTTCTACTGTAGGGTTGGTTGGTTGGTCGATCTGGTGGTTGGTTAATAGTTCCAATGCCTACCGACCAAAATATAATCAATCGATCACCCTGTAAACTTGATAATGGGATTACTTTTTATCGCGTCTATTTTTGGAAGGTCACCTTTTGTTATTTCTAGATCAGTCGGGTAAGAGTTCTACAGTAGGGTTGGTCAGTTAGTCGGTCTGGTGGCAAGTTAATAATTCCAATGTCTACTGACCCACATGTCATCGACAAATCACCTTTTAAACTTGTTAAAGAGATTACTTTTTATCACGTCTACTTTCCAAAAGTCCCCTTCCATAATTCTAGATCAGTCAGCTAGGAGTTCTGTTGTAAGATTGGTCGGTTAACGAGATTACTTTTTATCGGGTCTATTTTCCAAAGGTCCCTCTTTACTATTCCTAGATCAGTCGGATAGGAGTTTCATAGTAGGGTCGGTCGGTTGGTCAGTCAGGTGGTCGGTAAATAGTTTCAATGTCCACCGACCCACATATCATCGACCGACCATCCTGAAACCTTGATAATGAGATTACTTTTTATCGTGTCTATTTTCAACATTCCCCCTTTGCTATTTCTAGATCAGTCGGGTAGAAGTTCTACAGAGAATTGGTCGCTTAACGAGATTACTTTTTATCGAGTCTACTTTCCAAAGGTCACCCTTTGCTATTTCTAGATAAGTCAGGTAGGATTTCCTTAGTTGGGTCGGTTAGTTGGTTGATTAGGTGGTCAATTAATAGTTCCAACATTTACCGACCCACATATTATCCACCGATCGCCATGTAAACTTGATAAAGAGATTATTTTTTAACTCGTCTATTTTTCAAATGTCCCCTTTTTCTATTTCTAGATCAATCGGGTAGAAGTTCTATTGTAGGGTTGGTCTATGAACAATATTACTTTTTATCGCGTCTACTTTCCAAAGGTCCCTCTTTACTATTTCTAGATCAGTCGAGTAGGAGTTCCATAGTGAGGTCGGTTAATAGTTTTAACATCTATCGACCTACATATCACCGACCGATCACCCCGTAAACTTGATAATGAGATTAATTTTTAACGCGTCTATTTTCCAAAGGTCCCCCTTTGTTATTTCTAGATCAATCTGGTAGGAGTTCCACAATAGGGTCGGTCGGTCAGCAGTCAATTGGTCGGTTAATAGTTCTAAAGTATACCACCCATATATCTGTTGGATTGTATACTAAAAGCCTAACTTTAGTATGAACAATATTATAAAAGTTTATTTGAAATGAGAATCATTGATCAAATGATTGCGTCTTGTGATGCAATAGTCCACTTACTTTATACTATAGATAATATGTTGTGCGACAACATGCTGAAGATCATATTAACGATTTCCTTATAAAGTATAAACAGAGGCTCACAACCGAGATAGAAGGGGACTCCCTATCGGTATGGTTGTAGTGTGGTTTGGTATTAGCTTGTCTTTGCTATAGAATAACATTAGTTCACTTTGTGTATTGAGCAGGATCGCTTGAGATTGTTCATCTAATACTGACTATATAGGAGAACTTGATCTCTGTTATTATGGATGTTCGTGCTCTTAATCCCTATACAATAACCTCGACACGTAAGGCAGTATGTATTTCTTTGATTAATCAAAGGGAGAGATTTACGTCTAATTAAATCAATAATCTCGGTGAGTTGGGAGATAGTGCTGTCTTTATGGTGTGCTGTTGATTGTAGAATAAATCCATGTCCGACATAGGTTGATGATGTCCCCTTGAGGAGCTCTGAAGGATTATCATGTAAACCCTGTTGGTGGATTTATTCTAGCATGATAATGAGGTTGAGTGGTACTACTATCGGATGAGATATTAATTAATGGAGTTGTCAGTAACTTAATTAATTAATGGGCATTGTATATCTTAAACATGGGGAGACTGTCGGGCTCATAATAAGAAGGAGCTCATAATGTAATTATGGGATTAGAACGGTAGTTCAGCAATAATATTTTAGTGGTATATATTATTATTATTGGACTTAAGTATAAGCTTTGGGCTAAGCTTGGATACTTAAGCCCAATGGAGGCCCAACTCTAATTTTTCCTCCTGATCCCTGTTGTAGCCCATATATAAGTCATCTCAGTTATTCTAACCCTAAGAGAGACATGCCTAACACGGGAAGAGGGTAGACAGAATAGCAGATTGAGAAGATCTTGAGGATCATCGCCCACACGACATCGAAATTGGACTTGGGAATACAACAGAAGACCTGAAGGTTATTTGCTGCTGCTATCCTCCAATTTGTAAGATTTTTATAAAATCGTATAGAACTTATAACAGGACGTGTGATATACTGACGGAAAGCCAGGGAAGAGAGAATCGTTTTGGTACATAGATCACTCAATTCTGACGTAGGATATGAGAGTTATGCACAAAACAATTAGGCCTCGCAGGCTGCCGGCGAGAATCCAACTTCTCCAACATAGCTTGGTGAAAGGTAATGCGTTTCTTATTTTTAAGCTTCCGCTGACTGTTAGAAACGTATGGATCTCTAACGGTTCACATTAACCAAATAAACATACGCCAACAATATTATTGATCGATCGCCTTGTAAACTTGATAGTAACAAAAATTTTAAACGTACTTATTTTCCAAAGGTCTCCCTCTACTATTTTAGATCAGTCGGGTAGCAGTGCTACAGTAGGGTTGGTCACTTAGTTGGTTTGGTGGTCGGTTAATAGTTCCAATGTCTACCGACCATATATCATAGACCGATCGCCCTGTAAACTTGATAATTACATCACATTTTATCGTGTTTATTTTTTAAAGGACACCCTTTGCTATTTTTAGGTTAGTCTGGTAGGAGTCATATAGTTTTTCTAAAGGTCCCCCTTTGTTATTTTTAGATCACTCATGTAGGAGTTCCAACCAGGGTTGGTCGGTTGGTCGATATGGTGGTCGGTTCATAGTTCTAATTTTCTACCGAACCACATATCATCGACTGATCGCCCTATTATCTTTATAATGAGATTACTTTCCATAGCGTCTATTATCCAAAGGTCCCCCTTTGCTATTTACCGATCAGTCGGGTAGGAGTTTTACAGTATGTATGGTAGGTAGGTCGATCTGGTGGTCGGTTAATAGTTCCAATGTCTACCGACCCACATATCATCGATCGATTGCCCTGTAAACTTGATAATGAGATCAATTTTTATTGCGTCTATTTTCCAAAGGTCCCCCTTAGCTATTTATAGATCTGTCGGGTAGGAGTTCTACAGTAGGGTTGGTCGGTTGGTCGGTGTGGTGGTCGGTTAATAGTTCCAGTGTCTACCAACCCACATATAATCGACCTATCGCCCTTTAAATTTGATAATGAGATTACCTTTTATCGCGTCTATTTTTGAAAGGTCCCCCTATGATATTTCTAGATCGGTTGGGTAGGAGTTCTACAGTTTTTCCACTGGTCCCCCTTTACTATTTCTAGATTAGTCAGGTAGGAGTTCGACAATATGGTTTTTCATTTGGTTAATTTGGTGGTCGGTTAATAGTTTTAATTTCTAGCGATCCACATATCATTGACCGATAGCCCTGTAAACTTGATAATGAGATTACTTTTTATTGTATCTATTTTCAAAAGATCCCCTTTGCTATTTCTTGATCAGTCAAGTAGAAGTTCTATAGTAGGGTCGGTTGGTTGGTCATTCTGATGGTCGATTAATAGTTCCAATGCTTACCGAACAAAATATAATCGATCGATCACCCTGTAAACTTGATAATGAGATTACTTTTTATTGCGTCTATTTTCCAAAGGTCCCCCTTTGTTATTTCTAGATCAGTCGGGTAAGAGTTTACAGTAGGGTTTGTTGGTTAGTCGGTCTGGTGGTCAGTTAATAATTCCAATGTCTACTAACCCATATATCATCGAGTGATCATCTTGTAAACTTGTTAATGAGATTACTTTTTATCACGTCTATTTTCCAAAGGTACCCCTTTTCTATTTCCAGATCAGTCGGGTAGGAATTCTACAGTATGGTTGGTTGGTTAACGAGATTACTTTTTATCGCGTCTATTCCCCAAAGGTCCCCTTTGATAATTCTAGATCAGTCGAGTAGGAGATCTACTGTAATGTTTTTCGATTAACGAGATTACTTTTTCATCACGTCTATTTTCTAAAGGTCCCCTTTTGCTATTTCTAGATCAGTCGGATAGGAGTTGCATAGTAGGGTCGGTCGGTTTGTCGGCCAGGTGGTCGGTAAGTAGTTCCAACGTCTACCGACTCACATATCATCGATTGATCGCCCTGTAACCTTGATAATGAGATTACATTTTGTCACGTCTATTTTTCCCTTCCCTGTTTCTAAATCACTCGAGTAGAAGTTCTATAGAGGGTTGGTTGCTTAACAAGATTATTTTTTATCGCGTCTACTTTCCAAAGGTCCCCCTTTGCTATTTTCTAGATCAGTCGAGTAATAGTTCCTTAGTAAGGTCGGTTAGGTGGTCAATTAATAGTTCCAATGTCTACAAACCCATATATCATCCATCGTTCGCCATGTAAACTTGATAAAGAGATTAATTTTTAACTCGTCTATTTTCCAAAGGTTCCCCTTTGCTATTTCAAGATTAGTTGGGTAGGAGTTCTACAGTAGGGTTGGTCGGTTGGTCGATTAGGTGTTTAGTTAATAGTTCCAACATCAACCGACCCATATATCGTCAACCAATCGCCCTGTAAACTTGATAATGAGATTAATTTTAATGCGTCTATTTTTTCAAGGTTTCCCTCTGCTCTTTCTGGATTAGTCGAGTAGCAGTTGTACAGTAGGGTTGGTCGGTATGGTGGTCAGTTAATAGTTCCGATGACTACCAATCCACATATCATCCACTTATCTCCCTATAAAATTGATAATGAGATTACATTTTATCGCGTCTAATTTTCAAAGATCCCTATTTGATATTTCTAGATTAGTTTCTACAGTTTTTCAAAAGGTCTCTCTTTGCTATTTCTAGATTAGTCAAGTAGAATTTCCACTGTAGGGTTGGTCGATTAGTCGGTCTAGCGGTCGGTTAATAGCTATAATGTCTACTGACCCACATAGCATCAACCGATCGCCCTGTAAACTTGATATTGAGATTAATTTTTATCGCGTCTATTGTCCAAAGGTCTCCCTTTGCTATTTCTTGATCAGTCTGGTAGGAGTTTTATAGTAAGGCTGGTAGGTTGGTCGATCTGGTGGTGGCTTAATAGTTCCAATATCTACTGAACCACATATCATCGATCGATCGCGCTGCAAATTTGACAATGAGATTATTTTTATCACGTCTATTTTCCAAAGGTCCCCTTTTGCTATTTCTAGATCAGTCGGATAAGATTTCTACAGCAGGGTTGGTCAGTCTGGTGGTCAGTTAATAGTTCCCTTATCTATTGACCCACATATCTGTTGGCATTTGATTGTTTGGTTAATGTGAACTGTTAGGGTTACATACATTTCTAACAAGCAGTGGAAGCAAGTAAACAAGAAACGCATTACCTTTCACCAGGGTGTGTTGGAGAAGATGAATTCTCGTCGGCAGCCTGCGTAGCCTCACGAGAATGGCCATAGCTTCCTCATCCGGTCTCTGATTGGAATGATCTATGCGCTCAGTTCTCTTTTCCGTGGCTTTCCGTCAGTATATTACACGTTTGATTCTGAGGTCTGTACAATTTTATAAAAATTGTACAACATGGCGGACAGCAGCAGCGAACGACCTTCCGGTCTTCTGATGTATTCCCAAGTCCAATCTCGACATCGTGTGGGCGACGATCCTCGAGATCTTCTCAATCTGCTGTTCACTTTCTATCTCACGTATGTTAGGCGCAGAGAGTTAGATTTAGAACAGCTGAGATGATATATGGGCTACAGGAGGGACCAGGAGTATAAATTAGAGTTGGTCCTCCATTGGGCTTAAGTATCCAAGTTTAGCCCAAAGCTTATACTTAAGTCCAATAATAATAATATTTATCACTAAAATATTATTACTACACTACCGTTCTAATCCTATAATTACGTTATGGGCTCCTTCTTATTATGAGCCCGTTAATCTCCCCATGTTTAAGATATACAATGTCCATTAATTAATTAAGTTTCTGACAACTCCATTAATTAATATCTCATCCGAGAGTAGTACCACTCAACTCATTATTATGCCAGAATAAATCCACTTGCAAGGTTTACATGATAATCCTTATGAGCTCCTCAAGGGGACATCATCAGCCTATGACCGACATGGATTCCTTCTACAATCAACAGCACACCATAGAGACAGCACAACTTCCCAACTCACCGAGTTTGTTGATTTAATTACATGTAAATCCAACCCATTGATGAATCAAAGAAATACATACTGCCCTACGTGTCGAGGTTATTGTATAGGGATTAAGAGCACGAACATCCATCATAACTAATATCAAGTTCTCCTATAAGTCAGTATAAGTCGAACGATCTCAAGTGGTCCTGCCCAATACACACAAAGTGCACTAATGTGATTCTATAGCCAAGACAAGCTAATACCAAACCACACTACAACCATCCCGATAAAGAGTCCCCGTCTGTCTTAGTTGTGAGCATCTATTTATACTTTATAAGGAAATCGATAATATGATGTTTCACATGTTGTCGCACAACATATTATATATAGTATAAAGTAAGTGGACTATTGCATCATGCATATAAATAAATTATAAGACGCAATCATTTGATCATATGATTCTCATTTCAAATAAATTGTAATAACATTGTTCATACAAAAAGCTAGACTTTTAGTATACAATCCAACAATATCATCGACCAATCGCCCTGTAAACTTGATGATAAGGTTACTTTTTATCACGTTTTTTTGCAAAGACCCCCTCTGCTATTTTTAGATCAGTCAGGTAGGAGTTCTATATTAAAATTGGTCGGTTGATCGGTCTGGTGGTCGGTTAATAGTTCCAATGTCTATCGACCCATATATCATCGACTGATCGCCCTGTAAACTTGATAATGATATTACTTTTTATCGCGTCTATTTTCCAAAGGCCTTCTTTTGCTATTTCTCGATCAGTCGGGACAGTAGGGTTGGTCGGTTAACGAGATTATTTTTTTATCGTGTCTATTTTCCAAAGGTCCCACTTTGTTACTTCTAGATCAGTCGGGTAGGAATTCCATAGTAGGGTCGGTCAGGTGGTTGGTTAATAGTTGCAATGTCTAACGATCCATATATCATCGACCGATCGCACTGTTAATTTTATAATGAGATTAATTTTTAACGCGCTTTTTTTCCAAAGTTCCCCCTTTGCTATTTCTTGAGCAGTCGGATAGGAGTTCCATAGTAGGGTCAGTCAGGTGGTCGGTACATATCATCGACCGATCACCCTGTAACTTGATAATGAGATTAATTTTTAATGCTTCTATTTTTAAAAGGTATCCTTTTGCTATTTATAGTTTGGTCGAGTAGCAGTTCTACAATAGGGCTGATAAGTTGGTCAGTCTGGTGGTCGGTTAATAGTTCCAATGTATATCGACACACATATGATCTACCGATCATCTTGTAAACTTAATAATGAGATTACTTTTTATCGTGTCTATTTTCAAAAGGTTCCTCTTTTCTATTTTTAGATCAGTCAGGAAGAAGTTCCACAGTAAGGTTGGTCGATGAGTCGGTCTGGTGGTTGATTAATAAATCCAATGTCTACCGACCCACATATCATTGACCGATCACCCTGTAAATTTGATAATGAGATTAGTTTTTATTGTGTCAATTTTCCAAAGGTCCCCCTTTGCTATTTCTAGATCACTTAGGTAAGAGTTCTATAGTAGGGTTGGTCGTTTGGTCGGTAAATAGTTCCAATGTCTACCGACCCACATATCATTGACCTATCCCCCTATAAACTTGATAAGGAGATTACTTTGTATTGCGTCTATTTTCCAAAGGTCCTCCTTTACTATTTCTAGATCTGTCTGGTAGGAGTTCAACAGCCGGGTTTATCGCTTAACGAGATTACTTTTTATCACATCTATTTTCCAAAGTTTTCCCTTTTTTATTTCTAGATCAGTTGGGTAGGAGTTCCAGAGTAGGGTCGGTTGGTCGGTCAGGTGGTTGGTTAATAGTTCCAAAGTCTACCAACCTACATATCTATTGGCGTTCGATCATTTTGTTAGCATGAACCGTTAGGGTTCCATGCGTTTCTAACATAGCAGAAGCAATAATCCAGAAACATATTACCTTTCACCAGAGTGTGTTGAAGATGAACAACTACAGAAAACAACCTCTTGATCTTCTGATGTATTCCCAAGTCCTATCCTGACGTCGTGTGGGCGACAATATTTAGTATATTCTCAATCTGCTTTCTCTCCTCTCTTTCACGTCAAAAGTGGTGCACAAAATTTGGGTTACAAGAAGCTGAGATGACTTATATATGGGCTACAATAGGGACGAGGAGGAGAAATTAGAGTTGGGCCTTCATTGGGTTTAAATATCCGAATTTAGCCCAAAACTTATACTTAAGTTTAATAATAATAATATAGTCCACTAAAATATTATTATTGCACTGCCGCTCCAATCCCATAATTACGTTATGGGCTCCTACTTATTATGAGTCTGATAGTCTCCCCATGTTTAAGATATATAATGTCCATTAATTAATTAAGTTACTTACAACACCATTAATTAATATCTCATCCGACAGTAGTACCACTCAATCTCATTATCATGCCGAAATTTATCCACTTGCAAGATTTACATGATAATTCTTATGAGCTCCTCAAGGGGACATCATCAACCTATAGCGGACACGGATTCCTTCTACAATCAACATCACACCATAGAGACAATACTATTTCCCAACTCACCGAGTTTGTTGATTTAATATATAAATCTCACCCATTGATGAATCAGAGAGATAAATACTGCCTTACATGTCGAGGTTGTTGACAGGGATTAATAGCACGAACATCCATAATAACAGAGATCATGTTCTTCTATATTGTCAGTGTAAGACGAACGATCTCATGCGGTCCTACTCAATACACACAAAGCATACTAATATGATTTTATGGTCAAGACAAACTAATACCAAATCACATTACAACCATACCGATAGATTATACCCGTCTATCTCGATTGAGAGCATATGTTTACACTTTATAAGGAAATCGATAATATGATCTTCTACGTGTTGTCGCACAACATATTATCTACAGTATAAAGTAAATGGACTCTTGCAAAGACTTATAAATAAATAATTTATAATATGAAAAACGTTTGATCATATGAATCCGGATTGACTTAAGCATGGCCACAGACAAGAAGGTTTCCTCATAATCGGTTCCTTCTTTCAGAGTATATCCTTTAGCGACAAGCCTTACTTTAAAGGTTCTACCTTACCATCAGATCCTCTTTTTCTTTTATAGACCCACTTGCATCCAATGGCTTTTACACCATCAAGTGGTTATACAAGGTCCCAGACTTGATTAGAATACATGGATTCTATTTCAGATTTCATTACCTTTTGCCATGATTGAGCATCTTTATCTTGCAGTGCTTCATCATAATTCCATGGGTCGATTTCATGTTCACCAGGGACCAAGTCTGACGACTCTCCCAATCCCATGAATCTTTCCGGTTGTGTAATACCCCAAATATTTATAAATATTTTTTCACTATTTTCATAATGTCACTAATATAATTTTTTTTACTTCTAAACAAAATTACAGAAAGAAGTGCTAGAGACATCCAAAGTTCAACTAAACTCCTAGCTCCGATAAAACAAGAAGAGCACTATTTTGAATTTAAATAAAGAACAGTAAAATACGCAAAAATATTTTTACTAACTTATATAGATATACTAATAATAATAATAAAAAATAATAATAATGGATAAGTTAATAATAATTATAAGTATATATATATACATAATAATAAATAAATAAAATGAATATGGGTACCCTATTTTCCAAACATATTGTACGAACTGTAGGCCTTTATATATATATATATATATATATATATAGTATATTTATAAGCATACATATTTGGTGAGTTTTCATCGCCACCTTCTACTATTATTAACATTAATATTATTATTATTATCTTACCTTATTTATATTATTATATCAAAATATATTAGTATTATTCATTTACAGATATCACTTTATGATTTAAAATTAAGGCCAAGCCTCTGACCTATTAATATTTTATTATTATTACTATCTTACTTTATTATTAATATTATTATTAATATAATTTTATGATTTAAAAAGAAGGCTAAGCCTTTGACCTAATCATAAAATGATTATACAAATTTTTATTATTATACTATTATCACTATCATACTTTTATATTATTATCATTATTATTAAATTTCATATTATGAAAGTTATTAAAATTTCAATCACTATTATATTTTTACTATCATTATTATTATCAATTTATGATTTAAAAGGAAGGTCAAGCCTCTGACCTAATCATAAAATAATGGTACAAGTCATACTAATATTATTATTATTATCATTATACTAATTTTATCACACTATTACTAAGAATAATGTTTATGATATAAAAGGAAAAATGATGAACTTTCGTCCCTACTTAATTATATATGACTAAAAGTTTTTAATAAATAATTTGTGCTAGGTGAAGTTCTGGTGAACAGGACATCGGATCACTCTTCCACTCAAGTTGTAACACGGTATTTTAAGTGAATCAAAGGTGGGTAAAATGTTTGAAAATGGTTGGATGTTATTATTCGTTTGCATATGAAGTATGCTTATTTCTTCTCTTATGGTAGTGGCCGTATAGGTCATGAATTTTATGGTTGTGATTGATGAGTCGTGACAATGGTAGTAGTCGATGGGCTATGAAACATGGTAGTGATTAACTTTCGGGTTGTCATGAAAAAGAGTAATCATATCATTATGTATTTACTGATTAACATTCTGCCAAAATTATCCACTGGGATTTTAATCTCACATTTTCAAACAATAAATTTTCAGGTCAATGATTAGGACATCTGGACTGCGACAAGACATGACATTCTCCGTGGTTTCCACTATAAATTCTACTTATATATTTATAAAAATACAAAGACTATAAATTTTCAAATTATGGTTTCTCAATGTAAACTTTAATATATGTATATATGTATACATTAAATTTTATAATTAGTATTATATTATTACGCTATTATAATATTATTTTCAAAAGTTATAAATTATATTTTCCTCCTTTAAAATATTTTTATTAAAATATTAAGTAAGTCCGTGATGATATTTTCAATTCATTAGTAGTACTTCGATTTTAAAAAAATAAAAAAAAATTGGGCTCGGAGTACTACAGAGTGGTATTAGAGCTATGGTTTATAACATCCTTGAAAATATATATGACTGTACTTGTAGAATATATATTTAATTAACAACTAAAACACTTTAAAAAGATCCACGGAGAACCATGACATGTCAGCAGACAGTGCTCGGAAAATTTTTTTGGAGAAGGAAAATTTATAAAGTGAATTTTGTCCCTTTAGGATGGAACCCTACGGAAACTTGGCTATTGGGCTATACCAAACCTATGCCCAACATGGGACGGAAACTTTAAGAAACTATGTCTGCCGAGTCCTAGATCTTAGGATCGCTGCATGGAAAGAAGGATTTATGGAAGAAGACTTTGCCACTGGATGCGCTTGAAAGAAATTGTCTCCACCAAATACAGGGCAGTGGCACAGACACTATTTGATAAACTCACCACGATGAATTCAGCTGGAGAGACGGTAGCGCAAAAGAGAGTTGCCAAGGCTTATCAGTGGGAACAAAAGGCTATGGAGTAAGAGAGACAGGCAAATGACTACCGGACCATAGCTATTGAATAGAGGCAGAAATCGAACGAGGCTAGAGAAAAATCCCTAAGATACTAGGAGAAATTGGTAAATGGAGGAGTAATTAAAGATCCCACAGCGTTGTCAGTGCTTTGGACTGAAAATGTAGAGTCAGAGACTGGGGGAATTAGTCTACAACATGATACCACCATTCAACCGCTACGACGACAAAGGAAATTTCGGAATGATTGCAATAGGGACAACTCAATACGTAGAAAACTTCTATATGAATAATAATATCTCTATTTTTCTAAGACATGAGGACGAAGCAAGACCTAGTACTCGCGTTCCAGGGTTTGGGGATGAAGTGGGACCCAGTACTCGTGATTTCTTTTAAGACTAATTGAGAAACAAGAAAAACCAGACTATAGATGCCTATTTATAATTATAAAATGTGTAATGAGAGTATGGTATGGTGAAAGATCGTAAGATACCAATGTGAAATAAATGTGGTGTGACTACGACTTATAATAAATGGATATTTTCAAGTCTTCTTAACAAGTTTATTCCTTAGATATTTTTTTCTTTCCCTCTATACCGAAATAAGTCAAAATACGATAAAACTTGTTTATAAATATAGCACCAATAAAAACGCGACTTTCTTGGTCTTTTCAGCATTTGACAAATGGCGCCATCAACCAGAAACCAAAGAAGGACTGGAAGGAAAAGGGGATCATTTGAGGATTTCGTGAGACATGATCAACAGGAACGCACCAACACTAATTTGGGAGCCGATATGGCTTGAGAATTTTTCACCACTCTTCAAAACTATATCCAGCAAGCACCACCACAAACGAAAAAAAAGAGACCAAGAATGAATGATGTCGTGGAACAGTTTCGTCATTTGCAACCACCTTGATTTCGAAGAAAGGAAGGACCTTTAGCCACCGAAGAATGGATCACAGAAATGGACCAAATATTCAAACACATGGAGCTAACCGAAACATAAAAGGTTTCTTGTGCTGTCTTCCAACTAGCTGAAGACGCTGGCCAAGGTGGGACACACATGAGCACACTACGAGTAAGGAGGCGAAACAAGTTTTGACTTGGAACGATTATAAAGGGATTATGATGAACCGATATTTTCCTCAAGCTCTTTGTGATCGAAAGGAAATTGAATTCATCAATCTGAGTCAAGGAACTACCTCCGTAACTGAGTACGAACGCAGATTCAATAACCTATCAAAGTATGCTCCACAGCTCTTGGACACGGATGAGAAGAAGGCTAGAAGGTTCGAAAGGGGACTACGTCTGGAAATTGGATGAATCATTTCTGGATTGAAGTTAATAGTTTTTTGGGAAGTGTTCGAAAGAGCATTGACTATCTCTATTTGTCAAGGGTTTGAATACAATCAAAAACCTCAAGAATCATCAATCAAAAGGAAGTGGCAAGCCTACGAAAAGAATAGGTCGAATTCCTCTATGAAAAGGAACTAAATGGTAATAACCACAAGATCCAATCTGACTATAATACCTCCATGTCCCATTTGTAAACGTATGCATCAAGGAGAATGTGTGGCATGGAAGGACGTATGTTACTGATGTAACCAAAAAGGGCTCAGAGCTCATGAATGCACAAGGATCAACAACGGTGGACAAGTTGGAGGAACCAATCAAGCATCGATGCCTATACAAACGTGGCAACCACCGAAGAGGAATGATTTGATACCAAGACTACAAAAAGGGAATGAGCGTACTCGAAACTTGAAGGGAAAGGCACAACTGAATGCAGTCGTTGAAGAAGACAATCCGGAGGAGCATGAAACAATGACTGGTATGTTAACAATATCTAACATGCCAGCATATGTTTTATTCGATATTGGTGCATCCCACTCCTTTATATCTGAAAGATATATAAGAAAATTACGGATAAAAGGAAACATGGAAGTAACATGGATGTGGGTGTTGCTTTTGGGGAAAATATAAGAGTAAACAATAAGTTGAAAGATATTAAATTAGAAGTGAATGAGCACATACTTGTCACTGACCTCTATATCCTTGAAATGAAAAATTTTGATATCATTTTAGGAATAGATTGGTTAGGTAAGTATAAGGCCAACATATGTTGTGCAGAGCGAAGTATAAAGTTAGAAACGAGAGAAGGCGAAGAATTCATATTCTATGGTACCCGACAACGTCCAGAAGTGAGAATCATATCCTCAATGAAAGTCATGAAGATGCTGCGGAAGGGAGAATGCCAAGGATTTTTGGTAAACATCACAAAGGAGAAAGAAGTTGATAATCCACCAAATAAGGTGCCAATAATTAAGGATTTCCTTGATGTATTCCCTGAAGAACTACCTGGAATACTTCCTGATCGCCAGATAGAATTCACTATCGATGTTATTCCTGGCACTGCACCGATTTCAAAGGCCCCATATAGAATGTCGCCAAAGGAATTGCAAGAATTAAAGGAACCGCTACAAGAGCTTATTGATAAAAAATTTATCAAACCAAGTGTATCTCCTTGGGGGGCTCTTGTACTGTTTGTAAAGAAAAATGATGGATCATTAAGAATGTGCATTGATTATCGAGAACTGAATCGCCTAACTATAAAGAATAAATATCCCTTGTCACGTATCGAAGACCTTTTTGATCAGTTGAGAAATGCATCTGTTTTCTCAAAAATTAAACAAAGGTCCGGATACCATCAACTAAAAGTCAAGGAAAGCGACATTCCTGAGACAGTGTTCAGAACTCGATATGGCCATTATGAATTCACTATAATGCCATTTAGAGTGACCAATGCACTAGCAGTCTTTATGGATCTGATGAATCGAGTCTTTCATCAGTACCTTGACTGTTTTGTCATTGTGCTTATTGATTATATTCTTTTCTATTCAGAAAATAAGAAACAACATGAGAAACATCTAAAAATCATGATGGAAACAATGAGGAAAGAGAATCTCTATGCTAAGTTCTGTAAATGTGAATTTTGGATTGATCGAGTTATCTTTCTGGGCCACATCATCTCTTCTAAAGGGATCGAGGTTGACCCAACAAAGGTGGAAGCAGTTCTAAACTAGAAGGCTCCCTCGAACATAAGTGAAGTACGTAGTTTTATAGGATTAGCAGGTTACTATCAGTGGTTCATTCAAGATTTCTCTAGAATCGTAAAACCACTAACTCAACTTACAAAGAAAAATGAGAAGTTCATTTGGTCCCAAAAATATGAAGATAATTTCCAATAGTTGAAACAAAGATTGGTATCAGCACCAATTTTAACCATTCCAGATGGAACTGAAGGGTTTGTAATTTACAAAGATGCCTCAAAATCAGGCTTAGGATGTGTGCTAATGCAACATGGAAAAGTTGTGGCATACGCCTCAAGACAATTAAAACAACATGAAGTAAATTATCCAACTCATGACCTTGAATTAACTGCAGTTGTGCATGCATTAAAGATATGACGTCACTACCTCTACGGGGGAAAATGAAAAATCTACACGGATCACAAAAGTTTAAAATACTTCTTTACCCAAAAAGAACTAAATATGCGACAGAGAAGGTGGCTCGAATCAGAAAAGGATTATGATTGCGAAATACTTTATCACCTAGGTAAGACAAATGTTGTGACAGATGCTCTCAGTCAGAAACATGAGGGACAATTAACTATGATACCTACGAAGGAAAGATCATTGGTTCAGGAATTCTCAAAATTAAATTTGCAATTCGTTAGGCCATATTGTACCTCGGTTATAGTTACAACTTTAACAGTACAGCCTACCTTGAGAGACCGCATAAAAGAAGCACAAAAAGATGATGTTTTTCTAAAAAAAATAAAAGAAAAAGTTATGGTAGAAGGTGTTCGGGGATCTTCTATAACAACTGGTGAAGTTTTAGTGTACGAAGAAAGAGTGTGCGTGCCCAATAATGAAGAATTACCGAAGGCGATCCTCACTGAAGCTCACAACACATGATACACTATACATCCAGGAGAAACCAAGATATACAAAGACCTTCTAGATGTCAGCAAGTTAAAGCTGAGCACCAACGACCTTCTAGATTGCTCCAACCACTCGAGATCCCTAAGTGAAAATGGGAACATATTACAATGGACTTTGTAACTGGATTGCCAAAATCCTGCAAAAATCATGATGCTATCTAGGTAATTCTTGACCGACTCACCAAAGTAAGTCACTTTATCCCAGTACGAATGACATTCACTATGGAAGAAATCGTGAGGTTTCGTGAAATATCAGTATCCATAGTATCCGATTGAGATACGCGTTTCACTTCAAAATTTTGGAGAAGTTCGCAAAAGGTAATGGGGACGGAACTCAAGTTCAGTACTGCTTATCACCCACAAACAAATGGTCAATCCGAGAGGACAATCCAATCGTTAGAAGATATGCTCCGAGCTTGTGCCTTAGACTTTGAGGAAGACTGAGAAACTCATCTTTCATTAGTAGATTTCGCTTACAACAACAGCTACCAAGCTACTATTCGAATGGCAATTTTGAAACACTATACGGAAAAAGATGTCACTAACCAATTATATGGGATGAAGTAGGAGTTCGAAAAATTTTAGGTCCTGAATATGTAGAAAAATCAATAGAAGTGATCACTACTATACGAGAAAGAATCAAAGCAACACAAGACCGATAAAAATCTTACGCCGATATACGGAGGAAAGATTTACTGTTTGAAATTACATAAAAAGTATTTCTTAGAATTGCACCAGTTAAAGGGTTGGTAAAATTCGAAAAAAGAGGAAATTTGAAACCAAGGTATGTTGGACTATTTGAAATACTGGAGAAAGTTGGAAGTGTGGCTTATAGATTGGCCTTGTCACCTGAACTATCTTCAGTTCATAATGTGTTTCATGTATCAATGCTTCGGAAGTATGTTGCAGATCCAAGCCACGTGATTGATTTTAAAGACCTGGAAGTTAATGAGAATTTGACCTACGAAGAGATACCGATGAGCATTTTAGGAAGAAAGACTCAAAAACTTAGAAATCGAGAGATACCTTTAATACTAATACAATGGAGTAGGCACGGTAGAGAAGAAGCATAATGGGAACGTGAGGATGAGATTTTAGCTAAATATCCAGACTTTTATAGGGAAGCGAGTAAGTAAATTTTGGAGACGAAAGTTTAATTAGTGGGGGAGGATGTAATGCCCCAAACAGTTGTAAATATTTTTATATATTTTCATAATGTCACTAATATAATTTTTTTTACTTCTAAAATAGAATTTATAAGAATAAGTGATGGAGACATCCAAAGTTCAACCGCACTCCTAGCTCCGATAAAACAAGAAGAACACTATTTTGAATTTAAATAAAGAATAGTAAAATACGCAAAAATATTTTTACTAACTTATATATATATATATATATAAAGGGTGAAGTGGGATGAAATTTCCCAACCGCAGTAAATGAATTTCCACATACCGTAAAGTCTTCTGAGTGAAAAATTTTTCTATAAATAGCCTTGCATAATCCATAACTCTTCACCCCTCAGTTTAGATATATATATATATATATATATATATATATATATATATATATATATATATATATATATATATTTGGTGAGTTTCCATCGCCACCTTCTATTATTATTAACATTAATATTATTATTATTATTATTATTATCTTACCTTATTTATATTATTAAATCAAAATATATTAGTATTATGCATATACAGATATCATTTTATGATTTAAAAGGAAGGTCAAGCCTCTGACCTAATCATAAAATGATAACACATATTTTATTGTTATTACTATCATACCTTATTATTAATATTATTATTATTATTATTATTATTATTATCATTTTATGATTTTAAAGGAAGACCAAGCCTCTGACCTAATCATAAAATAATTATACAAATTTTTATTGTTATACTATAATCACTATCATACTTTTATATTATTATCATTACTATTAAATTTCATATTATGTAAGTTATTAAAATTTCAATCACTATTATATTATAATATCATTATTATTATCATTTTATGATTTAAAAGAAAGGTCAAGCCTCTGACCTAATCATAAAATATCGTACAAATTATATCAATATTATTATTATTAATATCATTACATTATTTTTATTACACTATTACTAAGAATAATGTTTGTGATATAAAAGGAAAAATGATAAATATTCGTCCCTAGTTAATTATATATGAGCAAAAGTTTTTAATAAATTATTTGTGCTAGGTGAAGTGTTGGTGAACAAGACGTCAGATCACTCTTCCACTCAAGTTGTAACACGGTATTTTAAGTGAATCAAAGGTGGGTAAAATGTTTGAAATGGTTGGATGTTATTGTTGGTTTGCATATGAAGTATGCTTATTTTTTCTCTTATGGTAGTGGTTGTATGAGTCATGAATTTTATGGTTGCGATTGACGAGTCGTGACAATGGTAGTAGTTGACGGACTATGAAACATGGTAGTGATTAACTTTCAGGTTGTCATGAAAAAGAGTAATCAAATCATTTTTTATTTACTAATTAACGTTCTGCCAAAATTACACACTGGATTTTAATCTCACATTTTCAAACAACAAATTTTCAGGTCAATGATTGGGACATCTGGACTACGACAAGGCATGACATTCTCCGTGGTTCCCACAATAAATTCTACTTATATATTTATAAAAATTCAAAGACTATAAATTTTTAAATTATGGTTTCTTAATGTAATCTTTAATAAATTTTATTATTAGTATTATACTATTACGTTACTATAATATTATTTTCAAAGGTTATAAATTATATTTTCCTCCTTTAAAATATTATATTAAAATATTAAGTAAGTCCGTGATGATATTTTTGATTCATTAGTAGTACTTCGATTTTAAAAAAAATTGGGCTCGGGGTGCTACAGAGAGGTATCGGAGCTATGGTTTATAACATCCTAGAAAATATATACGAGTATACTTATAGAATATATTTAATTAACATCTAAAAACTTTAAAAAGATCCACAGAGAACCATGCCATGTCAGCAGACAGTGCTCGAAAAATATTTTTGGAGAAGGAAAATTTATAAAGTGTTTTTAAAATAAATAAATGAAATTTTATCCCTTTAGGAATGGAACCCCACGGAAACTTGGCTGTTAGGCTATACCAGACCTGTGCCCAACATGGGAATAAAACTTAAAGAAATTATGTCAGCCGAGTACTAGATCTTAGGATCGCTGAATGGAAACAAGGATTCATGGAAGAAGACTTTGACGCCGCTATGCGCTTGAAAGAAACTGTCTCCACCAAATACAGGGTAGTGGCACAGACACAATTTGATAACCTCACTACGTTGATTCAGCTGGGGAATCAAGGATTGACGACTGCTACTCTTGTATCATTCCCCATGAGTATGGTAATCTCCCTATCACTATGCTGTCGGGTTTGGTAGAACCCCCCTGCGAAGAATTGCAGACAACTAGTATATAAGACTTACCATTCCTGTTGCCCTTCAGAAGAGGGCAGTCTGCTTTGTAATGTCCTGGCTACTTACGTTTGAAGCACTTGCCTTCAGACTTCTTGACTGAACCACTCTTTGCCATCATTTGGTTCACCGGTACTGAATTTCCTTGCTTCTTCTAATTCCTACCGCCTCTCGACCTAGGATAAGCAACATTTTCAGCAACATGAACCTGAGGAGCTCGAAGAAATAGCCCTTCCGCTGCCACAAGTTCTGTTAAAAGCTCCGCAAATGTGTAAAAATGTTTGTTCATAACGTAGTTCAGACAAAACTGCTCAAAACTCCTAGACAAGCTTTGGAGTATGATATCAACTTGGGTTTCCCCATCAATTTCAGCTCCAAGGACCTCCAACTCAATTAGTTGGCCCATCATTCTAAGAACATGCTCCCTTACAGAAGTGCCTTCAGCCATTTTGGTATTCATCAGCACAGCCATGCCATCCGACTTAGCTAGACGACTCTGGTGACCGAAGAGTTCCTTAAGATTCTGCATCATATCATAGACAGTGGTCATAGCCTGATGCTGATGCTGAATCACACTTGACATTGAAGCAATATATAGCACTTAGACATCCTATCAGCTTTGCACCACCTATTATAAGCAACTCTTTCCTCTTCTATAGAGTCATCAGTAGGTTCCGCAGGACATTCCTCAGTGAGTACAAAGATATAATCTTCAGCAGTTAAAATAAGATCCATGTTTCGTTTCCAGTCAATATAATTTGTGCCACTAAGTTTGTGATCTTTAAGTATAACAGAAAGTGAGTTGAGTGTCACTTGAAAATCCTGAGAACCATAAATAATAAACAAATCAAACACTTCAAATGTATCAATTTATATTAATTCTCTCAAAACAATATAAAATAAAATTTACCAACATCTCAAGCACCGAGAGTCTGCTTGCCACGATAGTGTGGACGTATATAGACCCGAACATTTACAAGAGAAGGTTTTACCCATTAATTTCATTTGTTAACCTAACTTTATGATAAAATAATTAATTGTCGGTTCCTCTTTAGCCATGCAAATAACAGCAGTGACTCTGATGGGGAGGATACTTATTATTTGCACCTATGTGTATACCATTATTTGATTCCAAGTCCATTGCGCGAGCTTGTATCCCTTCAGATGGGGAAGATCACACCATGCTCGAGTAACTTTCTACAATCATCGTAAAGAAATTCATACCAGTGATCCGTGAATAAACTTATTTGATGGGGAGGAACGCACTATAGCCAACACGCAACTTTATTGACATCACTTACAAACCAATAATGGAAGCCACGAGAATTATTTACCAATTCCCTCTCCTACTTAGTTATTTAACACCGAGGGTTTTTTACATGCATATAATATTCAAATATAATATGCAACCTAGCATTCTTCTATTTCGGCAATTAAATCAAATGGAACATGCATATCATACATATAACAATAATCAGATAATAAAATCAATTAGTGGCAGTTATAGATAGGCAAATTTGATTGATCGCCATTAAACATTAAATTGAGCAGCTACGACTATGCGCCCCAAAACCAAAACATTCAAGCCATACAGTAGAGCTGAACTCGACTCGAGCAGCATCCTTCTCTTGAACTCGAGTCGAGCAGCATCTACTTTTGCAAATCGTATCCGGCGTCCAAAACTTGAGTTGAGCCATCTCTTGGCCTTCGGCTCGTTTCGCATGCAAGTCGATCAGCGAGAGCCCTAACTTGCGCATCAAGACATCTCGTCGCTGCACCTGCACCATCAATGACCAGGGCTCGATTTGATCACCACCACTCACCGCCGGACATGTCTAACCCGCACAGCCTCTGCCCACTGATGCACAACAACCGTTGTCGTCATCCAATTTGACTCGACTTGAATCGCCATCAGATGCTAGGAAACCTTCTGCCAACTTGCCCGGAACCTGCATCAAACGAGCTCGAAATGGCCAGTTGACTCGCTCGGAACCTGTTGCGGTGTCGCGATTCTTACAGGTCATCAACTAGCGCCGCCTGCATGATTACCACTGCTGGGCTGCCGATACCGATCACGTATCGACCCGTCGCCATCCGATGACAGCTATGGATGTCACATGGTGAAGCAGTCTTCTCACACCAGCCGACATACCACCGCCCACACACGACGATCGTCATGCCAGCATACCTGTCGTGCATCGTGCCCCTTCTTCTTCATCTAGCGACGTCAAACCCTTGCCGTTGTAGTCTTGCACTGACAACTAGTCATTGTCATGCCTTTATCTGACGCTTGCGACCATGGTCGTAGTGTCCAGCCCAGTAAAACTCTCTGATTTTTGGCAATTCAAGTATAGGGCTTTCATGGATAATTAAAATTATACAAAATCCTAATTCTCATGCTTTCTATACGATAATTAAATCACATATAACACATAAACCCTAACCTAATGTGTAACATTTCATTAAAAAATCGAAGCTCTGATACCAATTGTTGGCGTTTGATCATTTGGTTAACGTGAACTGTTAGGGTTCCATGCTTTTTTAACATAGCGGAAGTAATAATTCAAAAACGTATTACCTTTCAACAAGGTGTGTTGAAGATGAACAGCTACAGAAAAAACCTCTTGATCTTCTGCTATGTCCCCAAGTCCAATCCTGACGTCGTGTGGGCGACGATCTTCAGGATTTTCTCAATCTGCTTTCTCTCCTCTCATTCACGTCAAAAGTGGCGCATAGAATTTGGGTTCTAGGAAACTGAGATGACTTATATATGGGCTACAACAGGGACCAGAAGGAGAAATTGGAGTTGGGCCTCCATTGGGCTTAAGTATCAAAGTTTAGCCCAAAACTTAAACTTAAGTCTAATAATAATAATATAGTCTACTAAAATATTATTACTGTACTGCCGCTCCAATCCCATAATTACGTTACGGCTCCTTTTTATTATGAGCCCGACTGTCTCCCCATGTTTAAGATATACAATGCTCATTAATTAATTAAGTTACTGACAACACTATTAATTAATATCTCATCCGAGAGTAGTACCACTCAACCTCATTATCATGCCAGAATTAATCCACTTACAAGATTTACATGATAATCCTTATGAGCTCCTCAAGGGGACATCATCAACCTATATCCAAAACAGATTCCTTCTACAATCAACAGCACACCATAGAGACAATACTATTTTCAAAATCATCGAGTTTATTGATTAAATATATAAATCTCACCCATTGATGAATCAAAGAGATAAATACTGTCTTACGTGTCGAGGTTATTGTATGTGGATTAAGAGCACGAACATCTATAATAACAGAGATCAAGTTCTTCCATATAGTCAATATAAAACGAACGATCTCATGCAGTCCTACTCAATACACACAAAGCATACTAATGTGATTTTATATTTAAGACAAACTGATACCAAATCACACTACAACCATACTGATAGATTGTCCCCATCTATCTTGATTGTGAGCATCTATTTATACTTTATAAGAAAATCGATAATATGATCTTCTACGTGTTGTCGCACAAAATATTATCTACAGTGTAAAGTAAATGGACTATTGCAAAGACATTTAAATAAACAATTTATATTATGAAAAATGTTTGATCATATTATTCTCATTTCAAATAAATTGTTAAAACATTGTACATACAAAAGATAGACTTTTAGTATACAATTTAACAATATCACAGACCGATCCAACTGTAAAAATGATAATGAGATTAATTTTTAACGCATCGATTTTTAAAGGTCCACCTTTGCAATTTCTAAATCATTCGGGTAGGAGTTCCACAGTAGGGTCGGTCGGTTGGTCGGTTAATAGTTCGAATGTCTACCGACCCACATATCATCGATCGATCGTCTTGTAAACTTGATAATAAGATTACATTTTATCGCGTCAATTTTCAAAAGGTCCCCCTTTCCTATTCAAGATCAGTCAGGTAGGAGTTCCATAGTAGGGTTGGTCGATTGGTCGGTCTGGTGGTCGGTTAATAGTTCCAATATCTACCGACCCACATATCACCGACCGATTATCCCTTAAACTTTATAATGAGATAAATTTTTATCGCGTCTATTTTCTAAATATTCCCTATGCTATTTCTCAATAAGTCGAGTAGCAGTTCTAAAGTAGGGTTGGTAGGTTGGTTGATTGGTCGGTCTAGTGGTCGATTAATAGTTCAAATCTATACCGACCCACATATCATCGACCTATCGCCCTGTAAACTTTATATTGATATTACATTTTATCGCGTCTATTTTCCAAAGATCCCTCTTTGCTATTTCTAGATTAGTCGGTCAAGATTTCTATAGTTTTTCCAAAGTTTCCTTTATTATTCCTAGATCAGTCGGGTAGGAGTTCCATAGTAGGGTTGGTCGGTTGGTCGGTTGGTCGGTCTGGTGGTTAGTTAATAGTTCCAATGTCTACCGACACACATATCATCTACCGATCACTTTATAAACTTTATAATTAAATTACTTTTTATTACTTTATTTTCGAAAGGTCCCCCTTTCCTATTTCTCAATCAGTAGGGTAGCAGTTCTACTGTAGGGTTGGTCGGTTGGTTGGTTAGTCAGTCTGGTGGTCAGATAATAGTTTCAATATCTACCGACCCACATATCATCGAACGATCACCCTGTAAACTTTATAATGAGATTACTTTTTATCGCTTCTATTTTCTAAAAGTATCCCTTTACTATTTCTCGATCAATCGGGTAGCAAATCTACAATAGGGTTTGTCGATTGGTCGGTCTTATGGTCTGTTAATAGTTCAATGTCTACCGACTAAAATATTATCGATCGATTGCCCTCTAAACTTGATAATGAGATTATATTTTATCGTGTCTATTTTTCTAAGGTCCCCTTTGCTATTTCAAGATCAGTCGGGTAGGAATTCCATAGTAGAGTCGGTCAGTTGGTCAGTCAGGTTGTTGGTTAATTGTTCCAACCTTTGCCAACTCGCATATCATTGACTGATCGCCATGTAAACTAGATAATTAGATAATTTTTTAATGCGCCTATTTTTCATAGGTCCCCCTTTGCTTTTTCTAGATCAGTCGGGTAAGAGTTCCACAGTAGGATTGGTCGGTTGGTCGATTTTGTGATCGGTTAATTGATCCAATATCTACCGACCCACATATCATCGACCGAACGCCATGTAAATTTTATAATGAGATTACATTTTATCATGTCTATTTTCCGAAGGTCCCTTTCGCTATTTCTAGATTAGTCGTGTAGAAGTTCTACAATAGGGTTGGTCGGTTGGTAGGTCTGGTGGTTGGTTAATAGTACTAATGTCTATCGGCCCTCATATCATAGACTGATTGCCCTGTAAACTTGATAATGAGATTACTTTTTATCGCATCTATTTTTAAATGTCCCCTTTTGTAATTTCTAGATCAGTCGAGTAGGATTTCTACAGTAGGGTTGGTCGATTAACGATTATACTTTTTATAGCGTCTATTTTTCAAAGGTCCCCTTTTACCATTTCTAGATCAGTCGGATAGTAGTTCCATTGTAGGGTCAGTCGGTTGGTCGGTTAGGTGGTAAGTTAATAGTTCCAACGTCTACTGACCCACATACCATCGGTTGATCACCTTGTAAACTTGATTATTAGATTACTTTTATCGCGTCTGTTTTCCAAAGGCCCCCCTTCGCTATTTCTCGATCAGTCGGGTAGAAGTTTTACAATAAGGATAGTCAGTTGTTGATCTGGTGGTCAATTAATAGTTCCAATATCAACCGATCCAAATATCATCGATCGATTGCCCAGTAAACTTGATAATGAGATTACATTTTATCGCGTCTATTTTGCAAAGGTCGCCTTTACTATTTTTAGATCAATTGGGTAGGAGTTCCACAGTAGGGTCGGTCAGGTGGTCGGTTAATAGTTCCAACGTCTACCAATCCACATATCATCCATTGATCGCCCTGTATCTTAGTAATGAGATTAATTTTTAACGCGTCTATTTTCCAAAGGTCTCCCTCTGTTATTTCTAGATCAATCATGTAGCAGTTCTAGAATAGAGTTGGTCAGTTGGTTAATAGTTCAAATGTCTATCGACCCACATATCATCGACCGATCGCCTTGTAAACTTGATAATGAGATTACATTTTGTCACATCTATTTTTTTAAAAGTTTTCCTTTACTATTTCTAGATCAGTCGTGTAGGAGTTTTACATTTTTCCAAATCTCCCCTTTTGCTATTTCTAGATTAGTCGGGTGGGAGTTTCGTAGTAGGTTTGGGTGGTCGGTCTGGTGTTCGGTTAATAGTTCCAATGTCTACCAACCTACATATCATTGATCAATCGCCCTATAAAATTTAATGAAATTACTTTTTGTCTCGACTATTTTCTAGAGGTCCCCCTTTGCCATTTCTCGATCAGTCGGGTAGGAGTTCTATAATAGGGTTGGACGGTCTGGTCGTCGATTAATAAGTCCAATGTCTACCTATCCACATATCTTCGATCGATTACCTTCTAAACTTGATGATGAGATTAATTTTTATCACGTCTATTTTTTAAAGGTACCCCTTTTGCTATTTCTAGATCAGTCGAGTAGGAGTTCTAAAGTAGGAATTATCGGTTGGTTGGTCAGGTGGTCGATTAATAGTTCCAATATCTATCGGACCATATATCATTGATTGATCACCCTGTAAGCTTGAAAATGAGATTACATTTTCTCGCGTCAATTTTGCAAAGGTCCCTATTTCATATTTCTAGATCAGTTGGGTCGGAGTTCTACAGTTTTTTTCAAAGGTCCCCCTTTGTTATTTCTAGATCATTCGGGTAATAGATCCACATTAGGGTTGGTTGGTTGATCAAATGATCGGTCTGGCGGTTGATAGATAGTTCCAATGTCTACCGACCCACATATCATCGATTGATCGTCCTGTAAACTTTATAATAAGATTACTTTTTATCGAGTCTATTTTCCAAAGGTCCCCTTCTCTATTCTCGATCAGTCGGGTAAGAGTTCTAAAGTAATGTTAGTCGATCTGGTGGTCGGTTAATAGTTCCGATATCTAACGACACACATATCATCGACCGATCGCCAAGTAAACTTGATAATGAGATTACTTTTTATCACGTCTATTTTCTAAAGATATTCCTTTGCTATTTCCAGAATAGTCGGGTAGGAGTTCTACAGTAGGGTTGGACGGTTGATTAATCTGGCGGGTGGTTAACAGTTCTAATGTGTACTAACCCTTATATCATCAAATGATCGCCCTGTAAACTTTCTAATGAGATTCTTTTTATCGCGTCTATTTTCTAAAGGTCCCCCTTTTCTTATTTCTCGATTACTCGAGTAGCTGTTCTACATTAGGGTTGGTCAGTCTGTTGGTCGGTTAATAGTTTCAATGTCTACCGACCCACATATCATTGATAGATCACCCTGTAAAATTTATAATGAGATTATATTTTATCGCGTCGGGTAGGAGTTCTAAAGTAAGGTTTGTCGGTTGCTCGATTTGGTTACGTCTTGTGGTCAGTTAATGGTTCCCACGACTATCGACCCATATATCATCGATCGGTCGTCCTGTAACTTGATATTGAGATTACATTTTATCACATCTTTTTCCAAATGTCACTCTTTGCTATTCTATATCAGTCGAGTAGGAATTCTACTGTAGGGTTGTTCGGTTAACGAGATTACTTTTTCTCATGTCTATTTTTCAAAAGTCCCCTTTTATTATTTTTAGATCAGTTATGTAGGAGTTCTACAGTAAGGTCGGTCGGTTAGTCGGTCAGGTGGTCAGTTATTTTTTCCAATGTCTACCGACCCACATATCATCGACCGATCGCCCTGTAACTTGATAATTAGATTAACTTGTCTATTTTCCAAAGGTCCCCTTTGCTAATTCTTGATCAGTTAGGTTGATCGGTTGGTCGGTCTAGTGGTTAGTTGATAGTTTCAATGTATCCCGACCCACATATCATCGCTCAATCGCCCTATAAACTTGAAAATGAGATTACATTTTATGATGTATAATTTTAGAAGGTCCCCCTTTTCTATTTCTCGATCATTGGGTAGGAGTTCCCGAGTAGGGTTGGTCGGTTGGTCGGTCTGGTGGTCGGTTAATCTCTCTAATATCTATCGATCCACATATCATCGATGGATCGCCATATAAACTTGATAATGGGATTATATTTTATC
Organism: Pogostemon cablin; assembly: GCA_023678885.1. NCBI lineage: Eukaryota > Viridiplantae > Streptophyta > Magnoliopsida > Lamiales > Lamiaceae > Pogostemon > Pogostemon cablin. The sequence continues at coordinate 9,973,928 of CM042976.1, forward strand.
GCGTCTATATTCTAAAGGTCCACCTTTGCTATTTATAGAGTAGTCGGGTAGGAATTTTACGGTAGGTTTGGTCGGTTAACTAGATTACTTTTTATCGCGTCTCTTTTAAAAAGGTCCACAGTAGGGTTGCTCGGTTGGTCGGTTAATAGTTCCAATGTCTACCGACCCACATATCATCAATCGATTGCCCCGTGAACTTGACAACGAGATTAATTTTTAACACGTCTATTTTCTAAAGGTCCCCCTTTACTATTTCTAGATTAGTCGGGTAGCAGTTCTACAGTAGGGTTGGTCGGTTGGTCGATATGGTGGTCGGTTAATGTTTTCAATGTCTACCGACCCACATATTATCGATCGATCGCCCTGCAAACATGATAATAAGATCAAATTCTATCGCGTTTATTTTCCAGAGGCCCCCCTTTGCTATTTCAGGATCAGTCTGGTAGGAGTTTTAAAGTTTTTCCAAAGGTCCCCCTTAGCTATTTCCGTATCAGTCGGTAGGAGTTCCACCGTAGGGTTGGGTGGATAATAGTTCCAATGTCTACCAACCACATATCATTGACCGATCACCCTGTAAACATTATAATGAGATTACTTTTTATCTCGTCTAATTTGCAGACTACCATGTTTCTTGATTCTCGACATGTCGATTAAAAGTTCAACAGAAGGGTTGGTAAGGTTGTATGGTCGTGGTTCCAATGTCTAACGACCCATATATAATCGATCGATCGCCTCGTAAATCAAATAATGAGATTACTTGTTATCGCGTCTTTTTTTCGTATGTCCTCATTTGCTGATTCTTGATCTGTCGGGTAGGAGTTCTCTATTTGGGTCAGTCAGTTGGTCGGATAATAGTTTCAATGTCTACCGACTCAAATATCATCGACCGATCGCCGTGTAAACTTGATTACAAGATTACTTTTTATCACGTCTACATTGCGAAAGTTCCTGTTTGCTATTTCTCGATCTGTCGGGTATGAGTTCTCTAGTAAGATTGGTCGGTTGGTCAGTTTGGTGGTTGGTTAATAGTTCCAACATCTACCGACAAATAAATTATCGACTAATCTCCCTGTAAACTTGATAATATAATTAATTTTTAACGCGTCTATTTTTCGAAGGTTCCCCTTTGCTATTTCTAAATAATTTGGGTAGGCGGTATCGTGGTCGATTATTAGTTTCGATGTCTACCGACACACATATCATCGACCGATCGCCTAGTAAACTTGATAATGATATTACTTTTTATCGTGTCTATTTTCCAAAGGTCCCCCTTTGCTATTGTTCCAGATCATTTGGGTAGGAGTTCTCAGTAAGGTTGGTCAGTCTGGTGATCGGTTAATAGTTCCAATGTCTACCGATCCACATATCATCGACCGATCGCCCAGTAAACTTTATAATGAGATTACTTTTTATCGCGTCTATTTTCCAAAGTCCCCCGTTGCTATTTCTAGATCAGTTGGGTAGGAATTCTACAATTGAGTTGGACGGTTAACAAGACTACTTTTCATCGCTTCTATTTTCGAAAGTCTCTCTTTGCTATTTTTATAGATCATTCGGGTAGGAGTACTACAGTAGGGTTGGTCGGTCTTGTGGTCGACTAATAGTTCCATTGTCTACCGACATATATTTCATCGATCGATCGCCTAGTAAACTTGATAATGAGATTACTTTTATTGCGTCTATTTTTCAAAGGTCTCTTTGCTATTTCTAGATCAGTCGGGCAGGAGTTCTACAATAGGGTTGGTCGGTTGGTCGGTCTTGTGGTCGGTTAATGGTTCCCACGTCTATCGACCCGTATATCATCGATCGGTCGCCCTGTAAACTTGATAATGAGATTACTTTTTATCATGTCTTTTTTCCAAAGGTCACCCTTTGCTATTCTATATCAGTCTAGAAGGAATTTTACAGTTGGGTTGTTCGGTTAACGAGAATATTTTTTATCGCATCTATTTTCAAAGGTCCCCTTTTTGTATTTTTAGATTAGTTAGGTAGGAGTTCAATAGTATGGTCGGTCCGGTAGTCCAACGTCCACCGTCCCACATATCATCGAACGATCACCCTGTAAACTTGATAATTAGATTAATTCTTAAGTGTCTATTTTCCAAAGGTCCCCCATTGCTAATTCTTGATCATTCGGGTAGCAGTTCTATAGTAGGGTTGGTCGATTGGTCGGTCTGGTGGTTGATTGATTGTTTCTATGTCTACCGACCCACATATCATCGCCCAATCGCCCTGTAAACTTGAAAATGATATTACATTTTATGATGTCTATGTTCAGAAGGTCCCCCTTTGCTATTTCTCGATCATTCGGGTAGGAGTTCCACAGTATGGTTGGTCGATATGGTGGTCTGTTAATTGTTCTAATGTATACCGACCGACATATCATTGACAGATCGCCATGTAAAGTTGATAATGAGATTACATTTTTTCGCATATATTTTCCAAAAGCCCCCCTTGCTATTTCTAGATCAGTCGGGTAGGAATTTCATAGTAGGGTTGGTCAGTTAAAGAGATTACTTTTAATCGCGTCCATTTTTAAAAGGTCCACAGTAGGGTTGCTCAGTTTTTTCGGTTAATAGTTCGAATGTCTACCGACCAACAAATCATTGATCGATTGCCCTATTAACTTGACAATGAGATTAATTTTTAACACGTCTATTTTCCAAAGGTCCTCCTTTGCTATTTTTAGATTAGACGGGTAGCAGATCTATAATAAGGTTGGTCGGTTGGTCTGTATGGTGGTCGGTTAATGTATCCAATGTCTACCGACCCATATATTATCGACCGATTGCCCTGCAAACATGATAATAAGATTAAATTTTATCGCGTCTATTTTCCAGAGGTCTCCCTTTGCTATTTCTGGATTAGTCTAGTAAGATTCTAAAGTTTTCCAAAGGTCCCCCTTAGCTATTGCCGGATCAGTCGGTATGAGTTCCACCGTAGGGTTGGGCGGATAATAGTTCCAATGTCTACCGACCCACATATCATCGACCGATCGCCCTGTAAATATTATAATAGATTACTTTTTATCGCGTCTAATTTGCGCACAACCCAGTTTCTTGATTCTCGACATGTCGGGTAAAAGTTCAACAGAAGGGTTGGTAAGGTTGTCTGGTTGTGGTTCTAATGTCTAACGACTCATATACCATCGATCGCCACGTAAATCAGATAATGAGAATACTTTTTATTACGTCTTTTTTTCATATGTCCTTGTTTGTTGATTCTCGATCTATCGTGTAGGAGTTCTCTATTTGGGTCAGTCAGTTGGTCGATTAATAGTTTTAATATCTATTGAGTCACATATCATCGACCGATCGCAATGTAAACATGATTACCAGATTACTTTTTATCGCGTCTAAGTTGCAAAGATCCTCGTTTGCTATTTCTCGATCTGTCGGGTAGGAGTTCTTCAGTAGGATCGGTCGGTTTGGTGGTTGGTTAATGTTCCAACGTCTACCAACACACATATCATCGACCAGTCGCCCTATAAACTTGATAATAAGATTAATTTTTAATACGTCTATTTTTGGAAGGTCCCCCTTTGCTATTTCTAAATAAGTTGGGTAGACAGTAACGTGCTCGGTTATTAGTTCCGATGTCTACCGACTCACATATCATCGACCGATCGCCTAGTAAACTTAATAATGAGATTACTTTTGTCTCGTGAATTTTTTCAAAGGTCCCCCTTTGCTATTTTTCTAGATCATTTGGGTAGAAGTTCTACAATAGGGTTGATCGGTCTGATGCTCGGTTAATATTTGCAATGTCTACCGACCCACATATCATCGACCGATCTACCAGTAAACTTTATAATGAGATTACTTTTTATCGCCTCTATTTTTCAAAGGTCCCCCTTTGCTATTTCTAGATCAGTTGGGTAGGAATTCTACAATTTAGTTGGATGGTAAACAATACTACTTTTCATCAACATATTGCCTTGTAAACTTGATAATGAGATTACTTTTTATCGCCTCTATTTTTCAAAGGTCACCCTTTGCTATTTCTAGATCAGTCGGGTTGGAGTTCTATAGTAGCGTTGGTCGGTTAATGAGATTACTTTTTATCTTGTCTATTTTTCAAAGGTCCCCCTTAGCTATTTCTAGATCAGTCGAGTAGGAGTTCCACAGTAAGGTCGGTCGGTTTGTAGGTCTATTGGTCATGTATTATTTTCATCATTTACCTACCAACATATCATCGACTAATCACCCTGTAATTTGATAAGGAGATTACATTTTATAGCATCTATTTTTCAAAGGTCCCCCATTCCAATTTCTGGATTATTCGGGTAGGAGTTCCACAGTAGGGTCGGTCGGTTGATCGGTCTGGTGGTCAATTAATAATTTCAACATCTATAAGTCGGGTCGCAGTTCTACAGTAGGTTTGGTAGGTTGGTCGGTTAATAGTTCTAATATCTACCGACCCACATATTATCGACCGATCGCCCAATAAACTTGATAATGAGATTACTTTTATAGTGTCTATTTTCCAAAAGTCCCCCTTTGATATATCTAGATTAGTCCAGTAGGAGTTCTACAATAGGGTTGGTCTATTAACGAGATTACTTATTATCGCGTCTATTTTCCAAAGTTCTCCCTTTACTGTTTCTAGATCAGTTGGGTAGGAGTTCCAAATTAGGGTTGGTCGGTTGGTCGATCTTGTGGTTCAGTTAATAATTTCAATGTCTACAGACCCACATATCATCGATCGATCACCTTGTAAACTTGATAATGCGATAACTTTTTATCGCGTCTATTTTTTAAAGGTCCCCCTTTGCTTTTTTTCGATCAGTCCAAAAAGAGTTCTACGGTAGGGTTGGTTGTTTGGTTGGTTAATAGTTCCATTATCTATCGACCCACATATCATAGACAGATCGCACTGTAAACTTGATAATGAGATTACTTTTATCGCGTCTATTTTCTAAAGGTTCCCTTTTGCTATTTTTAGATCAGTCGGGTAGGAGTTCTACAGTATGGTCGGTCAGTTGGTCTGTCTGGTGGTCGATTAATAGTTTCAATATCTATCGACCCACATATCATCGATAGATCGCCCTGTAAACTTGATAATGAGATTACGTTTTGTCGAATATATTTTCTAAAGGTCCCCCTTTCCTATTTCTAGATCAGTAGGGTAGGAATGTTGTAATAGGATTGGTCGGTTAATGAGATTATTTTTTATCGTGTCTATTTTCAAAAGGTCCCCTTTGCTATTTCTAGATAAGTCGGGTAGGAGTTCCATAGTAGAGTCGCTCGGTTTGTCGGTTAATAGTTCCAACGTCTACTGACCCACATATTATCGATCGATTGCCCTGTAAAATAGACAATGAGATTAATTTTTAACATGTCTATTTCCCAAAGGTCCCCCTTTACTATTTCTAGATCAGTCGGGTAGAAGTTCTACAATATCGTTAGTCAGTTGGTCGGTATGGTGGTCGATTAATGGTTTTAATGTCTATCAACCCACATATTATCAACTAATCACCGGGTAAACATGATAATGAGATTAAATTTTATCGGGTCTATTTTCCAAAGGTCCCACTTTGCTATTATTAGATCAGTCCGGTAGGAGTTTTAAAGTTTTTCCAAAGGTCCCCCTTGGCTATTTCCAGATCAGTCGGGTAGGAGTTCCACAGTAAACTTGGTCTGTTAGTGGTTCCAATGACTACCGACCTACATATCATCGACCGATCGCCCTGTAAACTTGATAATGAAATTACCTTTTATCGCGTCTAATTTGCAAACGTCTCTGTTTGTTGATTCTCGACATGACGAGTAAAAGTTTAATAGAAGGGTTGTTTAGGTTGTTGGGTCATGGTTCCAATGTCTAACGACCCACATCTCATCAACTGATTGCCTCTTAAACCAGATAAGAAGATTACTTTTTATCGCGTTTGCTGATTCTCGATCTGTCGTGTAGGAATTCTATAGTAGGGTCAGTCAGTTGGTCGGTTTGGTAGTCGGTTAATAGTTTCAATGTCTACCGACCCACATATCATCGATCGATTGCTCTTTAAACTTGATTACGAGATCACTTTTTAACGCGTCTATATTATGAAGGTCCCCATTTTCTATTTCTCTATCTATCGGGTAGGAGTTCTTTAGTAGGTTGGGTCGATTGGTCGGTTTGGTGGTCAGTTAATAGTTTCAATGTCTACCAACACACATATCATCGACCGATCGCCCTGTAAACTTGGTAATAAGATTAATTTTTAATGCATCTATTTGCCAAAGGTCCCCCTTTGCTATTTCTAAATCAGTTGGGTAGGAGTTCAAAAGTAGGGTTGGTCGGTTGGTCGGTTGGTCGGTCTAGTTGTCGGTTAATAGTTCCAATGTCTAACGACCCACATATCATTAAGCGATCGCCTAGCAAACTAGATATTAAGATTACTTTTTATCTCGTCTATTTTACAAATGTCCCTCTTTGCTATTTCTATATTAGTCGGGTATGAGTTTTATAGTGAGGTTGGTCGGTTAACGATATTACCTTTTATAGTGTCAATTTTCCAAAGGCCACCTTTGATATTTCTAGATCAGGTTGGTAGGAGTTCGAAAGTAAGGTTGGTCATTTGGTCTATCTTGTGGTCAGTTTATAGTTTCAATGTCTATAGACTCGCATATTATTGACAGATCGCACTGTAAACTTAATAATGAGATTAATTTATATCGCGTCTACTTTTTAAAGGTCCCCCTTTGCTATTTCTTGATCAGTTGGGAAGGAGTTCTACATTAGGGTTGGTCAGTTGGTCGGTTAATAGTTCTAATGTCTACCGACACGCATATCATCAGCTAATCACCCTGTATACTTGATAAATAGATTACTTTTTATCACTTCTATTTTATAAAGGTCCCCCTTTGCTATTTCTCGATCAGTCGGGAAGGAGTTCTACAGTAGTGTTGGTCAGTTGGTTGGACTGGTGGTCGGTTTATTATTTCAAAGTCTACCGAACCACATATCATCTACCGATCGCCCTGTCAACTTGATAATGAGATTACTTTTTATCGCGTATATTTTCCTAAGGTCACCCTTTGCTATTTCTGGATCAGTCGGGTGTGAGTTCTACAATAAGGTTGGTCGGTTAACAAGATTACTTTTTATCTTGTATATTTTTCAAATGTCCTCCTTTGCTATTTCTAGATCAATAAGGTAGGAGTTCCACAGTAAGGTCAGTCGGTTGGTCGGTCAATTGGTCATGTATTGTTTTTGTTGTCTACCTACCTTCATATCATCGACCAATCGCCCTAGTAACTCGATAATGAGATTACCTTTTTATGGCGTCTATTTTCCAAAAATCCCCCTTTGTTATTTCTTGATAAGTCGGGTAGGAGTTCCACAGTAGGGTCGGTCGGTTGATGGTCAGGTGGTCTATTAATTATTTCAATGTCTACCGATCCACATATCATCAATTGATCGCCCTGTAAACTTGATAATGAGATTAATTTTATCGCGTCTATTTTCTAAAGTTCCCCTTTTGCTATTTCTAGTTCAGTTGGGTAGAAGTTCTACAGTAGGTTTGGTAGGTTGGTAAGTTAATAGTCCCAATATCTACCGACACACATATCATCGATGGATCGCCAAGTAAACTTGATAATAAAATTAATTTTTAATGCGTCTATTTTCCGAAGGACCCCCTTCGCTATTTCTAAATCAGTTAGGTAGGAGTTCTAAAGTAAGGTTGGTCGGTCTAGTGGTCGTTTAATAGTTCCAATGTCTATCGACCCACATATAATCGACCGATCGTCAAGTAAACTTGATAATGAGATTACTTTTTATCGCGTCTATTTTCCAAAGGCCCTCTTTTCTATTTCTAGATCAGTCGGGTAGGAATTCTACAATAGAGTTGGTCGGTTAGTAGATTCATTGTCTACCGACACACATATTATCGACCGATCGCCTTGTAAACTTGGTAATAAGATTAATTTTTAACACGTCTATTTTCCAAAAGGTCCCCCTTCGCTGTTTTTAAATCAGTCGGGTAGGAGTTCTACAGTAGGGTTGGTCGGTTGGTTGGTCTATTGGTCGGTTTATAGTTCCGAAGTCTACAGACCTACATATCATCGACCGATCGCCTAGTAAACTTGATAATGAGATTGTTTTTTATCGCATCTATTTTTTAAATGTCCCCTTTGCTATTTCTAGATCAGTCGGATAGGAGTTCTATAATAGGGTTGGTCGGTTGGTCGGTTAATAGTTCCAATGTCTACCGACCGACATATCATCGACCGATCAGCCAGTAAAGTTGATAATGAGATTACTTTTTATCGCATCTATTTTCAAAAGGTCCCCCTTTGCTATTTCTGGATCAGTCGGTTAGGAGTTCTACAATTGAGTTGGTCGGTTAACAAGATTACTTTTTATCACGTCTATTTTCTAAAGGTCTCCCTTTGCTATTTCTAGATTTGTTGGATAGGAGTTCTAAAGTGAGGTTGGTCTTTTGGTCGGTTAATGGTTTCAATGTGTACAGATCCATATATCATCGACCGATCGCACTGTAAACTTGATAATGAGATTAATTTTTATCTCGTCTATTTTTAAAGGTCCCTTTCACTACTTCTCGATCAATCGGGAAGGAGTTCTAAAGTAGGGTTGGTCAGTTGGTTGTTAATAGTTCCTATGTCTACCGACCCACATATTATCTACCAATCACCATGTAAACTTGATAATGAGATTACTTTTTATCGCTTCTATTTTGCAAAGGTCTCCCTTTACAATTTCTCGATCAGTCGCGTAAGAGTTCTACAGTTGGGTTGGTCGGCTGGTCAGTCTGGTGGTCGGTTATATATCATCGACCGATCGCCCTGTAAACTTGATAATGATATTATTGTATTTATTTTCCAAAGTTCCCCTTTGCTATTTCAAGATCAGTTGGGTAGGAGTTCTTGAGTAGGGTTGGTCAGTTACGAGATTACTTTTTATTTTGTCTATTTTACAAAGGTCCTCCTTAGCTATTTCTAGATCAGTCGGGTTGGAGTTCCACAGTAGGGTCGGTTGGTTGGTCGGTAGGTGGTCATGTATTATTGTCTTCCTGTTGGCATTTGGATATTTTGGTTAACGTGAACCGTTAGGGTTCCATGCGTTTCTAAATCAGCGGAAGCAAGAAATCATAGAAACGTATTACCTTTCACCGGAGTATGTTGAAGAAGATGGATTTTCGCCGGTAGCTTGCGCAGCCTAACCGTTTTGGCCATAACTCCCTTGTCCAAGCTCCAATTTGAGTGATCTATGCGCCAAAACAATCCTCTCTTTCGTGGATTTCAGGCAGTATGTAACACTTGCAGATTCGAGTTCCACACGATTTTATAAAATTCGTGAAAGTTGATGGACAGAAATAGCAAATGACCTTCTGGTCTTCTGTTATATTCCTAAGCCACGTCTCGACGTTGTGTGGACAACGATCTACAAGACGATCTCAATCTGCAGTCAAAACCCCTCTTTCACGTGTTTGAGCATGTGAAGTCTATCCAGATTTCTGAGATTGGCTATTATATAGGCTACAACATGGACTAGGAGGAGAAATTAGGGTTTGGGCCTCCCATTGGGCTTAAGCATCCAAATTTAGCCCAAAACTTATACTTAAGTCCAATAATAATAAATCATTCCACTAAAGAAATATTATTGCACTGCCACCCTAATCCCAAATTACGTTTATGAGCCCTTTCTTATTATGAGCCCGTTAATCTCCCCGTGTTTAAGATTCAATGTCCATTAATTAACTAAGTTATTGATAACTTCATTAATTAATATATTTAACGAGAGTAGTACCACTCAACCTTAATATCATGCCGTAATAAATCCACCTGCAGTGTTTACATGATAATAATCATTATGAGCTCCTTAAGGGGACATCATCAACCAATGCTGTTAGGACATAGATTCATTCTACAATCAACAGCACACCATTGAGACAGCACCATTTCTTAACTCACCGAGCATATTGATTTAATAATTAAAATCTCACCCATTGATGAATCAAAGAAATAAATACTGGCTTACGTGTCGAGGTTATTGTATAGGGATTAAGAGTACGAACATCCATAATAACAGAGATCAAGTTCTATTATATAGTCAGTATAAATCGAACGATCTCAACGCGGTCCTGTTCAATACACAAAGTGCACTAGTGTAATTTTATAGTCAAGATAGACTAATGCAAAATCACACTACAATCATACCGATAGATAGTCCCCGTCTATCGGTTGTTAACATCTGTATATACTTTATAAGGAGTCGATAATATGATCTTCTGTGTGACGCCGCACACCACATTATCTACAGTATAAAGTAAACGGACTTTTACAACAACATTATTGCAAACTTTTGATCACATGATTCTCATTTCAAATATTATCTAAACATTGTTCATACAAAAAGCTAGACTTTTAGTGTACAATCTAACAATCTCCCACTTTTACTAAAAGACTATGCTGTCATATCTGCTGCCATACATCTGATTACCACTTCCACTACTTGATCATTAAAAGCTTTCGCCATAAAGGTCCTTGTAAAAAGATTACTATGTTATTATCCGATGTAATCTATGCAACAACAACCTTCCTCTCAATATATTATTTCTCGTAACAGGTAGTACTAGCTATCAATGTGTTTAATTTCCTTATGGACTCGTGATTCCTTCAAGTCTGCTACTGCACCATTATTATCACAATAAATTCTGATAACCTTGGGCAAACTCAGAATCACATCTAAGTCCATTACGAAGTTTCTAGAACCATATAGATACTTTGGACGCCACAAGGCTCTAATATTATCCTCTTTCCATGGTGGAGTCCGAAATATATTTCTATATGACACTCCTCCATACTATGAATCTACTTCAATTAAACACATAACCTTGAGGTTGATTTACTGCCACCCCTGTGATTCAAAAATCCGAATCTAAGTAACCATCAAGAAGTAATGAATTATTCCAGTAAGCTTACGTATAATTTCCAGTCCTCTTCAGGCAGTTAAGATATTTCTTACCATAATTTAATATTCTTGTTCCGGGTTACCATAATACTCACTGACTATATCATTGGCAATACATATATCCAATCTCGTGCATAGCATTCCATAGATTAAGCTTCCTTATTGCCGAAGCATAGGGAACCGCCCTTATCTATTTTATCTTCTATTGTGTCTTAAGACACAAATCCTCAGATAAAGTCACATGCTAAAACAAGTGAGGATTGTATCAATTTATGAAGCTTGAGATAAGCACAACATCCTATCTTGTGATCTTTAATACCATGATCGCAAGGATATATTTTTCTTCACAAGTCCTTCATTTCATACTGCTTTATTAACAATACCACCACGTTTCCGTCACTCTTTTCAATACATAAGATCCATCCGAGCATTGATTAAATCCATATGACTGGATTTCCTTATCAAAACGGATGTTCCATGATCTTGAATGTTGCTTTAGTCCATCGATGGACAATTTTAAGCTCAACACTAAATTGCTCTTAGCTCTATGCAGTGAATCGCTCTGGTTGCTTCATCATAGAGCCACTTACATCTCAATGGCTTTTACACTATTTGATGGTTCTACAAGCTCCAAGAGATGATTTTGACAACTTGCAAAGATTCCACAAACAGACAAACATCATTTGACATGCTGTTTCTATGGCTTACCCATAAAATGAATTTAGTAATTCCAAATAATTCATCATCCATCTAACCTTTTCCATAAGAGTCCTATTCCTTCTTTTCACAACACCATACAGCTGGGTTTACCTGGTGTATTTCTGAATAATAGCTCCTAAACTATCCTAAGTGGTACTCGCCACCACGATTAAATCATAACGGCTTGATATATTTTTCATGACACTTCACCGCATCAGCCATGCACTCCTTGAACTTAATCATAGTACTAAGACTTGCAGTGCATCAAATAAATATATTTTGTTTCTAGAATAATCATCAAACAAATTGACGAATATTCATAACCACCTCTCGACAGGATAATCTTAGGATCACTTAAATCAGAATGAACAATTTCTAACATATCTTTTCATGGCTCTATGCCCCTTTGCCTTGTATAGGAAATTCGATCATTTTCACTTCCAAGTAAGACTCACTAGTTCGATAGTTTCCACTTCCAACAAGCCAAACGGTTTATCAGTTATCAACTTTCGAATCGTACTTAAGTGAAATGATCTAGTCTTAGATGCCAAAAGTACGTTTAGTTCATCTCCGAAGGTTCCTTTCTTTTACTAAGATTAGAAGATGCGTTATTAATTATTATTTGTTGCATCCGTGGGATAAACATGATTTAAGAGTGTACAAATTGTCACTATCATACCATAACAGATTCTCTATCCGTTATTATATAGAAACCAAATAAAATTCTTTCTATGAAAACGTACGTGAACACAATTTCTCTTAATCAAACATTTATTCCTATCAAAAGATAAGTAAACAACTCCCATCGCAACGACCACTACTCTTGTAGTTTTACCCATGCACATAGTAATCTCATCATCACTTAGTTGCAAGCTAGTGATTTTGGTATTCACACACAACATGTCAGTAAATGCCATCACTAATCATGCGTCTACAACTAGTGAATAAGATATTATCCTTGTTCATTTCTTGAAACTTGCTTTCCTTCGTCACACTTTTTGTCAGAAGTTTCCCACCATATACAACCTCTTGTAATTCATGTGAAACTTGCTCAAAATGTTAAGACAAATTACGAAGAATAAATTGACCTAGATTTCCCTTTCAATTTCTATTCCAAGTGTTTCCAATTCATTCATCAAGTTAATCATGACCTCTTGCCTTTCTAACTTAATCAAGTATTCGAAGAGCCGCATGAGACCATCACATTTCTATGAACCTCTCACCTCTTCACCAAAGACTTAAATAGGCATCAGAAAGCATCCTATGTGAGAACACATTTTAATTTTCCTAAGCAGTAAGAATTAAAATCAAGATTCTTTTCTAATCATTTATTTAGGACCAGTAAATAGGAATTCTTTTAGTTAACATTAAGTGGAGTAAACCATTGAAAAATTCAGAGAATCAGATAAATAAATACGACGATCAAACTCTTCGAATTTGAAATTTTATTTTGATTGCCTCAATAAAAAATATAAAATAAATTCACCGACATATCAAGCCCCGTGAATTCGCATGCCACGTTAGTGTGGACGTATACAAACCCGAACATTCGCAAGAGAAGGTTCTACCCATTAATTCAATACGTCATAATTAACCTCATGACTCAATGATTAATAGTTCGATTGTCCTTTAGCCATGCAATTTAATAGCAGTGACTCCGTTGGTGAGGATACAAATTAATTGCTCCTAAGTGTATACCATTATTTGATATAAGTACGTTACCCAAGTTTGTGTGTCTTACAGTTGGAGAAGTCCACACGCCCTCAAATAATTTCCTTTAACCATAAATTATTAATTTGTACCAGTGATCCACAAATAAAACTCATCCGTTGGGGAGGATGACACTATAGCCGACTCATAAGCTTACTCGTATCACATTACAAATAATAATTATTTAATAAAATTTATTCCAGTGATCCAAAAATAAAACTTATCCATTGTGGAGGAATGCACTAAAACCGACTCATAAGCTTACTTGCATCACTTAATAAATCAACAATGGAGGCTGCGGGATCATGACCAATCCCTCTCCCACTTAGTTATTTAATAAGAGAGTTTTTACATGCATACAATATAACAGATATAAAATACACAAATAAACATGCTATTATTACGGTAAATAAGACAACAAATCAAATAGCACATAATTCCAAATATATAATATTAATTGGCAAATAAAATAATTATCTCAATTATATATAAGAAAATAAAATAAATGGCCAAATAAAAAAGGATTGACTTAGTTAACAAGCCAAGAATTAAGTGGGTTTCTGATGCAATAAGTTATAATTCTTTTAGGCCAAGTAATATCCCATTACGGTTATTCAGCAAGGAGAAAACGCTCATGTACAAGCCCACTCCTGCCTTGCCTCACCCATGCAACGCCATCCTTCCCACCAGTAAACTTATCAATATCCAGAAATTGTTCCCTGTTCCGGCCAGCTCCACTCACGCCACTGCCGACGGAAAAAACAGTCCGCTGGAATAAGATGGTTCGCCGGTCATGCAGACTGCCTTAGACCCGCCGTCCAGTCGTCCGACATGCGCCAACAAACAACACCACGCCTACTGTTCAATTGCGGCGTCCAGCTGCTTCGCCGGATTCCACCATCAGCACGCCGTCCGCTGTCGGATACCGTGCCGGCAGCAGTTATGGTCTTATCGTCACCATGCCGGGCTGTTGCCATCATGCCGCCGTTAACGACAGCCAGCGACAGCAGCATCACCGCGCGCATCCAGAGATTACCATGCCATAATCGCTGACGATCTCGCACGGCTAGTGATTGCCTTCATGATTTCTGCTGCCATCCGCTGATGTAGGTGGCTCCCCGGCCTGCGCTTTGACCACATACCGGCCAGGCCACTTTGCCGTTAACGACCATCAACCATACCCAGCGACCAGCAGAGGAGTCCTGATCGTAAGTCAGCAGACTCGATCGAAACCTCACCATGGTTGCTGACTCGCTCGGAACAATCACAGGGCCGCTCTGAAACGCCGCTGGAAACACTCAAAAAGCATTTTGACTGCCCCAGAACTCCACACGACTCGTTCGGCAATCAAGAGACCCGATCGGAACTAAGCAGACCCTATCGGAGACGCGCTACACTCAACCAGAACTCGCAAAGACCCACTCGGAATTGCACCAGGTCCGATTGAAACACTGCCCAACCCGCCGCTGAACTCCACCAGAAACGCGTCGCGAATCGTGGGTATGCCATGCCAGCTTTCACTGACACCGGCGATTGTATTCTGCTAATCCTAGTGCCGACAACATCCCTGCCAAAACCCGACAGCATGCAACTGGTTTCATCATGGTAATAACCCAGCAGCCTTCACCGCTTATCACCTCTCATGCACCAGCCTGCCGGGCTTTCCGACAGCCTCGCTTCCACTAGCGGCAAAGACCACAACCATACAGCCTTACGTCAATGGTACTCTGCGGAGTGTCAAGCCAATATGCTCCATCCGATGCCATTCACCGATCATCCGCCATGGCTTTCACCAATCCATCATGTCCCTTTCACGATGACGTCAACCAACCTCAAGCGTGCAGTCGATGATGATACTTTCACTTTTCACCTATCACGACTTTCTCCGCCACCAAGAAACCGATTGATGATGTGAGTGCGTGATGTTCAGTGTTGGCGTAAAGAAAGAAAAAAAACGTGGAGCATCCGTGAAGAACTACTTAGGGTTTTTGCAGCCGTGAATTTAAAACATAGGGCATATACAGATTGTAGAAAACATCAAACCCTTTCATGCGATCGTAATTCACGTATAATTCACATCATACCCTTTATCCTAAATTCTATCACCACATTATACAATCAAACCCTAGCCTAACGTGTCACGTTTAGCCATAGAACCTACGCTTTGATACCAATTGTGTTGACGTTCGATCGTTTGGTTAACGTGACCCGTTAGGGTTCCATACGTTTCTAACATACAGCGGAAGCATGAAGACAAGAAATGCATTATCTTTCACCAGGGTACGTTGGAGAAGACGAATTCTCGCCATCAGCCTGCGCAGCCTCACCGTTTTGGGCATAACTCTCTCATCCGATGTCGGATTTGAGTGATCTATATGCCAAAACGATCCTCTCTTCTGTGGCTTTCCATCAGTATATTATACGTGCTGTTCTGAAGTCTATTTGAATTTAGAAAAATCGTAGAAAGTGACGGACAAAAACAGCAAACAACCTTCCAGTCTTCTATTGTATTCCCAAGTCCAATCTCGACGTCGTTTGGGCGACGATCCTCGAGATCTTCTCATTTTACCGTTCTCTGAACCTCCTCACATTGTTAGGTGTAATTAATCTCTCATATTTGAGATTCTGGACAGCTAAGATGACTTATATATGGGCTACAGCAGGGACCAGGACGAGAAATTAGAGTTGGGTCTCCATTGGGGTATCCAAGCTTAGTCCAAAGCTTATATTTAAATCCAATAATAATAACATATACCACTAAAATATTATTAATGCACTACCATTCTAATCCAATAATTACGTTATGGGCTCCTTCTTATTATGAGCTCGTTAGTCTCCCATGTTTAAGATATACAATGTTCATTAATTAATTAAGTTACTGACAACTCCATTAATTAATATCTCATCCGAGAGTAGTACCACTCAACCTCATTATCATGCCGGAATAAATCAACCTGCAGGGTTTACATGATAATCCTTATGAGCTCCTCAAGGGGACATCATCAACCTATGACGGACATAGATTCCTTCTACAATCAACAGCACACCATAGAGACAACACTACTTCCCAACTCAATGAGTTTGTTTATTTAATTACATATAAATCTAACTCATTGATGAATCAAAAAATACATACTGCCCTACGTGTCGAGGTTATTGTATAGGGATTAAGAGCACGAACATCCATAATAACAGAGATCAAGTCCTTCTATAAGTCAGTATAAGTCGAACGATCTCAAGCGGTCCTGCTCAATACACACAAGTGCACTAATGTGATTCTATAGCCAAGACAAGCTAATACTAAACCACACTACAACCATCCCGATAGAGATTCTCATTAATAAATTGTTATAACATTGTTCATACTAAAGCTAGACTTTTAGTATATAATCCAACAATCTCCCACTTATACTAAAAAACTATGATGTCATGTCTTCTGCCATACATCTGATTCCCACTCCCACTACACGACCATCAAAAGCTCTCGCCTTAAGGCCCTTGTAAATGGATTTACTAGATCATCATCCGATGCAATCTTGGTGACAACAACCTTCCCCTCATCATACAATTTCTCATAACAGATGGTACTCGTGTTCCATGTATTTAATTGCTTATGGACTCGTGATTCCTTCAAGTTTGCAACTACACCATTATCAATAAAATAAATTGTGATATCCATGGATAAACTTAGAAACACTTCAAAGTCCATCATGAAGTTTCTAGAGTCATATAGATACTTTGGCTGCCTCATAGGCTCCAATTTATCATCTTTCCATGATGGAGTCCGGAGTCTGAAATATATTTGTATATAACACTCCTCCACATTATGACTCCACTTCCTAAAATTAAACACATAACCTTTGAGATGGATTTACTGTCGTCCCTATCTGATTTAAAAAATTTGAATCTATGTATTCCATAAGAAGCAGTGAATCTGTTCGGTAAGTCCACATATAATTTCTGGTCCTTTTTCAGGTACATAAGTATATGTCTTACCACAGTTCAACATTCTTGTTTTGGGTTACCTTTGATACCCACTATCCATGCGTTCAGCAAAACATATATCCATTCTTGTGCATAGCATTCCTTAGATTAAGCTTCCTTATTCGCCGAAGCATAAGGAACCACTTTCATCTCCTTTATCTTCTTTTGTGTCAAGACACATTTCTTTAGATAAAGTTACATGCTAAAAAGAGTAAGGATTGTATCATTTCATGAAGCTTGAGATAAGCATAACATCCTTTCTTATGATCCGTATTACCGTGATCAAAAGGATATATTTTGCTTTTCTTAAGTCCTTCATTTCATACCGCTTTGTTAACCATACTCATACGCCTGACAATACTCTTTCATTGTTTCCAATGAGCAATATATCATCTACGTACAGTACAAGAAATACCACCATGTTTTGATCACTCTTTTCAATACACAAGACATATACGCGCATTGAATAAGTCCATATGCCTGAATTTCCTCATCAAAACGGATGTTTCATGATCTTGAAGCTTGCTTTAGTCCATCGATGGACACTTTTAAGCTTACTATCACAATGCTCTTAGCTCTCTGCAATGAATCACTCTGTTTGCTTCACATAGATGTTTTCCTCAAGACTTCCAATCAGGAAAGCTGTCTTGACATCTATTTACTATTCCTCATATTTCATATGAGTAGCAACAAAGAAAAGAGTTCGGATCAACATAGACATAGCTACCGGCGAATAGGTTTTCTCATAATCGAACCCTTTCTTTATGAGTATACCTTTTTGCAACAAGCTTTGCTTCCATGGTTTTCACCTTACCATTTGATCCTCTTTTATTTTGTATGACCACTTCCAATGCCTTCTACATCATTTAGAGGTTATACAGGCTCCCAGACTAGATTAGAATTCATCGATTCTATTTCAACATTCATTGCACTTTGCTAAGATTCAGCATTTCTATCTTGTATTGCTTCGTCGTATCCATGAGTCCATTCCATGTTTACTAGGGACCAAGTCTCACGACTCTCCCAAAAATATATCTTATAGGTTATCGAAAAACCCTCCCACTACGACAAGGCACTACACGCAATTGTATATCAGACATGACACGCGTTGTAGTTTATCTTGTGGTATATCCTCTTGTACAATTGGTACTAATACTTTGTGTTTTCCCTCTCACTTCCTTTAGAACAATTTACACATAGGTTAGTGATTTATTACGTAGTCCTTTTCCAAAAATCTAGTGTTTGAATTAAGAGTCACCCTTCGATCTTTTGGACTAAATAAATTGTCACCCTCCATGTTTCTAGGATATCCCACAAATAGACAAACGTTATACGACATGCTGTTTATAGGGCATACCCATAAAAAGAATTTAGTATTTCTAAATAACTCATCATCTTTCTCACATTTTTCATAAGAGTCTTATTCTTTCTTTCCGCCACACCATTCAGCTGGGGTATACCCGGTGTAGACAACTTGAGATTTTAATCTCATCCTCTGATAAATAACTCCTAGACTATCCTAAGAGGTACTTGCCACCACGATTAAACCGTAATGACCACCTCTCATCGGTTTAGTCTTAGGACTGCTTAAATCAGTATCAACCATTTCCAACATATCTTTGCATGGCTCTATACCCCTTTGCCTTGAAAGGCCTTTAATCATTTTACTTTCAAGAAAGACTCGCAAGTCAGATAGTTTCCACTTCAGATAAACCCAACGGTCCATCGGCTATGAACCTTTGAATCCAACTTAAGTAAAATTGATCTAGTCTTAGATGCCAAAAGTATGTTTAGTTCATCTCCGAAAGTTCCTTTCTCTTACTAAGATTAGAAAATGCATTATTAATTACTATATGTTGCATCCGTGGTATAAACATTATTTAAGAGTGTAAAAATTATCCGTCAACGTACCACAACAGATTATAGCTCCATCCTTCATTACTATGATAATGTCATTTAAATAAAATGGAGTATCCATCCGTAAATTTATAGAAACTGAGATGAAATTCTTTTTATGAAAACGTACGTAAAGACAATTTCTCAAAATCAAACTTTTATTCATATCGTAAGATAAATAAACAACTCCCACTGTAACAGCCACTACTTTCGTAGCATTACCCATGTCCATAATAATCTCATCATCACTTAGTTACACGCTTTTAGTAATTCCGGGATCTACACACAGCGTGTCAGTAGATGCCATTACTAATCATGCTTCAACGACTAGTGAATGAGATACTAACCTTGTTCACTTCTTGATGAAAATGACTTTTCTTCGCAACGCGTTTTGCCAGAGGTTCCCCACCACATACAACCTCTCGTATTTCAGGTAGAACTTGCTCTAACATCTAGGCAAATTATGGAGAATAAATTGATCTAGTTTCCCCTTCAATTTCTATTCCAAGCATTCCCTATTGATTCATCAACTTATCCATGACCTCCCACCTATCTAACTTACTCAAGTATCTGAAGAGTTGCATGAGACCAAAATATTTCTATGAACCTATTACCTCTTCACTAGAGACTTTAAAATGCATCATGGGATATCCTTAGTGAGAACACACTTATATTTTCCTAAGCAGTAAAATTCAAAACCAAGATTCATTTCTAATCATCCAATTTTGGACAAGTAAATATGTTTCTTTTAGATACAATAAGCGAGATAAAACCATTTGAAATTACAGAGAATCACAAATAAATACACCGATCAAATCTTTGAATTTTATCCATTTATATTGATTCCCTCAGAACAATATAAAAATAAAATTCACCGACATCTCAAGCACCGTGAGTCTGCAAGCCACGATAGTGTGGACGTTTACAAACCCCAAACATTTACAAGAGAAGGTTTTACCCATTAATTTTATTTGTTAACCTAACCTCATAACAAAATAATTAATAGTCAGTTCTTCTTTAGCCATGCAAATAACAGCAGTGACTCTGATGGGGAGGATACTTATTATTTGCATCTAAGTGTACACCATATTTGACCCCAAGTCCATTGCGCAAGCTTTTGTGACTTACAGAGGAGAAGTACACACGTACTTGGATAACTTCCTACAATCATCAATTAAAAGTTTGTACAGTGATCCGCAAATAAACTCATCCGATGGGGAGGAAGGAACTATAGCCAACACGCAAGTTCATGTGCATCACATTACAAATAATAATTTAAAGAAGTTTGTTCCAGCAATCCATGAATAAACTCATCCGATGGGGAGGAAGACTCTAATGCCGACGCGCAAGTTTATTCACATTACTAACAAACCAATAATGGAGGCCGCGGGAATTATTATCCAATCCCTTCTCCCACTTAGTTATTTAACACCGAGGGTTTTTACATGCAAAAAATATTCAAGAATATAATACACAACCTAGCATGCTCCTATTACAACACATAAGGTAGTAAATAACAAAGTACATGCATACATATATAACAATAATCAGATAATAAAATCAATTATGTCAGTTATATATCAGCGAATTCGATTGTTCACCACCAAGCACAAATATAAGGAAAAACCTCCAAATTATCAAACTTTTTGAAATCTCCAGATTACCGAATTTCGAAACTATCGATATCGTCCAGACTTTTGAAATCATCGATATCGACCAGATTATCAAATTTTCATAAAACTTTCAGATTATCAAACTTTCGAAAATCTCCATATTACCGAATTTTGAAACTATCGATATCGTCTAGACTTTTGAAATCATCGATATCCACCAGATTATCAAATTTTCAAAAAACTTTCAGATTATCAAACTTTCGAAACTGTCGATATCGATCGTCGATATCATCCAAATTATCAAAATAATCGATATCGATCGTCGATATCGTCTAGATTATAGAAATCATCGATATCGTCTAGATTATCAAATTTTCAAAAATTTCCAGATTATCAAAATTTCGAAAACATCCAGATTACCAAATTTTCGAAAAATTTCCAGATTATCAAATTTTCAAAAATTTTTAGATTATAAAATTTTCGAAAATATCCAGATTATCAAAATTTTGAAATTTCCAGATTATCAAATTTTCAAAAATTTCCAGATTATCAAATTTTCAAAAATATCCAGATTATCAAATTTTTAAAATTTCCAAATTATCAAATTTTCGAAAATATCCAGATTGTCAAATTTTTTAAATTCCCAGATTATCAAAATTTTTAAATTATACAGATTATCAAATTTTAAAAAATTTCTAGATTATCAAAATTTTGAAAATATCCTGATTATCAAATTTTCAAAAATTCCAGATTATTAAATTTTCGAAAATATCCAAATTATCAAATTTTCAAAAATATGCAGATTATCAAAAATTTGAAAATATCCAGATTATCAAATTTTCAAATTTTCCAGATTACCAAATTTTCAAAATTTCCAGATTATCAAATTTTCGAAAATATCCCGATAAACAAATTTTTTAAAATTTGCAGATTATCAAATTTTCAAAAATATCCAGATTATCAAATTTTCAAAAATATCCAAATTATCAAAATTTTGAAATTTCCAAATTATCAAATTTTTGAAAATATCCAGATTATCAAATTTTTTAGTCAAACGTATAGAGTATTCAACAAGAAACAATAATGTCTAAACCCTAGTCCACATTTGACACAGGTATATGGTATCTAAATAGGGTATACTAGCATAACATGAATACTTAAACCCTTTCACCTTTTGACATAAACCTTAGCCTAACGTTTCACGTTTCACCACGAAACCGAAGCTCTGATACCAATTGTTGGCGTTCAATCATTTGGTTAACGTGACCCGTTAGGGTTCCATACGTTTCTAACATACAGCGGAAACATGAAGATAAAAAATGT
The DNA here is from genome assembly GCA_023678885.1 of Pogostemon cablin. Lineage (NCBI taxonomy): Eukaryota > Viridiplantae > Streptophyta > Magnoliopsida > Lamiales > Lamiaceae > Pogostemon > Pogostemon cablin. The sequence goes on from CM042976.1 coordinate 9,996,073, forward strand.
ATTACCTTTCACCAGGGTATGTTGGAGAAGACTAATTCTCGCCACCAGCCTGCGCAGCCTCACCGTTTTGGGCATAACTCTCTCATCCGATGTCGGATTTGAGTGATCTATATGCCAAAACGATCCTCTCTTCTGTGGCTTTCCATCAGTATATTATACGTGCTGTTCTGAAGTCTATTTGAATTTAGAAAAATCGTAGAAAGTGACGGACAAAAACAGCAAACAACCTTCCAGTCTTCTATTGTATTCCCAAGTCCAATCTCGACGTCGTTTGGGCGACGATCCTCGAGATCTTCTCATTTTACCGTTCTCTGAACCTCCTCACATTGTTAGGTGTAATTAATCTCTCATATTTGAGATTCTGGACAGCTAAGATGACTTATATATGGGCTACAGCAGGGACCAGGACGAGAAATTAGAGTTGGGTCTCCATTGGGGTATCCAAGCTTAGTCCAAAGCTTATATTTAAATCCAATAATAATAACATATACCACTAAAATATTATTAATGCACTACCATTCTAATCCAATAATTACGTTATGGGCTCCTTCTTATTATGAGCTCGTTAGTCTCCCATGTTTAAGATATACAATGTTCATTAATTAATTAAGTTACTGACAACTCCATTAATTAATATCTCATCCGAGAGTAGTACCACTCAACCTCATTATCATGCCGGAATAAATCAACCTGCAGGGTTTACATGATAATCCTTATGAGCTCCTCAAGGGGACATCATCAACCTATGACGGACATAGATTCCTTCTACAATCAACAGCACACCATAGAGACAACACTACTTCCCAACTCAATGAGTTTGTTTATTTAATTACATATAAATCTAACTCATTGATGAATCAAAAAATACATACTGCCCTACGTGTCGAGGTTATTGTATAGGGATTAAGAGCACGAACATCCATAATAACAGAGATCAAGTCCTTCTATAAGTCAGTATAAGTCGAACGATCTCAAGCGGTCCTGCTCAATACACACAAGTGCACTAATGTGATTCTATAGCCAAGACAAGCTAATACTAAACCACACTACAACCATCCCGATAGAGATTCTCATTAATAAATTGTTATAACATTGTTCATACTAAAGCTAGACTTTTATTGTGATAGCATTTATTGTGAATTATTTGAGAATTGATTTCTGGTTATTCTTGTGTGCCAATTAAGACTCTAACTTGAGTCGTTATTCATCTTATGATGCACATGCATATGTATGCCTGGTACCAAGGTTAAGTAGCCCGAATTGGTCACGGTTCGGGTGAGTTGGAGCGACATTGATTAAGTAGCCCGAATTGTCGCTGTTCGGGTGAGTTAGAGTGACAACCAAGTTGCCCGTGATTGGCAAACCCGGGTGAGTTAGATCTAACGGGGCACCTGTCCATTTGCCAAATACTGATACTCTGGAGGGTGATCGTTAGATGGATCAGTCTATTATAGGCCCAGTCAACATCACCGGTGTGGGACATGCATGTCATATATGTTTATATGTTTGATCATTTCAAGTATTCACGTCGATATTGAATTGTGAACTTTAGCATTTGGCGTGTTGAGAAAGAATATTAATGTGCATTTTATCTAGAGTAACGGTGACGAGCTTGGACTGTCTCTCGACGGAGAGCTCAGTTCGAGGAGGATATTGACTACCCACGCGTCTTTTATGTGATAACATGTTATTTGAACTAATTGTGTTATTCGTAAATGTGCACTAAGGTTTTATTTCCATTAATATGTACACTGAGTGAGAAATAGTTATTGTGAGATTAAATGTTGGATTTTATATTATGAACCGCGAGTGGGAATACATGCTTCGTATAAGGGTCGGGGTGACCGGCTTATCACCTCACTGAGCTAGTGGTTTTGCTCACCCCCATCATTCTTTCCTTTTCAGGCTGTTGATATCGTTTTGGTTGGAGGTTTGCCTATCGTTTGCTCGTCATCCAATCCGTGTTTTAGGTACTTTCTCTTTTATGTAAATTGACGGATTCATTGGCGAGATTGTATAGTTTATATTTGGTTACCCCCTTGATATTCTTTTTGTACCTTCGCGATGTTGTATCGTTCATGTATATTTTCTTTAAACTAAGTTACACCGTTGTATTTTGTACCTTTGTAAATCCTTGTTGATACTTTATGAGATGATGTCCTTGGGTTGTACCCGTTGTTATCAGTTGTTCAGTTCTACAGGTACTTGATAGCAAGCCTTACGTTTTCTATAAACTTTGTGAAGTGGAGTGCACCCATTCTGCGAAATTTATGGTTAACGTGGCGGTTGTCGCGTTCTGTCTGGGGTCGGGGCGTGACAACTTTCTTGGTATCAGAGCCTGGTTTTATGATTCTCATTCTTTTTGAGTCGAGCCAATGGGTCCAACTTTGCTTCTATGTCATCCTAAGGTATCGTATTGCCTTGACGTTGACCTTGCATTTTCTTTCCTTTCTTCCTTTCAGTCATTATGGCACCTCCAGTTCGTCGTCGAGGTCGAGGTCGAGGACACGCTCCTCGTGATCCTCCGAGTCCTCTACTCTCTTCTGTTCCTCGTGGACCTCGAGGACATGTTTCTTCTAATCATGTCGTTCCTCCGACGGTTATGGACCCTATCAATTCTGATCATAGGGTGCCAGTTTCCCAAGTAGAGCAACCACGTTCCTAGTTGCGGGTTGAGCACATGATGACACCCGAGCAGTACCAATTGTATTATGATCACATTCGAATACATGGTGTTCCACCACCTACAACGGCTCATGCAACTACGACTGTCACTGAAGAGGTTCTCCGTGCTAATGAATCGATTCGACCTACATCTAATGTACCAATTTTTACTCCAGAAATGGCTTTAGGAGGTTCTACTTCTCGAGGTGCACTTTTTATACCTGATTTGGTGAAAGCAGTTGAAAACATGGGGACTTCGAAATTTGACGGTACAAGAGATGTTTCTAAAGCGGGGGCATGGTTAAAGGAGATTACAGAGACCTTTGACACTTTGATGATTGAAGAATGTTATCGTGTGGTCATTGCAACCAAACCGTTAGGCCCAGATGCACGACGATGGTGGCAGAATCTAAAAGAGACATCCTCGATTACAATTACGTGGGCTATCTTTGTGGAACGATTCAAAGATCGATACTTCTCTCAGTACATCAAGGATCAGAAGAGAAAGGAGTTCTTCAACCTCTTTCAAGGCATTATGTCGGTCGTGGAGTACAAAAGCAAATTTCAGGAATTGCGAGAATTCGCTCCTGAGTCATATACGACGAGAGACTTATGCAAAAGATTTGAAGATGGTCTTAATTTAAATATTCGAGATCGCATCAAGTCCGGAGACAAGTTTGAGAGTCTTGACGATCTCGTAGAAGAAGACCTGAGGGTAGAAGGTTTAGTTCAGGCGAGACATAAGCTTGCAGAACGATCTCAAAAGAAAAGGCAAGGGAGCGCATTTCCAAGAAATGCATCGAAGGTGTATAGCGGTGTGGGATCTTCGCATGGCGCACCAAGTTCGGTACCTATTAGTTTTCCTCAACCTCGGGAGCAGTTTAGTAGAGGCGGGAGCAATGTCTCGGGATCGGTTGGTGAAAATCGCAAGTGCCAGAATTGCTTAAAATATCACGACGGCCCCTGTAAGGCTCCTCAAGTATCTTTTCAGCGTCGACAACCGATGCATATGCGAAGTTCTTGTCCTCAGCTTATGGGAGCGAGCAGTCAGGGTTCTGGTCAGCTTCGTGGTAAACTAACATATTCTACACCAGAGACACTCGATCTGCAGTTACCAGAGTGCCCGATGCCTCAAGCGGCCCTAGTACTCAATCACCTATGCAAGGAAGGAAGCAAACTAGAGTATTTCATATTTCCCAGGAAGAGGCTCGCTCAGATCCGAAGGTTGTGACAGGTAATTTATAATCTGAGTATTTTCACATACTAGATCTAACCCCGCCTTGTTATGCCACTTGATTACGAATAAAATATTCGTAAGAAATTCTATCTTTCTGAATTTTTAAATCACAATCTCACCTAATATTACTTCTTTAGGCCATGTGTTTGTGGGAGACCATCAGGTCTACGCTTTATTTGACCCAGGTTCTGATAGGTCTTATATCCGGGATGATCTTACTGCGATCTTAGATTATCCTATCTCTCATTTGTCACCTAGAATCATCGTTCATACCCCTCTTGGAGAGTGTCTAATTCGTGATTCGGTATTCCTTGGTTGTCCATTGAAGATCAAAGATGTCATTTTAGAGGCTGAATTGATACCATTGCCTTTGATTGATCTTGATGTTATTCTTGGCATGGATTGGCTTTCTTCTCATCATGCAATTCTTGATTGCCACGAGAAGCTTGTTATTTTTCGTAGACCAGGATTCTCAGAACTCATTTTTGAAGGTAAACTTCAAACGAGATCCCTCTTTTTTATTTCAATATTGACTGCGCATAAATTAATGCGTAAGGGTTGTGAGGCATTCTTGGCATTTGTCATCGATACTTCTCTTTCTGAAACTAAACTAGATGACATCCCGATCGTGAATGAATTTCCTGATGTCTTTCCCGAAGAATTACCAGGACAACCTCCGAATCGAGAGATTGATTTTTCCATTGATGTACTTCCTGGAATCACACCTATATCGATTACTCCATATCGAATGTCGCCTGCTGAGCTTAAGGAACTCCAGACACAACTTGGGGAATTATTGGAGAAGGGGTTCATACGACCTAGCACATCTCCATGGGGTGCTCCAGTTCTTTTTGTCAAGAAGAAAGATGGATCACTTCGCCTATGTGTCGACTACCGTCAATTGAACAAGGTGACAATCAAGAACAAATATCCTCTTCCAAGAATCGATGATCTGTTTGATCAATTGCAAGGAGCAACTGTGTTCTCAAAAATTGATTTGCGATCTGGTTATCACCAACTCAAGATTAGGGAATCTGATATCCCTAAGTCTGCTTTTCGAACCAGATACGGTCATTTTGAATTCTGTGTTATGCCTTTTGGACTCACAAATGCTCCTGCAGCTTTTATGGATCTTATGAATCAGGTCTTTCGGCCGTACTTAGATAAGTTTGTCATCATCTTCATTGATGACATTCTTATTTATTCTAAATCGGACGATGAGCATTCTCATCATCTAAGAATTGCTCTGAACATTCTCAGAGAAAATCAGCTTTATGCTAAATTCTCGAAGTGTGAATTTTGGCTTCGCGAGGTAAGCTTTTTGGGTCATCACATTTCTAAAGAAGGAATCTACGTCGATCCAGTGAAGATTCAAGCTATACTAGATTGGGAGCGTCCAAAGAACATGACAGAGATTCGTAGTTTTCTGGGATTAGTTGGATATTATCGATGGTTTGTCAACGACTTTTCGTTATTGGCTTCATCTTTGACTAAATTGACTCGGAAAGGGGTAAAATTTGAATGGAGTGAAGAATGCAAGGAAGCATTTCAAGAATTGAAAAGACGACTCGTTTCAGCTCCTATTCTTGCTTTGCCAGATCCAGCGATTGGAGAGTTTACCATTTATAGCGATGCCTCAAGACAAGGATTAGGATGCGTTCTCATGCAAGAAGGAAAGATTATTGCCTACGCTTCAAGGTAATTGAAGAAGAACGAAGAAAATTATCCTACACATGATTTAGAGTTGGCTGCAATCGTCTTTGCATTAAAGATCTGGAGGCACTATCTGTATGGTGCAACTTGTCGGGTTTTCGCTGATCACAAGAGCTTAAAGTATATCACCACGCAAAAGGAGCTCAACCTTAGGCAAAGGCGATGGATGGAGTTGATTAGTGACTATGACTTAGTCATCGATTATTATCCTGGCAAGGCGAACGTTGTTACAGATGCTCTGAGTAGAAAGTCTTCTACCTCACTTGCTTCGATTCAATCTTTTTATCTTTCTATGTTGGAGCAATTTAAATCTTTACACATTTCGCTCGATTGTGAAAAGTCTAATGATTCTGCCTTAATCGCCAAATTCGAGGTTAGACCTACCTTGTTTGAGAAAATTCAAGAAAGTCAATCACACGATGTTTATTTACAACAGAAGATGGCGAAGCTAAATCAAGGAAAAGAAACAGAATTTTAAATTCGGGATGATGGACTTCTTACTTTTAAAAATCGTGTTTGTGTTCTATCAGAACTTGATGTTCGTAGAGCTATTCTTGAGGAAGCCCATTCTTCAGCCTATGCTATGCATCTTGGTAGTACCAAAATGTATAGAACACTTCGGGAGCATTATTGGTGGCCAGGTATGAAATGGGACACTACTGAATTTGTATCAAAGTGCTTATCATGCCAACAGATTAAAGCGGAACACCAAAAAGCAGCCGGCATGCTTCAAGCACTACCTATTCCTGAGTGGAAATGGGAAAACGTCACAATGGATTTTGTTTTTGGTTTACCTCGAACCCAAAAGGGTCATGACTCAATTTGGGTCATTGTCTATCGTCTGACGAAATAGGCACATTTTCTTCCAGTGCATACCAACGAATCTTTAGAGAAACTTGCCAAGTTATATGTCGATGAGATCGTGAGATTGCACGGAGTACCAGTGTCAATCATATCTGACCGTGATCCAAGATTCACTTCCCGTTTTTGACCTAGTCTGCAGAAAGCGCTAGGTACAAAATTATTATTCAATACCTCGTTTCATCCACAGACTGATGGACAGTCAGAGAGAACTATACAAACACTAAAAGACATGCTACGTGCAGTGGTGTTGAATTTGGGAGGTAGCTGGGATAAGTACGTGACTTTGGTGGAGTTCGCTTATAACAACAGTTATCATTCAAGCATTGGAATGCCCCCGTACGAAGCTCTGTATGGCCGAAAGTATCGAACACCACTCTTTTGGATGAGATTGGCGAGAGACAAATCGAACAAGTAGAGCTTATCGAAGATGCGAAGGCAAAAATACAACTTATTCGAGAAGACTTAAGGTAGCGCAAGATCGACAGAAAAGCTACGCAGATAATAGGAGGCGCGATTTGGAGTTTAATGAAGGAGACAAAGTTTTTCTGATAGTTTCTCCATGGAAGGGCGTGTTGCGATTCCGCCGTCGAGGAAAGTTGAGTCCAAGGTATATTGGCTAGTTTACGATCGTGCAAAGGATTGGTCGTGTCGCGTATCGACTTGAACTACCATCGGAATTGTCGAAGATTCACGATGTCTTCCATGTCTCTATGCTTAGAAAATATGAACCAGATCCTTCGCACGTGCTCAAAGATCCCCCAGTTGCATTAAAGGAAAATCTATCGTACGAAGTACAACCTGTTCAAATTGTAGATCGCCGAGAGAAAATGCTTCGTAACAAATCCAATCCTATGGTGAGAATTCTATGGAGAAGTGATCAAATTGAAGAAGAAACATGGGAACCAGAGTTAGTCATGCGTCAACACCATCCAAATCTCTTTTCATCTCTAGGTACGTTTATGTTTCGAGGACGAAACTTTTTAGAGGAGGGGATACTTTATAATATCTTAGCTCAACTAGATTTATTTTGGAAAGCCCAAAACCTATTTATTTATTTTTATGGCCCAAAAGGCCAGCCCTAACTTAGCCCAACTAGATTTATTTTAGAAAGTCCAAAACTTATTTATTTATTTATATGGCCAAAAAGGCCAGCCTTATCTTAGCCCAACTAGATTTTTTTAGAAAGCCCAAACTTATTTATTTATTTATTTTGTGGCCCAAAGTTTCAGCCCACTTAAATGGCCTGATATAAAATTATTAAGGCTAAAGTTAAAAAAAGAGAGAGAAGAACGAGAGAAGAAAAACAAAAGAGGGGAAAGAAGAGAGTGAAGAGGAGAAACCCTTGTTGATCAAATTCTCCCTTACAACCCTCATCCTAGGTGGTTTCTAAGTGGTTTTGAGGTAAGTGGTGTGTGAATTAAGCTTCCTTCTTCCATGATTTTGTAATTTTGTGGGGTTTTTCTTTTTGGTATGTGGGTAATTTGCACACTGTTCGAACTGATTTTGACATAGCTATTGCCCTCGAAAGTTTGCAAACTTAATTTTACGTAGCTGAACTCGTTAGCTTTCCGTAGCCACTTGAAACGCCTTAATCCGATTATTCTACAATTAGTTATGATTTTTCTCGTAAACTGCCGCTAGCTGGAAAATTTCAGAATTTTTATGTCGAATTCAAACTTATTTTCTATCGTTTTGTTTAGTTAATGTATTGAAATGGGTCATGTGGGATTGGGAACTGATATTAAGGAGTTACATACCATTTTTATTTAATATCGACTCGTTCGAACTTGATTAGGATTTGTTTTTAGCAATGAAAGGGATGTTACCGCTAATAGTTAGTTATATTTAATTTGTCTTTAATCGCTCATCTCCTTTCTAGGTAAAGAACCATCGACGAAGGGCAAGGGACCGACTTCAGATTCCAGAGAGAGTTAATCACTTCCTTGTGAGTTGATAATTCGGGAACGCCTTCTCTTGTGGGAAGTGTGGACCCTCGATAAATGTGCATTTATTTTAGTTTTAGTTAATTGATAAGAAAATTATTTGGTATTGTGTTATGTGGTAAAGAGCCTGATTGGCTCGATTGCTCTGGTTAGAGTCCTGTTAGTAATTTTATGAGTATTATTGATTTTAACTTATGTTGAAAAGCCTTGCCGGCTCGATATCTGATAGCATTTATTGTGAATTATTTGAGAATTGATTTCTGGTTATTCTTGTGTGCCAATTAAGACTCTAACTTGAGTCGTTATTCATCTTATGATGCACATGCATATGTATGCCTGGTACCAAGGTTAAGTAGCCCGAATTGGTCACGGTTCGGGTGAGTTGGAGCGACATTGATTAAGTAGCCCGAATTGTCGCGGTTCGGGTGAGTTAGAGTGACAACCAAGTTTCCCATGATTGGCAAACCCGGGTGAGTTAGATCTAACGGGGCACCTACCCATTTGCCAAATACTGATACTCCGGAGGGTGATCGTTAGATGGATCAGTCTATTATAGGCTCAGTCAACGTCACCGGTGTGGGACATGCATGTCATATATGTTTATATGTTTGATCATTTCAAGTATTCATGTCGATATTGAATTGTGAACTTTAGCACTTGGCGTGTTGAGAAAGAATATTAATGTGCATTTTATCTAGAGTAACGGTGACGGGCTTGGACTGTCTCTCGATGGAGAGCTCAGTTCGAGGAGGATATTGACTACCCACGCGTCTTTTATGTGATAACATCTTGTTTGAACTAATTGTGTTATTCGTAAATGTGCACTAAGGTTTTATTTCCATTAATATGTACACTGAGTGAGAAATAGTTATTGTGAGACGAAATGTTGGATTTTATATTATGAACCGCGAGTGGGAATACATGCTTCTTATAAGGGTCGGGGTGACCGGCTTATCACCTCACTGAGCTAGTGGTTTTGCTTACCCCCATCATTCTTTCCTTTTCAGGCTGTTGATATCGTTTTGGTTGGAGGTTTGCCTATCGTTTGCTCGTCATCCAATCCGTGTTTTGGGTACTTTCTCTTTTATGTAAATTGACGGATTCATTGGCGAGATTGTATAGTTTATATTTAGTGACCCCTTTGATGTTCTTTTTGTACCTTTGCGATGTTATATCGTTCATGTATATTTTCTTTAAACTAAGTTACACCGTTGTATTTTGTACCTTTGTAAATCCTTGTTGATACTTTATGAGATGATGTCCTCGGGTTGTACCCGTTGTTATCAGTTGTTCAGTTCTACAGGTACTTAATAGCAAGCCTTATGTTTTCTATAAACTTTGTGGAGTGGAGTGCACCCATTCTGCGAAATTTATGGTTAACGTGGCGGTTGTCGCGTTCTGTCTGGGGTCGGGGCGTGACAACTCCATTAATTAATATATCATCCGAGAGTAGTACCACTCAACCTCATTATCATGCTGGAATAAATCCACCTGTAGGGTTTACATGATAATCCTTATGAGCTCCTCAAGGGGGATATCATCAACCTATGACGGACACGGATTCCTTCTACAATCAACAGCACACCATAGAGACAATACTACTTCCCAACTCACCAAGTTTGTTGATTTAATTACATGTAAATCTCACCCACTGATGAATAAAAGAAATACATATTGCCCTACGTGTCGAGGTTATTGTATAGGGATTAAGAGCACGAACATCCATAATAACAGAGATCAAGTTCTTCTATAAGTCAGTATAAGTCGAATGATTTCAAGCGGTCCTGCTCAATACACACAAGTGCACTAATGTGATTCTATAGCCAAGACAAGCTATACCAAATCACACTACAACCATCCCGATAGAGAGTCCTCGTCTATATTGGTTGTGAGCATTTGTTTATACTTTATAAGGAAACCGATAATATGATCTTCCGCGTGTTGTCGCACAACATATTATCTACAGTATAAAGTAAGTGGACTATTACATCGTGCATATAAATAAATTATAAGATGCAATCATTTGATCATATGATTCTCATTTTAAATAAATTGTTGTAATATTGTTCATACTAAAGCTAGATTTTTAGTATATAATCCAACAAATTGTTGGTGTTTGGATCTTTTGGTTAATGTGAACCATTAGGGTTTCGTCCGTTTCTAAATCACCGGAAGCAAGAAATCAGAGAAATGTATTACCTTTTACCAGGGTATATTGAAGAAGAAGGATTCTCGCCGGCACCCTATGCAGCCTCACCGTTTTGGCCATAACTCATTCTTCTGATCTCCGATTTGAGTGATCTACATGCCAAAATGATCCTCACTTCCGTGACATTCCAGCCGTATATTATACTTGCAGATTTGACTTCCACAAGATTTTATAGAAATTGTGGAAGTTGTCGGCCAGAAACAGCAAACGACCTTCCAGTCTTCTATTGTATTCCTAAGCCACGTCTCGACATTGTGTGAGTAACGATCTACGAGACTATCTCAATCTGCAGTCAAAACCCCCCTTTCACATGTTTGAGCATGTGAAGTATGTCCAGACTTCTGAGATTGGCTATTATATAGGCTACAACAGGGACCAGGACGAGAAATTCGGATTTGGGCCTCCCATTGGGCATAAGCATCCAAGTTAAGCCTAAAACTTATACTTTAAGTCCAATAATAGTAAATCATTCCACATTGCACTGCCACCCTAATCATAAATTACGTTTACGAGTTCTTTCTTATTATGAGCCCGTTAGTCTCCCAGTGTTTAACATTCAATGTCTATTAATTAATTAAGTTACTGACAACATAAAGGAAATGAGCGTCATTATGAAGAAATTTACATCATGATGAAGGAAATGATCATCATGATGATGGAAATTAACATACAGATGAAGGAAATATGAAGCATGATGTAAGAAATGAGCACCATGATATAGGAAATATGCATCGTAATGAATGAAATGAGCATCATGATGTAGTGAATGAGCAACGTGATGAAGTAAATACGCATCATGATGAAGGAAATTGACATCATGGTGATGGAAATGAGGATCATCATGAAGAAAACATGCATCATGACGAAGGAAAAGAGCATATTGAGGTAAGAAATAAGCATCACGATGAAGGAAATATCACCATAATGAAGGAAATATGTATCATGATGTAGGAAATAAGCATCATGATTAAGGAAATTTGTATCACGATGAATGAAATAAGCCTCATGATTAAATGAAATTACCATAATGACTTAGGAAATGATAATCATGATGAAGGAAATATATATTGCGATGAGAGAAATGAGCATCATGAAGAAGGAAATGAGCATCATGATGTAGGAAATGAGCGTCATGATGAAGGAAATACGCATCATGATGAAGTATATTAGCATCATGATGTAAATTATTACATGATGAAAGAAATATGCATCATGAAGAAGGAAATGAGCATCAAGATGAAGGAAAAGAGCATCATGATGATTTAAATGTGCATCGTGATGTAGCAAATGAGCATTATGATGAAGAAAAATATGCATCATGATGAAGGAAAATATGCATCTTGATGAAGGAAATGACCATCGTGATGAAAGAAATGAGCATCATGATGATGGGAATATGCATCGTGACGTAGGAAATGAGCATTATGATGATGGAAAATATGCATCATGATGAAGAAAATTAGGTCATGATATAGGAAATGAGCATCATGATGAAGGAAACATGCATCATGATGATAGAAATGAGCGTCATGATGAAGGAAATAAGTATCATGATGAAGGATTTATGCATCATGATTATAGAAATAAGAATTATGATGAAGGAAATGAGCATCATGAAGAAGGAAATACGCATCATGATAAAGGAAATGAACATCATTATGAAGAAAATTTGCATCATGATGAAGGAAATGATCATCATTATGTTGGAAATGAACATAAAGATGAAGGAAATATGAAGCATGATGTAAGAAATGATCATTATGATGAAGGAAATATGCATCATAATGAATGAAATGTGCATCATGATGTAGTGAATGAGCATCATGATGAAGTAAATACGCATCATGATGAAGGAAATTAACGTCATGGTGATGGAAATAAGGATCATCATGAAGAAAACATGCATCATGATGAAGGAAAATAGCATATTGATGTAATAAATGAGCATCACGATGAAGAAAATATCACCATGATGAAGGAAATATGTATCATGATATAGGAAATGAGCATCATGATTAAGGAAATATGTATCACGATGAATGAAATAAACCTCATGATTAAAGGAAATTACCATAATGACTTAGGAAATTATAATCATGATGAAGGAAATATACATCATTATGAAAGAAATAAGCATCATAAAGAAGGAAATGAGCATCACGATGTAGGAAATGAGCATCATGAAGAAGGAAATGAGCATCATGAAGAAGGAAATGAGCATCATGATGAAGTATATTAGCATCATGATGATGTAAATGATTACATGATGAACGATATATGCATCATGGCGAAGGAAATGACATCAAGATGAAGGAAAAGAGCATCATGAATATTGAAATATGCATCGTGATGTTGGAAATGAGTGTTATGATGAAGGAAAATAAGCATCATGATGGAGGAAATGAGCATCGTGATGAAAGAAATGAGCATCATGATGATGGGAATACGCATCGTGATGTAGGAAATGAGCATTATGATGAAGGAAAATATGCATCATGATGAAGGAAATTAAGTCATGATATAGGAAATGAGCATCATGATAATGGAAATACGCATCACGATGAAGTATATTATCATCATGATGATGTAAATGATTATATGATGAAGGACATATACATCAAGAAGGAAATGAGAATCAAGATGAAGGAAAAGAGCATCATGATGATTGAAATATGTATCGTGATGTAGGAAATGAGCGTTATGATGAAGGATAATACGCATCATGATGAAGGAAATGGGTATCATAATAAAGGAAATGAGCATCATGATGATGGGAATATGCTTCGTGACGTAGAAAATGAACATTATGAAGAAGGAAAATATGAATCATGATGAAGGAAATTAGGTCATGATATAGGAAACGAGCATCATGATGGAGGAAATAAGTATCATGATGAAGGATTTATGCATCATGATGATGGAAATAAGAATTATAATGAAGGAAATGAGCATCATGATGAAGGAAATAAGCATCATGATAAAGGAAATGAGCATCATTATGAAGAAATTTGCATCATGATGAAGGAAATGATCATCATGATGTTGGAAATAAACATAGAGATGAAGGAAATATGAAGCATGATGTAAGAAATGAGCACCATGAGGTAGGAAATATGCATCGTAATGAATGAAATGAGTATCATGATGTAGTGAATGAGCAACGTGATGATGTAAATACGCATCATGATGAAGGAAATTGACATCATGGTGATGGAAATAAGGATCATCATGAAGAAAACATGCATCATGATGAAGGAAAATAACATATTGATGTAATAAATGAGCATCATGATGAAGTAAATATCACCATGATGAAGGAAATATGTATCACGATGTAGGAAATGAGCATCATGATTAAGGAAATATGTATCACGATGAATGAAATAAACCTCATGATTAAAGGAAATTACCATAACGACTTAGGAAATTATAATCATGATGAAGGAAATATACATAATGATGAAAGAAATGAGCATCATAAAGAAGGAAATGAGCATCACGATGTAGGATATGAGCATCATGAAGAAGGAAATGAGCATCATGATGAAGTAAATACGCATCATGATGAAGTATATTAGTATCATGATGATGTAAATGATTACATGATGAACGAAATATGCATCATGGAGAAGGAAATGGCATCAAGATTAAGGAAAAGAGCATCATGAAGATTGAAATATGCATTGTGATGTTGGAAATGAGCGTTATGATGAAGGAAAATAAGCATCATGATGAAGGAAATGAGCATCGTGATGAATGAAATGAGCATCATGATGGGAATATGCATCGTGACGTAGGAAATGAGCATTATGATGAAGGAAAGTATGGATCATGTTGAAGGAAATTAAGTCAAGATATAGGAAATGAGCATCATGATAATGGAAATACGCATCATGATGAAGTATATTATCATCATGATGATGTAAATGATTATATGATGAAGGACATATGCATCAAGAAGGAAATGAGAATCAAGATGAAGGAAAAGAGCATCATGATGATTGAAATATGTATCGTGATGTAGGAAATGAGCGTTATGATGAAGGATAATACGCATCATGATGAAGGAAATGGGGATCATAATAAAGGAAATGAGCATCATGATGATGGGAATATGCTTCGTGACGTAGAAAATGAACATTATGAAGAAGGAAAATATGAATCATGATGAAGGAAATTAGGTCATGATATAGGAAACGAGCATCATGATGGAGGAAATAAGTATCATGATGAAGGATTTATGCATCATGATGATGGAAATAAGAATTATAATGAAGGAAATGAGCATCATGATGAAGGAAATGAGCATCATGATAAAGGAAATGAGCATCATTATGAAGAAATTTGCATCATGATGAAGGAAATGATCATCATGATGTTGGAAATAAACATAGAGATGAAGGAAATATGAAGCATGATGTAAGAAATGAGCACCATGAGGTAGGAAATATGCATCGTAATGAATGAAATGAGTATCATGATGTAGTGAATGAGCAACGTGATGATGTAAATACGCATCATGATGAAGGAAATTGACATCATGGTGATGGAAATAAGGATCATCATGAAGAAAACATGCATCATGATGAAGGAAAATAACATATTGATGTAATAAATGAGCATCACGATGAAGTAAATATCACCATGATGAAGGAAATATGTATCACGATGTAGGAAATGAGCATCATGATTAAGGAAATATGTATCACGATGAATGAAATAAACCTCATGATTAAAGGAAATTACCATAACGACTTAGGAAATTATAATCATGATGAAGGAAATATACATAATGATGAAAGAAATGAGCATCATAAAGAAGGAAATGAGCATCACGATGTAGGATATGAGCATCATGAAGAAGGAAATGAGCATCATGATGAAGTAAATACGCATCATGATGAAGTATATTAGTATCATGATGATGTAAATGATTACATGATGAACGAAATATGCATCATGGAGAAGGAAATGGCATCAAGATTAAGGAAAAGAGCATCATGAAGATTGAAATATGCATCGTTATGTTGGAAATGAGCGTTATGATGAAGGAAAATAAGCATCATGATGAAGGAAATGAGCATCGTGATGAATGAAATGAGCATCATGATGATGGGAATATGCATCGTGACGTAGGAAATGAGCATTATGATGAAGGAAAGTATGGATCATGTTGAAGGAAATTAAGTCATGATATAGGAAATGAGCATCATGAT
The DNA here is from genome assembly GCA_023678885.1 of Pogostemon cablin. Taxonomy (NCBI): domain Eukaryota; kingdom Viridiplantae; phylum Streptophyta; class Magnoliopsida; order Lamiales; family Lamiaceae; genus Pogostemon; species Pogostemon cablin. The sequence continues at coordinate 10,011,919 of CM042976.1, forward strand.
AATGGAAATACGCATCATGATGAAGTATATTATCATCATGATGATGTAAATGATTATATGATGAAGGACATATGCATCAAGAAGGAAATGAGAATCAAGATGAAGGAAAAGAGCATCATGATGATTGAAATATGTATCGTGATGTAGGAAATGAGCGTTATGATGAAGGATAATATGCATCATGATGAAGGAAATGGGGATCATGATACAGGAAATGAGCATCATGATGATGGGAATATGCATCGTGACGTAGAAAATGAGCATTAGGAAGAAGGAAAATATGAATCATGATGAAGGAAATTAGGTCATGATATAGGAAATGAGCATCATGATGGAGGAAATAAGTATCATGAAGAAGGATTTATGCATCATGATGATGGAAATAAGAATTATAAAGAAGGAAATGAGCATCATGATGAAGGAAATGAGCATCATGATAAAGGAAATGAGCATATTATGAAAAAATTTGCATCATGATGAAGGAAATGATCATCATGATGTTGGAAATAAACATAGAGATGAAGAAAATATGAAGCATGATGTAAGATATGAGCACCATGAGTAGGAAATATGCATCGTAATGAATGAAATGATCATCATGATGTAGTGAATGAGCAACTTGATGAAGTAAATACGCATCATGAAGAAGGAAATTGACATCATGGTGATGGAAACGAGGATCATCATGAAGAAAACATGCATCATGATGAAGGAAAAGAGCATATTGAGGTAGGAAATGAGCATCACGATGAAGGAAATATCACCATGATGAAGGAAATATGTATCATGATGTAGGAAATGAGCGTTATGATGAAGGATAATACGCATCATGATGAAGGAAATGGGGATCATGATACAGGAAATGAGCATCATGATGATGGGAATATGCTTCGTGACGTAGAAAATGAACATTATGAAGAAGGAAAATATGAATCATGATGAAGGAAATTTGGTCATGATATAGGAAACGAGCATCATGATGGAGGAAATAAGTATCATGATGAAGGATTTATGCATCATGATGATGGAAATAAGAATTATAATGTAGGAAATGATCATAATGATAAAGGAAATGAGCATCATTATGAAGAAATTTGCATCATGATGAAGGAAATGATCATCATGATGTTGGAAATAAACATAGAGATGAAGGAAATATGAAGCATGATGTAAGAAATGAGCACCATGAGGTAGGAAATATGCATCGTAATGAATGAAATGAGCATCATGATGTAGTGAATGAGCAACGTGATGATGTAAATACGCATCATGATGAAGGAAATTGACATCATGGTGATGGAAATTGACATCATGATGAACGAAATATGCATCATGGCGAAGGAAATGGCATCAAGATGAAGGAAAAAAACATCCTGAAGATTGAAATATGCATCGTGATGTTGGAAATGAGCGTTATGATGAAGGAAAATAAGCATCATGATGAAGGAAATGAGCATCGTGATGAATGAAATGAGCATCATGATGATGGGAATATGCATCGTGACGTAGGAAATGAACATTATGATGAAGGAAAATATGCATCATGTTGAAGGAAATTAAGTCATGATATAGGAAATGAGCATCATGATAATGGAAATACGCATCATGATGAAGTATATTATCATCATGATGATGTAAATGATTATATGATGAAGGACATATGCATCAAGAAGAAAATGAAAATCAAGATGAAGGAAAAGAGCATCATGATGATTGAAATATGTATCGTGATGTAGGAAATGAGCGTTATGATGAAGGATAATACGCATCATGATGAAGGAAATGGGGATCATGATACAGGAAATGAGCATCATGATGATGGGAATATGCATCGTGACGTAGAAAATGAGCATTAGGAAGAAGGAAAATATGAATCATGATGAAGGAAATTATGTCATGATATAGGAAATGAGCATCATGATGGAGGAAATAAGTATCATGAAGAAGGATTTATGCATCATAATGATGGAAATAAGAATTATAATGAAGGAAATGAGCATCATGATGAAGGAAATAAGCATCATGATAACGGAAATGAGCATATTATGAAAAAATTTGCATCATGATGAATGAAATTATCATCATGATGTTGGAAATAAACATAGAGATGAAGGAAATATGAAGCATGATGTAAGAAATGAGCACCATGAAGTAGGAAATATGCATCATAATGAATGAAATGAGCATCATGATGTAGTGAATGAGCAACATGATGAAGTAAATACGCATCATGATGAAGGAAATTGACATCATGGTAATGGAAACGAGGATCATCATGAAGAAAACATGCATCATGATGAAGGAAAAGAGCATATTGAGGTAAGAAATGAGCATCACGATGAAGGAAATATCACCATGATGAAGGAAATATGTATCATGATGTAGGAAATGAGCATCATGATTAAGGAAATATGTATCACGATGAATGAAATAAGCCTCATTATTAAAGGAAATTACTATAATGACTTAGGAAATGATAATCATGATGAAGGAAATATACATAATGATGAAAGAAATAAGCATCATAAAGAAGGAAATGAGCATCAAGATGTAGGAAATGAGAGTCATGATGAAGAAAATACTCATCATGATGAAGTATATTAGCATCATGATGTAAATGATTACATGATGAAAGAAATGAGCATCATGAAGAAGGAAATGAGCATCAAGATGAAGGAAAAGAGCATCATAATGATTTAAATATGTGTCGTGATGTAGCAAATGAGCATTATGATAAGGGAAAATATGCATCATGATGAAGGAAAATATGCATCTTGATGAAGGAAGTGACCATCGTGATGAAAGAAATGAGCATCATGATGAAGGAAATATGCATCGTAATGAATGAAATGAGCATCATGATGTAGTGAATAAGCAACATGATGAAGTAAATACGCATCATGATGAAGGAAACATGCGTCATGATGATAGAAATGAGCATCATGATGAAGGAAATATGTATCATGATGAAGGATTTATGCATCATGATCATGGAAATAAGAATTATGATGAAGGAAATGAGAATCATGATGAAGGAAATACGCATCATGATAAAGGAAATGAGCGTCATTATGAAGAAAATTTGCATCAAGATGAACGAAATGATCATCATGATGTTGGAAATGAACATAGAGATGAAGGAAATATGAAGCATGATGTAAGAAATGAGCATCATGATAAGAAAATATGCATCGTAATGAATGAAATGAGCATCATGATGTAGTGAATGAGCGCCATGATGAAGTAAATACGCATCATGATTAAGGAAATTAATATCATGGTGATGGAAATGAGGATCATGAGGAAGAAAACATGAATCGTGATGAAGGAAAAGAGCATATTGATGTAAGAAATGAGCATCACGATGAAGGAAATATCATCATGAGGAAGGAAATATGTATCATGATGTAGGAAATGAGCATCATGATTTAGGAAGTATGTATCACGATGATTGAAATAAGCCTCATGATTAAAGGAAATGACCATAATGACTTAGGAAATGATAATCATGATGAAGAAAATATACATTATGATGAAAGAAATGAGCATCATGAAGAAGTACATTAGCATCATGATGATGTAAATTAGCATCATGATGATGTATATTAGCATCATGATGATGTAAATGATTACATGTTGAAGGAAATATACATCATGGGGAAGGAAATGAACATCAAGATGAAGGAAAAGAGCATCATGATGATTGAAATATGCATCGTTATGTAGGAAATGAGCTTTATGATTAAGGAAAATATGCATCATGATGAAGGAAAAGAGCATATTGATGTAAGAAATGAGCATCACGATGAAGGAAATATCACCATGATGAAGGAAATATGTTTCATAATGTAGGAAATGAGCATCATGATTAAGTAAATATGTATCACGATGATTGAAATAAGCCTCATGATTAAAGGAAATGACCATAATGACTTAGGAAATTATAATCAAGATGATGGAAATATACATTATTATGAAAGAAATGAACATCATGAAGAAGAAAATGAGCATCATATTGTAGGAAATGAGCATCATGAAGAAGGAAATGAGCATCATGATGAAGGAAATACGCATCATGATGAAGTATATTAGAATCATGATGATGTAAATGATTATATGATGAAGGAAATATGCATTAAGGCGAAGGAAATGAGCATCAAGATGAAGGAAAAGAGCATCATGATGATTGAAATATGTATCATGATATAGGAAATGAACGTTATGATGAAGGATAATATGCATCATGATGAAGGAAATGGACATCATGATACAGGAAATGAGCATCATAATGATGTGAATATGCATCGTGATGTAGAAAATGAGCATTTGAAGAAGGAAAATATGCATCATGATGAAGGAAATTAGGACATGATATAGGAAATGAGCATCATGATGGAGGAAATAAGTATCATGATGAAGGATTTATGCATCATGATGATGGAAATAAGAATTATAATGAAGGAAATGAGCATCATGATGAAGGAAATATATATATCATGATAAAGGAAATGAACAACATTATGAAGAAAATTTGCATCATGATGAAGGAAATGATCATCATGATGTTGGAAATGAACATAGAGACGAAGGAAATTTAAAGCATGATGTAAGAAATGAGCACCATGATGAAGGAAATATGCATCGTAATGAATGAAATGAGCATCATGATGTAGTGAATGAGCAACGTGATGAAGTAAATACGCATCATGATGAAGGAAATTGACATCATGGTAATGGAAACGAGGATCATCATGAAGAAAACATGCATCATGATGAAGGAAAAGAGCATATTGAGGTAAGAAATGAGCATCACGATGAAGGAAATATCACCATGATGAAGGAAATATGTATCATGATGTAGGAAATGAGCATCATGATTAAGGAAATATGTATCACGATGAATGAAATAAACCTCATGATTAAAGGAAATTACCATAATGACTTAGGAAATTATAATCATGATGAAGGAAATATACATCATGATGAAAGAAATAAGCATCATAAAGAAGGAAATGAGCATCACGATGTAGGAAATGAGCATCATGAAGAAGGAAAATATGCATCATGATGAAGGAAATTAAGTAATGATATAGGAAATGAGCATCACGATGAAGGAAATACGCATCAAGATGATGTAAATGAATATATGATGAAGGAAATATGCATCAAGTAGGAAATGAGCGTCAAGATGAAGGAAAAGAGTATCATGATGATTGAAATATGTATCGTGATGTAGGAAATGAGCGTTATGATGAAGGATAATATGCATCATGATGAAGGAAATGAGCATCATGATACAAGAAATGAGCATCATGATGATGGGAATATGCATCGTGACGTAGGAAATGAGCATTATAAAGAAGGAAAATATGCATCATGATGAAGGAAATTAGGTCATGATATAGGAAATGAGCATCATGATGAATGAAACATGCATCATGATGATAGAAATGAGCATCATGATGAAGGAAATAAGTATCATGATGAAGGATTTTTGCATCATGATGATGGAAATAGGAATTGTGATGAAGGAAATACATATCATGATAAAGGAAATGAGTATCATTATGAAGAAAATTTGCATCATGATGAAGGAAATGATCATCATGATGTTGGAAATGAACATAGAGATGAAGGAAATATGAAGCATGATGTAAGAAAAGAGCACCATGATGTGGGAAATATGTATCATAATGAATGAAATGAGCATCACGATATAGTGAACGAGCAACGTGATGAAGTAAATACACATCATGATGAAGGAAATTGACATCATGGTTATGGAAATGAGGATCATCATGAAGAAAACATGCATAATGATGAAGGAAAAGAGCATATTGAGGTAAGAAATGAGCATCACGATGAAGGAAATATCACCATGACGAAGGAAATATGTATCATGATATAGGAAATGAGCTTCATGATTAAGGAAATATGTATCACGATGAATGAAATAATCCTCATGATTAAAGGAAATTACCATAATGACTTAGGAAATGATAATCATGATGAAGGAAATATACAATGTGATGAGAGAAATGAGCATCATGAAGAAGGAAAAGAGCATCATGACGTAGGAAATGAGTGTCATGATTTAGGAAATACGTATTATGATGAAGTATATTAGCATCATGATGATGTAAATGATTACATGATGAAGGAAATATGCATCATGGATAAGGAAATGAGCATCAAGATGAAGGAAAAGAGCATCATGATGATTTAAATTTGCATCGTGATGTAGCAAATGAGCATTGTGATCAAGGAAAATATGCATCATGATAAAGAAAAATATGCATCTTGATGAAGGAAATGAGCATCGTGATGAAAGAAATGAGCATCATGATGATGGGAATATGCATCGTGACGTAGAAAATGAGCATTATGATGAAGGAAAATATGTATCATGATGAAGGAAATTAGGTCGTGATATTGGAAATGACCATCAAGATGAAGGAAACATGCATCATGATGATTGAAATGAGCATCATGTTGAAGGAAATAAGTATCATGATGAAGGATTTATGCATCATGATGATAGACACAAGAATTATGATGAAGAAAATGAGCATCATGATGAAGAAAATACGCATAATGATAAAGGAAATGAGCATCATTATGAAGAAAATTTGCATCATGATGAAGGAAATGATCATCATGATGTTGGAAATAAACATAGAGATGAAGGAAATATGAAGCATGATGCAAGAAATGAGCATCATGATGAAGGAAATATGCATCGTAATGAATGAAATGAGCATCATGAAGTAATGAATGAGCAACATGATGAAGTAAATACGCATCATGATGAAGGAAACATGCATCATGATGATAGAAATGAGTATCACGATGAAGGAAATAAATATCACGATGAAGGATATATGCATCATGATGATGGAAATAAGAATTATGATGAAGGAAATGAGCATCATGATGAAGGAAATACGCATCATGATAAAGGAAATGAGGATCATTATGAAGAAAATTTGCATCATGATGAAGGAAATGATCATCATGATGTTGGAAATGAACATAGAGATGAAGAAAATATGAAGCATGATGTAAGAAATGAGCATCATGATGAAGGAAATATGTATCGTAAAGAATGAAATGAGAATCATGATGTAGTGAATGAGCATCATGATGAAGTAAATACGCATCATGATGAAGGAAATCAACATCATGGTGATGGAAATGGGGATCATCATGAAGAAAACATGCATCATGATGAAGGAAAAAAGCATATTGATGTAAGAAATGAGCATCACGATGAAAGAAATATCACCATGATGAAGGAAATATGTATCATGAGGTAGTAAATAAGCGTCATGATTAAGGAAATATGTATCACGATGAATGAAATAAGCCTCATGATTAAAGGAAATGACCATAATGACTTAGGAAATGATAATCTTGATGAAGAGAATATTTATTATGATGAAAAAAATGAGCATCATGAAAAGGGAAATGAGCATCATGAAGAAGGAAATGAGCATCATGATGAAGGAAATACGCATCATGATGAAGTATATTAGCATCATGATGATGTAAATTATTACATGTTGAAGGAAATATACATCATGGCGAAGAAAATAAACATCAAGATGAAGGAAAAGAGCATCATGATGATTGAAATATGCATCGTGATGTAGGAAATGAGCATTATGATTAAGGAAAATATGCATCATGATGAAGGAAAAGAGCATATTGATGTAAGAAATGTGCATCACGATGAAGGAAATATCACCATGATGAAGGAAATATACATCATGATGTAGGAAATGAGCATCATGATTAAGTAAATATGTATCACGATGATTGAAATAAGCCTCATGATTAAAGGAAATGACCATAATGACTTAGGAAATTATAATCAAGATGAAGGAAATATACATTATGATGAAAAAAATGAGCATCATGAAGAAGAAAATGAGCATCATAATGTAGGAAATGAGCATCATGAAGAAGGAAATGATCATCATGATGAAGGAAATACGCATCATGATGAAGTATATTAGCATCATGATGATGTAAATGATTACATGATAAAGAAAATATGCATTATGGCGAAGGAAATGAACATCAAGATGAAGGAAAAGAGCATCGTGATGTAGAAAATGAGTATTATGATGAAGTAAAATATAAATCACGATGAAGGAAATGAGCATCGTGATACAGGAAAGGAGTATCATGATGATAGAAATGAGCATCATGATGATGGGAATATGCATCGTGATGTAGGAAATGAGCATTATGATGATGGAAAATATGCATCATGATGAAGGATGGTCGTGATATAGGAAATGAGCATCATGATGAAGGAAACATGCATCATGATGATAGAAATGAGCATCATGATGAAGGAATTAAGTATCATGATGAAGCATTTATGCATCATGATGTTGGAAATAAGAATTATGATGAAGAAAATGAGCATCATGATGAAGGAAATACGCATCATGATAAAGGAAATGAGCATCATTAAGAAGAAAATTTGCATCATGATGAAGGAAATGATCATAATTAAGTTGGAAATGAACATAAAGATGAAGTAAATATAAAGCATGATGTAAGAAATGAGCATCATGATGAAGGAAATATGCATCATAATGAATGAAAAGAGCATCATGATGTAGTGAATGAGCATTATGATTAAGTAAATACGCATCATGATGAAGGAAATTAACGTCACAGTGATGGAAATAAGGATCATCATGAAGAAAACATGCATCATGATGAAAGAAAATAGCATATTGATGTAAGAAATGAGCATCACGATGAAGGAAATATCACCATGATGAAGGAAATATGTATCATGATGTAGAAAATGAGCATCATGATTAAGGAAATATGTATCACGATGAATGAAATAAGCCTCATGATTAAAGGAAATAACCATAATGTCTTAGGAAATGATAATCATGATGAAGGAAATATACATTATGATCAAAGAAATGAGCATCAAGAAGAAGGAAATGAGCATCATAAAGTAGGAAATGAGCATCATGAAAAAGGAAATGAGCATCATGATGACGGAAAAACACATCATGATGAAGTATATTAGCATCATGATGATGAAAATGATTACATGATAAAGGAAATATACATCATGCGAAGGAAATGAGCATCAAGATGAAGAAAAAGAGCATCATGAAGATTGAAATATGCATTGTGATGTAGCAAATGAGTATTATGATGATATAAATCATGCTGAAGAAAATTTGCATCATGATGAAGGAAATGATCATCATTATGTTGGAAATGAACATAAAGAAGAAGGAAATATGAAGCATGATGTAAGAAATGAGCATCATGATGAAGGAAATATGCATCGTAATGAATGAAATGAGCATCATGATGTAGCGAATGAGCATCATGATGATGTAAATACGCATCAAGATGAAGGAAATTAACATCATTGTGATGGAAATGAGGATCATCATGAAGAAAACATGCATCATGATGAAGGAAAAGAGCATATTGATGAAAGAAATGAGCATCACAATGAAGGAAATATCACCATGATGAAGGTAATATGTATCATGATGTAGGAAATGAGCATCATGATTAAGGAAATATGTATCACGATGAATGAAATAAGCATCATGATTAAAGGAATTGACCATAATGACTTAGGAAATGATAATCATGATGAAGGAAATATACATTATGATGAAAGAAATGAGCATCATGAAGAAAGAAATGAGCATCATAATGTAGGAAATGAGCATCATGATGAAGGAAATACGCATCATGATTATGTAAATACGCATCATGATGAAGTATATTAGCATCATGATGATGTAAATGATTACATGATGAAGGAAATATGCATCATGGCGAAGGAAATGAGCATCAAGATGAAGAAGAAGAGCATCATGAAGATTGAAATATGCATCGTGATGTAGGAAACGAGCGTTATGATAAAGGAAAATAGGCATCGTAATGAATGAAATAAGCATCGTGATGAAAGAAATGAGCATCATGATGATGGGAATATGCAGCGTGACGTAGGAAATGAATATTATGATGAAGGAAAATATGCATCATGTGAAGGAAATTATGTCATGATATAGGAAATGAGCATCATGATGAAAGAAACATGCATCGTGATGAAGGAAAAGAGCATATTGATGTAAGAAATGAGCATCACGATAAAGGAAATATCACCATGATGAAGGAAATATATATCATGATATTGGGAATGAGCATCATGATTAAGGAAATATACATCAGGATGAATGAAATAGGACTCATGATTAAAGGAAATTACCATAATGACTTAGGAAATGATAATCATGATGAAGGAAATATACATTTTGATGAAAGAAATGAGCATCATGAAGAAGGAAATAAACATCATAATGTTGGAAATGAGCATCATGATGAAGGAAATACGCATCATGATGAAGTATATTAGCATCATGATGATGTATATGATTACATGATGAAGGAAATATGCATCATGGCGAAGGAAATGAACATCAAGATGAAGGAAAAGTGCATCATGATGATTGAAATATGTATCGTGATGTTGGTAATGAGCATTTTGATGAAGGAAAATATGTATCATTATAAAGGAAATGAGCATTATGATGATAGGAATATGCATCGTGACGTAGGAAATGAGAATTATGATGAAGGAAAATTTGCATCATAATGAAGTAAATTAGGTCATGATATAGGAAATGAGCATCATGATAAAGAAAATATGCATCATGATGATAGAAATGAGCATTATGATGAAGGAAATAGGTATCATGATGAAGGATTTATGCATCATGATGATGGAAATAAAAATTATGATGAAGGAAATGAGCTTCATGATGAAGGAAATACGTATCATGATAAAGGAAACGAGCAACATTATGAAGAAAATTTGCATAATGATGAAGGAAACTACCATCATGATGTTTGAAATAACATAGAGATGAAGGAAATATGAGGCATGATGTAAGAAATGAGTATCATAATGAAGGAAATATACATCTTAACGAATGAAATGAGCATCAAGATGTTGTGAATGAGTATCATGATGAAGTAAATACGCATCATGATGAAGGAAATTAACATCATGGTGATGGAAATGAGGATCATCATGAAGAAAACATGCATCATAATGAAGGAAAAGAGCATATTGATGTAAGAAATGAGCATCGCGATGAAGGAAATATGGATTAATATAGGAACAGAGCATCATGATTAAGTAAATATGTATCACGATGAATGAAATAAGCCTCATGATTAAAGGAAATGACAATAATGACTTTGGAAATGATAATCATGATGAAGGAAATATACATTATGATGAAAGAAATAAGGAAATGAGCATCATAATGTAGGAAATAAACATCATGATGAAGGAAATACGCATCATGATGAAGTATATTAGCATCATGATGATGTAAATGATTACATGATGAAGGATATATGCATCATGGAGAAAGAAATGAGCATCAATATGAAGGAAAAGAGTATCATAAAGATTGAAATATGCATCGTGATGTAGGAAATGAGCATCATGATGAAGGAAAATGTACATCATGATGAAGGAAATAATTATCACGATACAGGAAATGGGCATCACGATGAATGAAATGAGCATCATGATGAAGGAAAATATGCATCATGATTAAGGAAATTAGGTAATGAAATAAGAAACGAGCATCATGATAAAGGAAACATGCATCATGATGATAGAAATGAGCATCTTGATGAAGGAAATAAGTATCATGATGAACGATTTATGCATCATGATGATGGAAATAAGAATTATGATGAAGGAAATGAGCATCATGATGAAGGAAATACGCATCATGATAAAGGAAATGAGCTTCATTAAGAAGGAAATTTGCATCATGATGAAAGAAATGATCATCGTGATGTTGGAAATGAACATAGATGTAGGAAATAAGAAGCATGATGTAAGAAATGAGCATCATGATGAAGGAAATATGCATCGTAATGAACGAAATGAGCATCATGATGTAGATAATGAGCATCATGATGAAGTAAATAAGCATCAAGATGAAGGAAATTAACATCATGGTGATGGAAATAAGGATCATCATGAAGAAAACATGCTTCATTATGGAGGAAAAAAGCATATTGATGAAAGAAATGAAAATCACGATGAAGGAAATATCACCATGATGAAGAAAATATGTATCATGATGTATGAAATGAGCATCATGATTAAGGAAATATGTATCACGATGAATGAAATAAGGCTCATGATTAAAGGAAATGACAATAATGACTTAGGAAATGATAATCATGATGTAGGAAATATACATTTTGATGAAAGAAATGAGTATTATGAAGAAGGAAATGAGCATCATAATATAGGAAATGGGCATCATGAAGAAGGAAATAAACATCTTGATGAAGGAAATAAACATCATGATGAAGGAAATATGGATCATGGGGAAGGAAATGAGCATCAAGATGAGGAAAAGAGCATTATGAAGATTGAAATATGCATCGTGATGTAGGAAATGAGCATTATGATGAAGGAAAATATGCATCATGATGCATATGAGCATCATGATGAAAGAAATGAGCATCATGATGATGGGAATATGCATCGTGACGTAGGTAATGAGCATTCTGAAGAAGGAAAATATACATCATGATGAATGAAATTAGGTCATGATATAAGAAATGAGCATCATGATGAAGGAAATAAGTATCATGATGATGGATTTATGCATCATGATGATGGAAATAAGAATTATGATGAAGGAAATGAGCATCATGATGAAGGAAATACGCATCATGATAAAGGAAATGAGCATCATTATGAAGAAAATTTGCTTCATGATGAAGGAAATGATCATCATGATGTTGGAAATGAACATAGAGATGAAGGAAATATGAAGCATGATGTTGGAAATGAGCATCATAATGAAGGAAATATGCATCGTAATGAATGAAATTAGCATCATGATGTAGTGAAAGAGCAACATGATAAAGTAAATACGTATCAAGATGAAGGAAATTAACATCATGGTGATGGAAATGAGGATTATCATGAAGAAAACATGCATCATGAAGAAGGAAAAGAGCATATTGATGTAAGAAATGAGCATCACGATGAAGGAAATATCACCATGATGAAGGAAATATGTATCATGATGTAGGAAATGAGCATCATGATTAAGGAAATATGTATCACGATGAATGAAATAAGCCTCATGATTAAAGGAAATGACCAAAATGACTTAGGAAATGATAATCATGATGAAGAAAATATACATTACGATGAAAGAAATGAGTATCATGAAGAAGGAAATAAACATCATAATGTCGGAAATGAGCATCATGATGAAGGAAATACGCATCATGATGAAGTATATTAGCATCATGATGACGTAAATGATCATGATGATAGAAATATGCATCATGGCGAAGGAAATGAGCATCAAGATGAAGGAAAAGAGCATCATGAAGATTGAAATAAGCATCGTGATGTAGGAAATGAGCATTATGATAAAGGAAAATGTGCATCATGATACAGGAAATAATTATCATGATACAGGAAATGGGCATCATATTGAATGAAATGAGCCTCATGATGAAGGGAATATACATCGTGATGTAGAAAACGAGCATTATGATGAAAGAAAATATGCATCATGATGAAGGAAATTAGGTCATGATATAGGAAATGAGTATCATGATGAAGGAATCATGCATCATGATGATAGAAATGAGCATCATGATGAAGGAAATAAGTATCATGATGAATAATTTATGCATCATGATAATGGAAATAAGTATTATGATGAAGGAAATGAGCATCATGATGAATGAAATACGCATCATGATAAAGGAAATGAGCTTCATTATGAAGGAAATTTGCATCATGATGAAAGAAACGATCATCATGATGTTGGAAATGAACATAGAGATGAAGGAAATATGAAGCATGATGTAAGAAATGAGCATCATGATGAAGGAAATATGCATCGTAATGAATGAAATGAGCATCATGATGTAGTTAATGAACATCATGATGAAGTAAATACGCATCAAGATAAAGGAAATTAACATCAATGTGATGGAAAAAAGGATCATCATGAAGAAAACATGCATCATGATGGAGGAAAAAAACATATTGATGAAAGAAATGAGCGTCACGATGAAGGAAATATCACCATGATGAAGGAAATATGTATCATGATGTAGGAAATGAGCATCATGATTAAGGAAATATGTATCACGATGAATGAAATAAGCCTCTTGATTTAAGGAAATGACAATAATGACTTAGGAAATGATAATCATGATGAAGGAAATATACATTTTGTTGTAAGAAATGAGTATCATGAAGAAAAAAATGAGCATCATAATGTAGGAAATGAGCATCATGAAGAAGGAAATAAGCATCATGATGAAGGAAAAAAACATCATGATGAAGGAAATATGAATCATGGCGAGCATCAAGATGAAGGAAAAGAGCATTATGAAGATTGAAATATGCATCGTGATATAGGAAATGAGCATTATGATGAAGGAAAATATGCATCATGATGCAAATGAGCATCATGATGAAAGAAATGAGCATCATGATGATTGAAATATGTATCGTGACGTAGGAAATGAGCATTGTGAAGAAGGAAAAAATACATCATGATGAATGAAATTAGGTCATGATATAGGAAATAAGCATCATGATGAAGGAAATAAATATCATGATGAAGTATTTATGCATCTTGATGATGGAAATAAGAATTATGATGAAGGAAATGAGCATCATAATGAAGGTAATACACATCATGATAAAGAAAATGAGAATCATTATGAAGAAAATTTGCTTCATAATGAAGGAAATGATCATCATGATGTTGGAAATGAACATAGAGATGAAGGAAATATGAAGCATGATGTAGGAAATGAGCATCATAATGAAGGAAATATGCATCGTAATGAATGAAATGAACATCATGATGTAGTGAATGAGCAACATGATGAAGTAAATACACATCATGATGAAGGAAATTAACATCATGGTGATGGAAATGAGGATCATCATGAAGAAAACATGCATCATGATGAAGGAAAAGAGTATATTGATGTAAGAAATGAGCATCACGATGAAGGAAATATCACCATGATGAAGGAAATATGTATCATGATGTAGGAAATGAGCATCATGATTAAGGAAATATGTATCACGATGAATGAAATAAGCCTCATGATTAAAGGAAATGATCGTAAAGACTTAGGAAACGATAATCATGATGAAGGAAATATACATTACAATGAAAGAAATGAGCATCATGAAGATGGAAATAAACATCATAATGTCGGAAATGAGCATCATGATGAAGGAAATACGCATCATGATGAAGTATATTAGCATCATGATGACGTAAAAGATTACATGATGATAGAAATATGCATCATGGCGAAGGAAATGAGAATCAAGATGAAGGAAAAGAGCATCATAAAGATTGAAATATGCATCGTGATGTAGGAAATGAGCATTATGATGAAGGAAAATGTGCATCATGATACAGAAAATAATTATCATGATACAGGAAATGGGCATCATATTGAATGAAATGAGCATCATGATGAAGGGAATATGCATCGTGATGTAGAAAACGATCATTATGATGAAGGAAAATATGCATCATGATGAAGGAAATTAGGTCATGATATAGGAAATGAGCATCATGATGAAGGAAACATGCATCATGATGATAGAAATGAGCATCATGATGAAGGAAATAAATATCATGATGAAGGATTTATGCATCATGATGATGGAAATAAGAATTATGATGAAGGAAATGAGCATCATGATGAAAGAAATACGCATCATGATAAAGGAAATGAGCTTCATTATGAAGGAAATTTGCATCATGATGAAAGAAACGATCATCATGATGTTGGAAATGAACATAGAGATGAAGGAAATATGAAGCATGATGTAAGAAATGAGCTTCATAATGAAGGAAATATGCATCGTAATGAATGAAATGAGCATCATGATATAGTTAATGAACATCATGATGAAGTAAATACGCATCAAGATGAAGGAAATTAACATCATGGTGATGGAAATAAGGATCATCATGAAGAAAATATGCATCATGATGGAGGAAAAAAAATATATTGATGAATGAAATGAGCATCACGATGAAGGATATATGTATCATGATGTAGGAAATGAGCATCATGATTAAGGAAGTTTGTATCACGATGAATGAAATAAGCCTCATGATTAAAGGAAATGACCGTAATGACACAGAAAATGATAATCATGATTAAGGAAATATACATTTTGATGAAAGAATTGAGCATCATGAAGAAAGAAATAAGCATCATTATGTAGGAAATAAGTATCATGAAGAAGGAAATAAGCATCATGATGAAGGAAATACACATCATGATGAAGTATATTAGCATCATGATGATGTAAATGATTACATGATGAAGGAAATATACATCATGACGAAGGAAATGAGCATCAAGATGAAGGTAAAGAGCATTATGAAGATTAAAATATGCCTCGTGATGTAGGAAATGAGCATTATGATGAAGTAAAATATACATCATGATGCAAATGAGCATCGTGATGAAAGAAATGAGCATCATGATGATGGGAATATGCATCGTTACGTAGGAAATGAGCATTGTGTAGAAGGAAAATATACATAATGATGAATGAAATTTGGTCATAATATAGGAAATGAGCATCATGATGAAGGAAATAAGTATCATGATGAAGGATTTATGCATCGTGATGATGGAAATAAGAATTATGATGAAGGAAATGAGCATCATGATGAAGGAAATATACATCATGATAAAGGAAATGAGCTTCATTACGAAGGAAATTTACATCATGATGAAAGAAATGATCATCATGATGTTGGAAATGAACATAGAGATGAAGGAAGTATGAAGCATGATGTAAGAAATGAGCACCATGATGAAGGAAATATGCATCGTAATGAATTAAATGAGCATCATGATGTAGTTAATGAGCATCATGATGAAGTAAATACGCATCAATATGAAGGAAATTAACATCATGGTGATGGAAAAAAGGGTCATCATGAAGAAAACATGCATCATGATGGAGGAAAAAAGCATATTGATGAAAGAAATGAGCATCACGATGAAGGAAATATCACCATGATGAAGGAAATATGTATCATGATGTAGGAAATGAGCATCATGATTAAGGAAATATGTATTACGATGAATGAAATAAACCTCATGATTAAAGAAAATGACAATAATGACTTAGGAAATGATAATCATGATGAAGGAAATATACATTTTGATGAAAGAAATGAGAATCATGAAGAAGGAAATGAGCATCATAATGTAGGAAATGAGCATTTTGAAGAAGGAAATAAATATCATGATGAAGGAAATAAACATCATGATGAAGGAAATATGGATCATGGCGAAGGAAATGAGCATCAAGATGAGGAAAAGAGCATTATGAAGATTGAAATATGCATCGTGATGTAGGAAATGAGCATTATGATAAAGGAAAATATGCATCATGATGCAGATGAGCATCATGATGAAAGAAATGAGCATCATGATGATGGGAATATGCATCGTGACGTAGGAAATGAGCATTGTGAAGAAGGAAAATATACATCATGATGAATGAAATTAGGTCATGATATAGGAAATGAGCATCATGATGAAGGAAATAAGTATCATGATGAAGGATTTATGCATCATGATGATGGAAATAAGAATTATGATGAAGGAAATGAGCATCATGATGAAGGTAATACACATCATGATAAAGGAAATGAGCATCATTATGAAGAAAATTTGCTTCATGATGAAGGAAATGATCATCATGATGTTGGAAATGAGCATCATAATGAAGGAAATATGCATCATAATGAATGAAATGAGCATCATGATGTAGTGAATGAGCAACATGATGAAGTAAATACACATCATGATGAAGGAAATTAACATCATGGTGATGTAAATAGGATCATCATGAAGAAAACATGCATCATGAGGAAGGAAAAGAGCATATTGATGTAAGAAATGAGCATCACGATGAAGGAAATATCACCATGATGAAGGAAATATGTATCATGATGTATGAAATGAGCATCATGATTAAGGAAATATGTATCACGATGAATGAAATAAGCCTCATGATTAAAGGAAATGACCATAAAGACTTAGGAAACGATAATCATGATGAAGGAAATATACATTACAATGAAAGAAATGAGCATCATGAAGAAGGAAATAAACATCATAATTCGGAAATGAGCATCATGATGAATGAAATACGCATCATGATGAAGTATATTAGCATCATGATGACGTAAATGATTACATGATGATAGAAATATGCAACATGGCGAAGGAAATGAGCATCAAGATGAAGGAAAAAAGCATCATGAAGATTGAAATATACATCGTGATGTAGGAAATGAGCATTATGACGAAGGAAAATGTGCATCATGATACAGGAAATAATTATCATGATACAGGAAATGGGCATCATATTGAATGAAATGAGCATCATGATGAAGGGAATATGCATCGTTATGTAGAAAACGAGCATTTTGATAAAGGAAAATATGCATCATGATGAAGGAAATTAGGTTATGATATAGGAAATGAGCATCATTATAATATCTTAGCCCAACTATATTTTTGTTAGAAAGCCCAAAACCTAATTATTTATTTTATGGCCCAAAAGGCCAGCCCTATCTTAGCCCAACTAGATTTTTGTTAGAAAGCCCAAAACCTAATTATTTATTTTTATGGCCCAAAAGGTCAGCCCAATTAAGCCCAATTAGAAATTTTTTAGAAAGCCCAAATTTATTTATTTATTTATTTTGTGGCCCAAAGTTTCAGCCCACTTAAATGGGCTGATATATAATTAGTAAGACTAAAGTTAAAAAAAAAAGAGAGAGAAGAACGGGAGAAGAAAAGCAAAAGAGGGGAAAGAAGAGAGGAAGAGGAGAAACCCTTGTTGACCAAATTCTCCCTTACAACCCTCATCCTAGGTGGTTTTTAAGTTGTTTTGAGGTAAGTGGTGTGTGAATTAAGCTTCCTTCTTCCATAATTTTGTAATTTTGTGGGGTTTTTCTTTTTGGTATGTGGGAAATTGTAGACTGTTCGAACTGATTTCGAGATAGCTATTGTCCTCGAAACTTTGCAAACTTAATTTCTGTACGTAGTTGAACTCGTTAGCTTTCCGTAGCCACTTGAAACACCTCAATCCGATTATTCTACAATTAGTTATGATTTTTCTCGTAAACTGCCGCTAGCAGGAAAATTTCAGAATTTTTATGTCGAATTCAAACTTATTTTCTATCGTTTCGTCTAGTTAATGCATTGAAACGGTTATATGGGATTGGGAACTGATGTTAAAGAGTTACATGCCATTTTTATTTAATATCGACTCGTTCGAACTCGATTAGGATTTGTTTTTAGCAATGAAAGGGATGTTAACGCTAATAGTTAGTTATATTTAATTTGTCTTTAATTGCTCATCTCCTTTCTAGGTAAAGAACCATCGACGAAGGGCAAGGGACCGACTTCAGATTCCGGAGAGAGTTAATCACTTCCTTGTGAGTTGATAATTCGGGAACGCCTTCTCTTGTGGGAAGTGTGGACCCTCGTTAAATGTGCATTTATTTTAGTTTTAGTTAATTGATAAGAAAATTATTTGGTATTATGTTATGTGGTAAAGAGCCTGATTGGCTCGATTGCTCTGGTTAGAGTCATGTTAGCCATTTTATGAGTATTATTGATTTCTGGTTATTCTTGTGTGCCAATTAAGACTCTAACTTGAGTCGTTATTCATCTTATGATGCACATGCATATGTATGCCTGGTACCAAGGTTAAGTAGCCCGAATTGGTCACGGTTCGGGTGAGTTGGAGCGACATTGATTAAGTAGCCCGAATTGTCGCGGTTCGGGTGAGTTAGAGTGACAACCAAGTTGCCCGTGATTGGCAAACCCGCGTGAGTTAGATCTAACGAGGCACCTGTCCATTTACCAAATACTGATACTCTGGAGGGTGATCGTTAGATGGATCAGTCTATTATAGGCTCAGTCAACGTCACCGGTGTGGGACATGCATGTCATATATGTTTATATGTTTGATCATTTCAAGTATTCAGTCGATATTGAATTGTGAACTTTAGCACTTGGCATATTGAGAAAGAATATTAATGTGCATTTTATCTAGAGTAACGGTGACGGGCTTGGACTGTCTCTCGACGGAGAGCTCAGTTCGAGGAGGATATTGACTACCCACGCGTCTTTTATGTGATAACATGTTGTTTGAACTAATTGTGTTATTCATAAATGTTCACTAAGGTTTTTATTTTCATTAATATGTACACTGAGTGAGAATAATTATTGTGGGACGAATTGTGGGATTTTATGTTATGAACCGCGAGTGGGAGTACATGCTTCGTATAAGGGTCGGGGTGACCGGCTTATCACCTCACTGAGCTAGTGGTTTTGCTCACCCCCCATCATTCTTTCCTTTTCAGGCTGTTGATATCATTTTGGTTGGAGGTTTGCCTATCGTTTGCTCATCATCCAATCCGTGTTTTGGGTACTTTCTCTTTTATGTAAATTGACGGATTCATTGGCGAGATTGTATAGTTTATATTTGGTGACCCCCTTGATGTTCTTTTTGTACCTTCGCGATGTTATATCGTTCATGTATATTTTCTTTAAACTAAGTTACACCGTTGAATTTTGTACCTTTGTAAATCCTTGTTGATACTTTATGAGATGATGTCCTCGTGTTGTACCCGTTGTTATCAGTTGTTCAGTCTACAGGTACTTGATAGCAAGCCTTACGTTTTCTATAAACTTTGTGGAGTGGAGTGCACCCATTCTATGAAATTTATGGTTAACGTGGCGGTTGTCGCGCTCTGTCTGGGGTCGGGGCGTGACAACTTTCTTGGTATCAGAGCCTGGTTTTATGATTCTCATTCTTTTTGTGTCAAGCCAATGAGTCCAACTTTGTTTCTATGTCATCCTAAGGTATCGTATTGCCTTGACGTTGACCTTGCATTTTCTTTCCTTTCTTCCTTTCAGTCATTATGGCACCTCCAGTTCGTCGTCGAGGTCGAGGTCGAGGACACGCTCCTCGTGATCCTCCGAGTCCTCTACTCTCTTCTGTTCCTCGTGGACCTCGAGGACATGTTTCTTCTGATCATGTCATTCCACCGACGGTTATGGACCCTATCAATTCTGATCATAGGGTGCCAGTTTCCCAGGTAGAGCAACCACGAGCCCAGTTGCGGGTTGAGCACATGATGACACCCGAGCAGTACCAATTGTATTATGATCACATTCGAATACATGGTGTTCCACCACCTACAACGGCTCATACAACTACGACTGTCACTGAAGAGGTTCTTCGTGCTAATGAATCGATTCGACCTACATCTAATGTACCAGTTTTTACTCCAGAAATAGCTTTAGGAGGTTCTGCTTCTCGAGGTGCACTTTTTATACCTGATTTGGTGAAAGCAGTTGAAAACATGGGGACTTCGAAATTTGACGGTGCAAGAGATGCTTCTAAAGCGGGGGCATGGTTAAAGGAGATTACAGAGACCTTTGACACCTTGATGATTGAAGAATGTTATCGTGTGGTCATTGCGACCAAGCTGTTAGGCCCAGATGCACGACGATGGTGGCAGAATCTAAAAGAGACATCTTCGGTTACTATTACGTGGGCTATCTTTGTGGAACGATTCAAAGATCGATACTTCTCTCAGTACATCAAGGATCAGAAGAGAAAGGAGTTCTTCAACCTCTTTCAAGGCATTATGTCGGTCGTTGAGTACGAAAGCAAATTTCTGGAATTGCGAGAATTCGCTCCTGAGTCATATACGACGAGAGACTTATGCAAGAGATTTGAAGATGGTCTTAATTTAAATATTCGAGATCGCATCAAGTCCGGAGACAAGTACGAGAGTCTTGACGATCTCGTAGAAGAAGCCCTGAGGGTAGAAGGTTTAGTTCAGGCGAGACATAAGCTTGCAGAACGATCTCAAAAGAAAAGGCAAGGGAGCGCATTTCCAGGAAATGCATCGAAGGTGTATAGGGGTGTAGGATCTTCGCGTGGCGCACCAAGTTCGGCATCTATTAGTTTTCCTCAACCTCGGGAGCAGTTTAGTAGAGGCGGGAGCAATGTCTCGGGATCGGTTGGTGAAAATCGCAAGTGCCAGAATTGCCTAAAATATCATGACGGCCCCTGTAAGGCTCCTCAAGTATGTTTTCAGTGTCGACAGCCGGGGCATATGCGAAGTTCTTGTCCTCAGCTTATGGGAACGAGCAGTCAGGGTTCTGGTCAGCTTCGTGGTAAACTAACATATTCTACACCCAGAGATACTCGATCTGCAGTTACCAGAGTGCCCGATGCCTCAAGCGGCCCTAGTACTCAATCACCTATGCAAGGAAGGAAGCAAACTAGAGTATTTCATATTTCCCAAGAAGAGGCTCGCTCAGATCCGAAGGTTGTGACAGGTAATTTATAATTTGAGTATTTTCACAAGCTAAATCTAACCCCGCCTTGTTATGCCACTTGATTACGAATAAAACATTCGTAAGAAATTCTATCTTTTCAAATTTTTTTAAATCACAATCTCACCTAATATTGCTTCTTTAGGCCATGTGTTTGTGGGAGACCATCAGGTCTACGCTTTATTTGACCCAGGTTCTGATAGGTCTTATATCCGAGATGATCTTACTGCGATCTTAGATTATCCTATCTCTCATTTGTCACCTGGAATCATCGTTCATACCCCTCTTGGAGAGCGTCTAATTCGTGATTCGGTATTCCTTGGTTGTCCATTGAAGATCAAAGATGTCATTTTAGAGGCTGAATTGATACCATTGCCTTTGATTGATCTTGATGTTATTCTTGGCATGGATTGGCTTTCTTCTCATCATGCAATTCTCGATTGCCACGAGAAGCTTGTTATTTTTCGTAGACCAGGGTTCTCAGAACTTGTTTTTGAGGGTAAACTTCAAACGAGATCCCTCTCTTTTATTTCAATGTTGACTGCGCATAAATTAATGCGTAAGGGTTGTGAGGCATTCTTGGCATTTGTCATCGATACTTCTCTTTCTGAAACTAAACTAGATGACATCCCAATCGTGAATGAATTTCCTGATGTCTTTCCCGAAGACTTACCAGGACAACCTCCGAATCGAGAGATTGATTTTTCCATTGACGTACTTCCTGGAATCACACCTATATCGATTAGTCCATATCGAATGTCGCCTGCTGAGCTTAAGGAACTCCAGACACAACTTGGGGAATTATTGGAGAAGGGTTTCATACGACCTAGCACATCTCCATGGGGTGCTCCAGTTCTTTTTGTCAAGAAGAAAGATGGATCACTTCGTCTATGTGTCGACTACCGTCAATTGAACAAGGTGACTATCAAGAACAAATATCCTCTTCCAAGAATCGATGATCTGTTTGATCAATTGCAAGGAGCAATTGTGTTCTCAAAAATTGATTTGCGATCCGGTTATCACCAACTCAAGATTAGGGAATCTGATATCCCTAAGTCTGCTTTTCGAACCAGATACGGTCATTTTGAATTCTGTGTTATGCCTTTTGGACTCACAAATGCTCCTGCAGCTTTTATGGATCTTATGAATCGGGTCTTTCGGCCGTACTTAGATAAGTTTGTCATCATCTTCATTGATGACATTCTTATTTATTCTAAATCGGACGACGAGCATTCTCAGCATCTAAAAATTGCTCTGAACATTCTCAGAGAAAATCAGCTTTATGCTAAATTCTCGAAGTGTGAATTTTGGCTTCGCGAGGTAAGCTTTTTGGGTCATCACATTTCTAAAGAAGGAATCTACGTCGATCCAGCGAAGATTCAAGCTATACTAGATTGGGAGCGTCCAAAGAACGTGACAGAGATTCGTAGTTTTCTGGGATTAGCTGGATATTATCGACGGTTTGTCAAAGACTTTTCGTTATTGGCTTCATCTTTGACTAAATTGACTCGAAAAGGGGTAAAATTTGAATGGAATGAAGAATGTGACGAAGCATTTCAAGAATTGAAAAGACGACTCGTTTCAGCTCCTATTCTTGCTTTGCCAGACCCAGCGATTGGAGAATTTACCATTTATAGCGACGCCTCGAGACAAGGATTAGGATGCGTTCTCATGCAAGAAGGAAAGGTTATTGCCTACGCTTCAAGGCAATTGAAGAAGAACGAAGAAAATTATCCTACACATGATTTAGAGTTGGCTGCAATCGTCTTTGCATTGAAGATCTGGAGGCACTATCTGTATGGTGCAACTTGTCGGGTTTTCACTGATCACAAGAGCTTAAAGTATATCACTACGCAAAAGGAGCTCAACCTCAGGCAAAGGCGATGGATGGAGTTGATTAGTGACTATGACTTAGTCATCGATTATCATCCTGGCAAGGCGAACGTTGTTGCAGATGCTCTGAGTAGAAAGTCTTCTACCTCACTTGCTTCAATTCAATCTTTTTATCTTCCTATGTTGGAGCAATTTAAATCTTTACACATTTCGCTCGATTGTGAAAAGTCTAATGATTCTGCCTTAATCGCCAAATTCGAGGTTAGACCTACCTTGTTCGAGCAAATTCGAGAAAGACAATCACACGATGTTTATTTACAACAGAAGATTGTAAAGCTAAATCAAGGAAAAGAAACCGAATTTCGAATTCGGGATGATGGACTTCTTACTTTTAAAAATCGTGTTTGTGTTCCATCAGAACTTGATGTTCGTAGAGCTATTCTTGAGGAAGCCCATTCTTCAGCCTATGCTATGCATCCTGGTAGTACCAAAATGTACAGAACACTTCGGGAGCATTATTGGTGGCCAGGTATGAAACGGGACATTACTGAATTTGTATCAAAGTGCTTATCATGCCAACAGATTAAAGCGGAACACCAAAAACCAGCCGGTATGCTTCAACCACTACCTATTCCTGAGTGGAAATGGGAAAACGTCACAATGGATTTTGTTTCTGGTTTACCTCGAACCAAAAAGGGTCATGACTCAATTTGGGTCATTGTCGATCGTCTGACAAAATCGGCACATTTCCTTCCAGTGCATACCAACGAATCTTTAGAGAAACTTGCCAAGTTATATGTCGATGAGATCGTGAGATTGCACGGAGTACCAGTGTCAATCATATCTGACCGTGATCCAAGATTCACTTCCCGTTTTTGGCCTAGTCTGCAGAAAGCGCTAGGTACAAAATTACTATTCAGTACCTCGTTTCATCCACAGACTGATGGACAGTCAGAGAGAACTATACAGACACTAGAAGACATGTTACGTGCAGTGGTGTTGAATTTGGGAGGTAGCTGGGATAAGTACGTGACTTTGGTGGAGTTCGCTTATAACAACAGTTATCATTCAAGCATTGGAATGCCCCCGTACGAAGCTCTGTATGGCCGAAAGTGTCGAACACCACTCTTTTGGGATGAGGTTGGCGAGAGACAAATCGAACAAGTAGAGCTTATCGAAGATGCGAAGGCAAAAATACAACTTATTCGAGACAGACTTAAGGCAGCGCAAGATCGACAGAAAAGTTACGCAGATAATAGGAGGCGCGATTTGGAGTTTAATGAAGGAGACAAAGTTTTTCTGAAAGTTTCTCCATGGAAGGGCGTGTTGCGATTCCGCCGTCGAGGAAAGTTGAGTCCAAGGTATATTGGCCCGTTTACGATCGTACAAAGGATTGGTCGTGTCGCGTATCGACTTGACCTACCATCGGAATTGTCGAAGATTCACGATGTCTTCCATGTCTCTATGCTTAGAAAATATGAACCAGATCCCTCGCACGTGCTCAAAGATCCCCCAGTTGTATTAAAGGAAAATCTATCGTACGAAGTACAACCTGTTCAAATTGTAGATCGCCGAGAGAAAATGCTTCGTAACAAATCCATTCCTATGGTGAGAGTTCTATGGAGAAGTGATCAAATTGAAGAAGAAACATGGGAACCAGAGTCAGTCATGCGTCAACACCATCCAAATCTCTTTTCATCTCTAGGTACGTTTATGTTTCGAGGACGAAACTTTTTAGAGGAGGGGATACTTTATAATATCTTAGCCCAACTATATTTTTGTTAGAAAGCCCAAAACCTAATTATTTATTTTATGGCCCAAAAGGCCAGCCCTATCTTAGCCCAACTAGATTTTTGTTAGAAAGCCCAAAACCTAATTATTTATTTTTATGGCCCAAAAGGTCAGCCCAATTAAGCCCAATTAGAAATTTTTTAGAAAGCCCAAATTTATTTATTTATTTATTTTGTGGCCCAAAGTTTCAGCCCACTTAAATGGGCTGATATATAATTAGTAAGACTAAAGTTAAAAAAAAAAGAGAGAGAAGAACGGGAGAAGAAAAGCAAAAGAGGGGAAAGAAGAGAGGAAGAGGAGAAACCCTTGTTGACCAAATTCTCCCTTACAACCCTCATCCTAGGTGGTTTTTAAGTTGTTTTGAGGTAAGTGGTGTGTGAATTAAGCTTCCTTCTTCCATAATTTTGTAATTTTGTGGGGTTTTTCTTTTTGGTATGTGGGAAATTGTAGACTGTTCGAACTGATTTCGAGATAGCTATTGTCCTCGAAACTTTGCAAACTTAATTTCTGTACGTAGTTGAACTCGTTAGCTTTCCGTAGCCACTTGAAACACCTCAATCCGATTATTCTACAATTAGTTATGATTTTTCTCGTAAACTGCCGCTAGCAGGAAAATTTCAGAATTTTTATGTCGAATTCAAACTTATTTTCTATCGTTTCGTCTAGTTAATGCATTGAAACGGTTATATGGGATTGGGAACTGATGTTAAAGAGTTACATGCCATTTTTATTTAATATCGACTCGTTCGAACTCGATTAGGATTTGTTTTTAGCAATGAAAGGGATGTTAACGCTAATAGTTAGTTATATTTAATTTGTCTTTAATTGCTCATCTCCTTTCTAGGTAAAGAACCATCGACGAAGGGCAAGGGACCGACTTCAGATTCCGGAGAGAGTTAATCACTTCCTTGTGAGTTGATAATTCGGGAACGCCTTCTCTTGTGGGAAGTGTGGACCCTCGTTAAATGTGCATTTATTTTAGTTTTAGTTAATTGATAAGAAAATTATTTGGTATTATGTTATGTGGTAAAGAGCCTGATTGGCTCGATTGCTCTGGTTAGAGTCATGTTAGCCATTTTATGAGTATTATTGATTTCTGGTTATTCTTGTGTGCCAATTAAGACTCTAACTTGAGTCGTTATTCATCTTATGATGCACATGCATATGTATGCCTGGTACCAAGGTTAAGTAGCCCGAATTGGTCACGGTTCGGGTGAGTTGGAGCGACATTGATTAAGTAGCCCGAATTGTCGCGGTTCGGGTGAGTTAGAGTGACAACCAAGTTGCCCGTGATTGGCAAACCCGCGTGAGTTAGATCTAACGAGGCACCTGTCCATTTACCAAATACTGATACTCTGGAGGGTGATCGTTAGATGGATCAGTCTATTATAGGCTCAGTCAACGTCACCGGTGTGGGACATGCATGTCATATATGTTTATATGTTTGATCATTTCAAGTATTCAGTCGATATTGAATTGTGAACTTTAGCACTTGGCATATTGAGAAAGAATATTAATGTGCATTTTATCTAGAGTAACGGTGACGGGCTTGGACTGTCTCTCGACGGAGAGCTCAGTTCGAGGAGGATATTGACTACCCACGCGTCTTTTATGTGATAACATGTTGTTTGAACTAATTGTGTTATTCATAAATGTTCACTAAGGTTTTTATTTTCATTAATATGTACACTGAGTGAGAATAATTATTGTGGGACGAATTGTGGGATTTTATGTTATGAACCGCGAGTGGGAGTACATGCTTCGTATAAGGGTCGGGGTGACCGGCTTATCACCTCACTGAGCTAGTGGTTTTGCTCACCCCCCATCATTCTTTCCTTTTCAGGCTGTTGATATCATTTTGGTTGGAGGTTTGCCTATCGTTTGCTCATCATCCAATCCGTGTTTTGGGTACTTTCTCTTTTATGTAAATTGACGGATTCATTGGCGAGATTGTATAGTTTATATTTGGTGACCCCCTTGATGTTCTTTTTGTACCTTCGCGATGTTATATCGTTCATGTATATTTTCTTTAAACTAAGTTACACCGTTGAATTTTGTACCTTTGTAAATCCTTGTTGATACTTTATGAGATGATGTCCTCGTGTTGTACCCGTTGTTATCAGTTGTTCAGTCTACAGGTACTTGATAGCAAGCCTTACGTTTTCTATAAACTTTGTGGAGTGGAGTGCACCCATTCTATGAAATTTATGGTTAACGTGGCGGTTGTCGCGCTCTGTCTGGGGTCGGGGCGTGACAATCATGATGAATGAAACATGCATCATGATGATAGAAATGAGCATCATGATGAATGAAATAAGTATCATGATGAAGGATTTATGCATCATGATGATGGAAATAAGAATTATGATGAAGGAAATGAGCATCATGATGAAGAAATACGCATCATGATAAAGGAAATGAGCTTCATTATGAAGGAAATTTGCATCATGATGAAAGAAACGATCATCTTGATGTTGGAAATGAACATAGAGATGAAGGAAATGAGCATTATGATGAAGTAAAATATGCATCATGATGCAAATGAGCATCATTATGAAGGAAATGAGCATCATGATGATGGGAATATGCATCGTGACGTAGGAAATGAGCATTGTGAAGAAGGAAAATATACATAATGATGAATGAAATTTGGTCATAATATAGGAAATGAGCATCATGATGAAGGAAATAAGTATCATGATGAAGGATTTATGCATCGTGATGATGGAAATAAGAATTATGATGAAGGAAATGAGCATCATGATGAAGGAAATACGCATCATGATAAAGGAAATGAGCTTCATTATGGAAGAAATTTGCATCATGATGAAAGAAACGATCATCATGATGTTTGAAATGAACATAGAGATGAAGGAAATATGAAGCATGATGTAAGAAATGAGTATCATGATGAAGGAAATATGCATCGTAATGCATGAAATGAGCATCATGATGTAGTTAATGAACATCATGATGAAGTAAATACGTATCAAGATGAGGGAAATTAACATCACGGTGATGGAAATAAGGATCATCATGAAGAAAATATGCATCATGATGGAGGAAAAAAGCATATTGATAAAAGAAATGAACATCACGATGAAGGATATATGTATCATGAGTTAGGAAATGAGCATCATGATTAAGGAAATTTGTATCACGATGAATGAAATAAGCCTCATGATTAAAAAAAATGACCATAATGGCTTAGGAAATGATAATCATGATTAAGGAAATATACATTTTGATGAAAAAAATAAGCATCATGAAGAAGGAAATGAGCATCATAATGTAGGGAATGAGTATCATGAAGAAGGAAATAAGCATCATGATGAAGGAAATACACATCATGATGAAGTATATTAGCATCATGATGATGTAAATGATTACATGATGAAGGAAATATGCATCATGACGAAGGAAATGAGCATCAAGATGAAGGTAAAGAGCATTATGAAGATTAAAATATGCATCGTGATGTAGGAAATGAGCATTATGATGAAGGAAAATATGCATCATGATGCAAATGGGCATCATGATGAAAGAAATGAGCATCATGATGATGGGAATATGCATCGTGACGTAGGAAATGAGCATTGTGAAGAAGGAAAATATACATCATGATGAATGAAATTTTGTCATAATATAGGAAATGAACATCATGATGAAGGAAATAAGTATCATGATGAAGGATTTATGCATCGTGATGATGGAAATAAGAATTATGATGAAAG
Source organism: Pogostemon cablin (assembly GCA_023678885.1). Classification (NCBI taxonomy): domain Eukaryota; kingdom Viridiplantae; phylum Streptophyta; class Magnoliopsida; order Lamiales; family Lamiaceae; genus Pogostemon; species Pogostemon cablin. Next base: position 10,041,789 of record CM042976.1, read on the forward strand.
AAATGAGCATCATGATGAAGGAAATACACATCATGATAAAGGAAATGAGCTTCATTATGAAGGAAATTTGCATCATGATGAAAGAAATGATCATCATGATGTTGGAAATGAACATAGAGATGAAGGAAGTATGAAGCATGATGTAAGAAATGAGCACCATGATGAAGGAAATATGCATCGTAATGAATTAAATGAGCATCATGATGTAGTTAATGAGCATCATGATGAAGTAAATACGCATCAATATGAAGGAAATTAACATCATGGTGATGGAAAAAAGGGTCATTATGAAGAAAACATGCATCATGATGGAGGAAAAAAGCATATTGATGAAAGAAATGAGCATCACGATGAAGGAAATATCACCATGATGAAGGAAATATGCATCATGATGTAGGAAATGAGCATCATGATTAAGGAACTATGTATCACGATGAATGAAATAAGCCTCTTGATTAAAGGAAATGACAATAATGACTTAGGAAATGATAATCATGATGAAGGAAATATACATTTTGATGAAAGAAATGAGTATCATGAAGAAGGAAATGAGCATTATAATGTAGGAAATGGGCATCATGAAGAAGGAAATAAACATCATGATGAAGGAAATAAACATCATGATGAAGGAAATATGGATCATGGCGAAGGAAATGAGCATCAAGATGAGGAAAAGAGCATTATGAAGATTGAAATATGCATCGTGATGTAGGAAATGAGCATTATGATGAAGGAAAATATGCATCACGATGCATATGAGCATCATGATGAAATAAATGAGCATCATGATGATGGTAATATGCATCGTGACGTAGGTAATGAGCATTGTGAAGAAGAAAAATATACATCATGATGAATGAAATTAGGTCATGATATAGGAAGTGAGCATCATGATGAAGGAAATAAGTATCATGATGATGGATTTATGCATCATGATGATGGAAATAAGAATTATGATGAAGGAAATGAGCATCATGATGAAGGTAATACAGATCATGATAAAGGAAATGAGCATCATTATGAAGAAAAATTGCTTCATGATGAAGGAAATGATCATCATGATGTTGGAAATGAACATAGAGATGAAGGAAATATGAAGCATGATGTAGGAAATGAGCATCATAATGAAGGAAATATGCATCGTAATGAATGAAATGAGCATCATGATGTAGTGAATGAGCAACATGATGAAGTAAATACGCATCATGATGAAGGAAATTAACATCATGGTGATGGAAATGGGGATCATCATGAAGAAAACATGCATCATGATGAAGGAAAAGAGCATACTGATGTAAGAAATGAGCATCACGATGAAGAAAATATCACCATGATGAAGGAAATATGTATCATGATGTAGGAAATGAGCATCATGATTAAGGAAATATGTATCACGATGAATGAAATAAGCCTCATGATTAAAGGAAATTACCATAATGACTTAGGAAACGATAATCATGATGAAGGAAATATACATTACAATGAAAGAAATGAGCATCATGAAGAAGGAAATAAATATCATAATGTCGGAAATGAGCATCATGATGAATGAAATACGCATCATGATGAAGTATATTAGCATCATGATGACGTAAATGATTACACGATGATAGAATTATGCATCATGGCGAAGGAAATGAGCATCAAGATGAAGGAAAAGAGCATCATGAAGATTGAAATATACATTGGGATGTAGGAAATGAGCATTATGATGAAGGAAAATGTGCATTATGATACAGAAAAATAATTATCACGATACAGGAAATGGGCATCATATTGAATGAAATGAGCATCATGATGAAGGGAATATGCATCGTGATATAAAAAACGAGCATTATGATGAAGGAAAATATGCATATGATGAAGAAAATTAGGTCATGATATAGGAAATGAGCATCATGATGAAGGAAACATGCATCATTATGATAGAAATGAGCATCATGATGAAGGAAATAAGTATCATGATGAATGAAATAAGTATCATGATGAAGGATTTATGCATCATGATGATGGAAATAAGAATTATGATGAAGGAAATGAGCATCATGATGAAAGAAATACGCATCATGATAAAGGAAATGAGCTTCTTTATGAAGGAAATTTGTATTATGATAAAAGAAACGATCATCATGATGTTTGAAATGAACGTAGAGATGAAGGAAATATGAAGCATGATGTAAGAAATGAGCATCATGATGAAGGAAATATGCATCGTAATGAATGAAATGAGCATCATGATGTAGATAATGAGCATCATGATGAAGTAAATAAGCATCAAGATGAAGGAAATTAACATCATGGTGATGGAAATAAGGATCATCATGAATAAAACATGCTTCATTATGGAGGAAAAAAGCATATTGATGAAAGAAATGAGCATCACGATGAAGGATATATGTATCATGATGTAGGAAATGAGCATCATGATTAAGGAAATTTGTATCATGATGAATGAAATAAGCCTCAGGATTAAAGGAAATGACCATACTGGCTTAGGAAATGATAATCATGATTAAGGAAATATACATTTTGATGAAAGAAATAAGCATCATGAAGAAGGAAATGAGCATCATAATGTAGGGAATGAGTATCATGAAGATGGAAATAAGCATCATGATGAAGGAAATACGCATCATGATGAAGTATATTAGCATCATGATGATGTAAATGATTACATGATGAAGGAAATATGCATCATGATGAAGGAAATGAGCATCAAGATGAAGGTAAAGAGCATTATGAAGATTAAAATATGCATCGTGATGTAGGAAATGAGCATTATGATGAAGGAAAATATGCATCTTGATGCAAATGAGCATCATGATGAAAGAAATGAGCATCATGATGATGGGAATATGCATCGTGACGTAGGAAATGATCATTGTTAAGAAGGAAAATATACATCATGATGAATGAAATTTGGTCGTAATATAGGAAATGAACATCATGATGAAGGAAATAAGTATCATGATGAAGAATTTATGCATCGTGATGATGGAAATAAGAATTATGATGAAAGAAATGAACATCATGATGAAGGAAATACACATCATGATAAATGAAATGAGCATCATTATGAAGGAAATTTGCATTATGATGAAAGAAATGATCATCATGATGTTGGAAATGAACATAGAGATGAAGGAAATATGAAGCATGATGTAAGAAATGAGCATCATGATGAAGGAAATATGCATCGTAATGAATGAAATGAGCATCATAATGTAGTTAATGAGCATCATGATGAAGTAATTACGCATCAATATGAAGGAAATTAACATCATGGTGATGGAAAAAAGGATCATCATGAAGAAAACATGCATCATGATGGAGGAAAAAAGCATATTGAAGAAAGAAATGAGCATCACGATCAAGGAAATATCACCATGATGAAGGAAATATGTATCATGATGTAGGAAATGAGCATCATGATTAAGGAAATATGTATCACGATGAATGAAATAAGCATCATGATTAAAGGAAATGACAATAATGACTTAGGAAATGATAATCATGATGATGGAAATTTATATTTTGATGAAAGAAATGAGTATCATGAGGAAAGAAATGAGCATCATAATGTAGGAAATGAGCATCATGAAGAAGGAAATAAACATCATGATGAAGGAAATAAACATCATGATGAAGGAAATATGGATCATGGCGAAGGAAATGAGCATCAAGATGAGGAAAAGAGCATTATGAAGATTGAAATATGCATCGTGATGTAGGAAATGAGCATTATGATGAAGTAAAATATGCATCATGATCCAGATGAGCATCATGATGAAAGAAATGAGCATCATGATGATGGGAATATGCATCGTGACGTAGGAATTGAGCATTGTGATGAAGGAAAATATACATCATGATGAATGAAATTAGGTCATGATATAGGAAATGAGCATCATGATGAAGGAAATAAGTATCATGATGAAGGATTTATGCATCAGGATGATGGAAATAAGAATTATTATGATGGAAATGAACATCATGATGAAGTAATACACATCATGATAATGGAAATGAGCATCATTATGAAGAAAATTTACTTCATGATGAAGGAAATGATTATCATGATGTTGGAAATGAACATAGAGATGAAGGAAATATGAAGCATGATGTAGGAAATGAGCATCATAATTAAGGAAATATGCATCGTAATGAATGAAATGAGCATCATGATGTAGTGAATGAGCAACATGATGAAGTAAATACGCATCATGGTGATGGAAATGAGGATCATCATGAAGAAAACATGCATCATGATGAAGGAAAAGAGCATATTGATGTAAGAAATGAGCATCACGATGAATGAAATATCACCATGATGAAGGAAATAAGTATCTTGATGTAGGAAATGAGCATCATGTTTAAGGAAATATGTATCACGATGAATGAAATAAGCCTCATGATTAAAGGAAGTGACCATAATGACTTAGGAAACGATAATCATGATGAAGGAAATATACATTAAAGTGAAAGAAATGAGAATCATGAAGAAGGAAATAAACATCATAATGTCGGAAATGAGCATCATGATGAAGGAAATACGCATCATGATGAAGTATATTAGCATCATGATGACGTAAATGATTACATGATGATAGAAATATGCATCATGGCGAAGGAAATGAGCATCAAGATGAAGGAAAACAGTATCATGAAGATTGAAATATACATCGTGATGTAGGAAATGAGCATTATGATGAAGGAAAATGTGCATCATGATACAGGAAATAATTATCATGATACAGGAAATGGGCATCATATTGAATGAAATGAGCATAATGATGAAGGGAATATGCATCGTGATATAGAAAACGAGCATTATGATGAAGGAAAATATGCATCATGATGAAGGAAATTAGGTCATGATATAGGAAATGAGCATCATGATGAAGGAAACATGCATCATGATGATAGAAATGAGCATCATGATGAAGGAAATAAGTATCATGATGAAGGAAATAAGTATCATGATGAAGGATTTATGCATCATGATGAAGGAAATACGCATCATGATGAAGGAAATGAGCTTCATTATGAAGGAAATTTGCATCATGATGAAAGAAACGATCATCATGATGTTGGAAATGAACATAGAGATGAAGGAAATATGAAACATGATGTAAGAAATGAGCATCATGATGAAGGAAATATGCATTGTAATGAATGAAATGAGCATCATGATGTAGTTAATGAACATCATGATGAAGTAAATACGCATCAAGATGAAAGAAATTAACATCATGGTGATGGAAATAAGGATCATCATGAAGAAAATATGCATCATGATGGAGGAAAAAAGCATATTGATGAAAGAAATGAGCATCACGATGAAGGATATATGTATCATGATGTAGGAAATGAGCATCATGATTAAGGAAATTTGTATCACGATGAATGAAATAAGACTCATGATTAAAGGAAATGACCATAATGGCTTAGGAAATGATAATCATGATCAAGGAAATATACATTTTGATGAAAGAAATAAGCATCATGAAGAAGGAAATGAGCATCATAATGTAGGGAATGAGTATCATGAAGAAGGAAATAAGCATCATGATGAAGGAAATACACATCATGATGAAGTATATTAGCATCATGATGATGTAAATGATTACATGATGAAGGAAATATGCATCATAACGAAGAAAATGAGCATCAAGATGAAGGTAAAGAGCATTATGAAGATTAAAATATGCATCGTGATGTAGGAAATGAGCATTATGATTAAGGAAAATATGCATTATGATGCAAATGAGCATCATGATGAAAGAAATGAGCATCATGATGATAGGAATATGCATCGTGACGTAGGAAATGAGCATTGTGAAAAAGGAAAATATACATCATGATGAATGAAATTTGGTCATAATATAGGAAATAAGCATCATGATGAAGGAAATAAGTATCATCATGAAGGATTTATGCATCGTGATGATGGAAATAAGAATTATGATGAAGGAAATGAGCATCATGATAAAGGAAATACACATCATGGTAAAGGAAATGAGCTTCATTATGAAGGAAATTTGCATCATGATGAGAGAAATGATCATCATGATGTTGGAAATGAACATAGAGATGAAGGAAATATGAAGCATGATGTAAGAAATGAGCATCATGATGAAGGAAATATGCATCGTAATGAATGAAATGAGCATCATGATGTAGTTAATGAACATCATGATGAAGTAAATCGCATCAAGATGAAGGAAATTAACATCATGGTGATGGAAATAAGGATCATCATGAAGAAAATATGCATCATGATGGAGGAAAAAAACATATTGATGAAAGAAATGAGCATCACGATGAAGGATATATGTATCATGATGTAGGAAATGAGCATCATGATTAAGGAAATTTGTATCACGATGAATGAAATAAGACTCATGATTAAAGGAAATGACCATAATGGCTTAGGAAATGATAATCATGATCAAGGAAATATACATTTTGATGAAAGAAATAAGCATCATGAAGAAGGAAATGAGCATCATAATGTAGGGAATGAGTATCATGAAGAAGGAAATAAGCATCATGATGAAGGAAATACACATCATGATGAAGTATATTAGCATCATGATGATGTAAATGATTACATGATGAAGGAAATATGCATCATAACGAAGAAAATGAGCATCAAGATGAAGGTAAAGAGCATTATGGAGATTAAAATATGCATCGTGATGTAGGAAATGAGCATTATGATGAAGGAAAATATGCATTATGATGCAAATGAGCATCATGATGAAAGAAATGAGCATCATGATGATAGGAATATGCATCGTGACGTAGGAAATGAGAATTGTGAAGAAGGAAAATATACATCATGATGAATGAAATTTGGTCATAATATAGGAAATAAGCATCATGATGAAGGAAATAAGCATCATCATGAAGGATTTATGCATCGTGATGATAGAAATAAGAATTATGATGAAGGAAATGAGCATCATGATAAAGGAAATACACATCATGGTAAAGGAAATGAGCTTCATTATGAAGGAAATTTGCATCATGATGAGAGAAATGATCATCATGATGTTGGAAATGAACATAGAGATGAAGGAAATATGAAGCATGATGTAAGAAATGAGCATCATGATGAAGGAAATATGCATCGTAATGAATTAAATTAGCATCATGATGTAGTTAATGAGCATCATGATGAAGTAAATACGCATCAAGACGAAGCAAATTAACATCGTGGTGATGGAAAAAAGGATCATCATGATGGAGGAAAAAAGCATATTGATGAAAGAAATGAGCATCACGATGAAGGAAATATCACCATGATGAAGGAAATATGTATCATGATGTTGGAAATGAGCATCATGATTAAGGAAATATGTATCACGATGAATGAAATAAGCCTCATGATTATAGGAAATGACAATAATGACTTAAGAAATGATAATCATGATGAAGGAAATATATATTCTGATGAAAGAAATGAGTATCATGAAGAAGGAAATGAGCATCATAATGTAGGAAATGAGCATCATGAAGAAGGAAATAAGCATCATGATGAAGGAAATAAACATCATGGTGAAGGAAATATGGATCATGGCGAAGGAAATGAGCATCAAGATGAAGGAAAAGAGCATTATGAAGATTGAAATATGCATCGTGATGTAGTAAATGAGCATTATGATGAAGGAAAATATGCATCATGATGCAAATGAGCATCATGATGAAAGAAATGAGCATCATGATGATGGGAATATGCATCGTGACGTAGGAAATGAGCATTGTGAAGTAGGAAAATATACATCATGATGAATGAAATTAGGTCATGATATTGGAAATGAGCATCATAATGAAGGAAATAAGTATCAAGATGAAGGATTTATGCATCATGATGATGGAAATAAGAATTATGATGAAGTAAATGAGCATCATGATGAAGGTAATACACATCATGATAAAGGAAATGAGCATCATTATGAAGAAAATTTGCTTCATGATGAAGGAAATGATCATCATGATGTTGGAAATGAACATAGAGATGAAGGAAATACGAAGCATGATGTAGGAAATGAGCATCATAATGAAGGAAATATGCCTCATAATGAATGAAATGAGCATCATGATGTAGTGAGTGAGCAACATGATGAAGTAAATATGCATCATGATGAAGGAAATTAACATCATGGTGATGGAAATGAGGATCATCATGAAGAAAACATGCATCATGATGAAGGAAAAGAGTATATTGATGTAAGAAATGAGCATCACGATGAAGGAAATATCACCATGATGAAGGAAATATGTATCATAATGTCGGAAATGAGCATCATGATTAAGGAAATATGTATCACGATGAATGAAATAAGCCTCATGATTAAAAGAAATGACCATAATGACTTAGGAAACGATAATCATGATGAAGGAAATATACATTACAATGAAAGAAATGAGCATCATGAAGAAGGAAATAAACATCATAATGTCGGAAATGAGCATCATGATGAAGGAAATACGCATCATGTGAAGTATATTAGCATCATGATGACGTAAATGATTACATGATGATAGAAATATGCATCATGGCGAAGGAAATGAGCATCAAGATGAAGGAATAGAGCATCATGAAGATTAAAATATACATCGTGATGTAGGAAATGAGCATTATGATGAAGGAAAATGTGCATCATGATACATGAAATAATTATCATGATACAGGAAATGGGCATCATATTGAATGAAATGAGCATCATGATGAAGGGAATATGCATCGTGATGTAGAAAACGAGCATTATGATGAAGGAAAATATGCATCATGATGAAGGAAATTAGGTCATGATATAGGAAACGAGCATCATGATGAAGGAAACATGCATCATGATGATAGAAATGTTAGTGCTTGGATTGTTTGGTTAACATGACCCGTTAGGGATCCATACATTTCTAATATCAGCGGAAGCAATAAATTATAGAAACGATTACCGTTCACAAGATATGTAGAAGATGAAGGATTCTCGCTGACAGATTGTGCAGTCCCACGAGAATGGCCATAACTTCCTCGTCTGATAACGGAAGTGAATAATCTTTGTGCTCAGACGATCCTCTCTTCAACAGCTTTCCGTCAGTATATTGATCATGGAATTATGAGCACTGTAAAATTTTATATAAATTTCGAAAGGTGGCGGACAGCAGCAGCAAACTACCTTCTGATCTTCTGTAGTATGTCCCAAGTCCGATCTCGACGTCGTGTGGGCGACGATCTACGAGACCTCTTCAATCTGCTCTCAACCCTCATCACACATGAATAATGAATAAGATTAGGGTTCCAGATAAGTTGAGGTGACTTATATACATGGGCTACAGCAGAGACCAGGAGGAGAAATTGGGTTGGGCCTCCATTGGGCTTAAATATCAAAGCTTAGCCCAAAGCTTATACTCAAGTCCAATAATAATAATATATTCCACTAAAATATTATTACTGCACTGTCTTTCCAATCCCAAAATTATGTTTCGGGCTCCTTCTTATTATGAGCCCGTTAGTCTCCCCATGTTTAAGATATACAATGTCCATTAATTAATTTAAGTTACTGACAACTCAATTAATTAATATCTCATCCAAGAGTAGTACCACTCAACCTCATTATCATGTCGGAATAAATTCCACCTGCAGGGTTTACATAATAATCCTTATGAGCTCCTCAAGGGGACATCATCAACCTATGACGGACACGGATTCTTTCCACAATCAACAGCACACCATAGAGACAGCACTACTTCCCAACTCATCGAGTTTGTTGATTTAATTACATGTAAATCTCACCCATTGATGAATCAAAGAAATACATACTGCCCTACGTGTCGAAGTTATTATATAGGAATTAAGAGCACGAACTTCCATAATAACTGAGATCAAGTTCTCCTATAAGTCAGTATAAGTCGAACGATCTCAAGCGGTCCTGCTCAATACACATAAGTGCACTAATGTGATTCTATAGCCAAGACAAGCTAATACCAAACCACACTACAACCATCCCGATAGAGAGTCCCCGTCTATCTTGGTTGTGAGCATCTGATTATACTTTATGAGGAAACCGATAATATGATCTTCCGCGTGTTGTCGCACAACATATTATCTACAGTATAAAGTAAGTGGACTATTGCATCAAACATATAAATAAATTATAAGATGCAATCATTTGATCATATGATTCTCATTTAAAATAAATTGTTATAACATTGTTCATAAAAAAAGCTAGACTTTTAGTATATAATCCAACAATCTCTCACTTATACTAAAAGACTATGCTGTCATTTCTACAGCCATACATCTGATTCCCACTCCTACTACACGACCATAAAAGCTTTCTCTTTAAGGTCCTTGTAAATGGATTTACTAGGTTATCATCCGATGCAATCTAGGCGACAACAACCTTCCCCTCATCATACAATTTCACGTAACAGGTGGTACTCGCGCTCCATGTGTTTAATTGCCTTATGGACACGTGATTCCTTCAAGTTTGCAACTGCACCAATATCATTAATTCAAATTGTGATAATCTTGGGCAAACTTAGAAATACTTCAAAGTCCATCATGAAGTTTCTAGAGTCATATAGATACTTTTGATGCCTTATAGGCTCCAATTTATCATCTATCCATGATGGAGTCCGGAGTCCGAAATATATTTTTATATAACACTCCTCCATATTATGACTCTACTTCCTAAAATTAAATACATAACCTTTGAGGTGGATTTACTGTCGTCCCTATCTGATTTGAAAAATTTGAATCTATGTAACTCATAAGAAGCAGCGAATCTGTCTGGTAAGCCTACATATAATTTCTAGTCCTTTTCAGGTACATAAATATATGTCTTACCATAGTTCAACATTCTTATTTCGGGTTACCTTGATACCCACTGTTCATGTCTTCGACAAAACAGATATCTATTCTCGTGCATAGCATTCCTCAGATTAAGATTCCTTATTCGCCGAAGCATAAGGAACGGCTTTCATCACCTTATCTTCTTTTTGTGTCTTAAGACACATTTCCTTAGATAAAATTACATGCTAAACGAGTAGGAATTGTATCTATTCATGAAGCTTGAGATAAGCATAACATCTTTTCTTGTGATCCGTATTACCGTGATCAAAAGGATATATTTTGCTTTTCTTAAGTCCTTCATTTCATACTGCTTTATCAACAACACCCATACGCCCGACAATACTTTTTCATTGTCTCCAATGAGCAATATATCATCTACGTACAATACAAGAAATACCACTACGTTTTCGTCACTCTTTTCAACACACAAGACACATCCGCGCATTGAATAAATCTATATGCCTGGATTCCTCATCAAAATGGATGTTTCATGATCTTGAAGCTTGCTTTAGTCCATCGATGGACTCTTTTAAGCTTACTATCACAATGCTCTTAGCCCTTTGCAATGAATCACTATGGTTGCTTCTCATAGATGTTTTCCTCAAGACTTCCAATTAGGAAAGCTATCTTGACATCTATTTGTTATCCCTTATATTCCATATGAGTAGCAACTGGTAAAAGAGTCTGGATCGACTTAGGCATAGCTACCGGCGAACAGGTTATCTCATAATCGAACCCTTTCTTTCTGAGTATACCTTTTTTGCGACAAGCTTTGCTTCCAAGATTTTCACCTTACTATATGATCCTCTTTTATTTTGTATGACCACTTCCAATGGCTTTTACACCATTTAGTGGTCTTACAAGCTCCCAGATTTAATTTAGAATTCATCAATTCTATTTCAACATCATTGCACTAGCTAAGATATCACATTTCGATCTTGTAGTGCTTCGTTGTATCCGTGGGTTCAATCCATGTTTACTAGGGACTAAGTCTCACGACTCTCCCAAAATATATATCTTGCAAGTTGTCAAACAACCCTCCCACTACGACAAGGCACTATACGCAATTATATATCAGACGTGACACGCGTTGCAGTTTAACTTGTGGTATATCCTCTTATACAATTGGTACTAATACTTTGTGTTTTCTTCTCACATCCTTTAGGATAACTTATAAATGGGTATGTGATTTATTACATAGTCTCTTTCCAAAAATCTAGTGTTTGTGTTAACAATCACCCTTCGATCTTTTAGACTAAATAAATTACCTTTATTTTTATAGCATATCCCACAAACAGACAAACACTCAAATGAATTACTGTTTCTTGGGCTTATCCATAAAATGAATTAAGTAATTCCAAATAATTCATCATCTATCTAATCATTTGCATAAGAGTCTTTCTTTTATTAGGATTAAAAGACGCATTATTAATTACTATTTGTTGCATCCGTGGTATAAACGTGATTTAAGAGTTTACAAATTATCACTAACGTACCTTAACAGATTATAGCTCCATCCTTCATTACTATGACCATGTCATTTAAATGAAATGGAGTATCCATCCATAAATGCATAGAAACTGAAATAAAATTCTTTCTATGAAAACGTACGTAAAGACAATTTCTCATAATCAAACGTTTAATCATATCGTAAGATAAATAAATAACTCCCACTACAACAACCACTACCCTCTTAGTTTTACCCATGTATATTATTATTTCATCATCACTTAGTTGCAGGCTTTTAGTAATTCCGGCATCTACACACATGTCAGTAAATGTCAACGCTAATCATGCTTCAACAACTAGTGAATGAGATACTAACCTTGTTCACATCTTGATGAAATTGGATTTTCTTCGCCATATGTTTTGTCAGAAGTTCCCCACCATATACAGCCTCTTTGTAATTCAGGTGGAACTTGCTCAAAACATTTAGGCAAACAATGAAGAATAAAATTGACTTAGATTTCCCCTTCAACTTCTATTCCATGTATTTCCAATTCATTCATCAAATTCAATCATGACCTACCATCTTTTAACTTACTCAAGTATCCGAAGAGTTACATGAGACCATCATATTTCTATGAATCTCTTATCTCTTCACCAGAGACTTTAATATGCATCATGATAAGTCTTTTGTGAGAACACACATGTATTTCTTAAGTAGTAAAATTAGAATCCAAGATTCTTTTCTAATCATCTAATTTTGGACCAATAAATATAATTTCTTTTGGTCAACCATAAGTGAAATAAAACTATTCAAAATTCAGAGAATCATAAAATATATATACCGATCAAATCTTCAAATTTATCCATTTATATTGATTCCCTCAAAACAATATAAAATATAAATTCACCGACATCTCCAGCACCGTGAGTTTGCAAGCCACGATAGTGTGAACGTTTACAAACCATAACATTTACAAAAGAAGGTTTTACCCATCAATTTCATTTGTCAACCTAACTTTATGACAAAATAATTAATAGTCGGTTCCTCTTTAGCCATGCAAATAAAAGCAGTGACTCTGATGGGGAGGATACTTATTATTTACATCTAAGTGTACACCTTTATTTGACCCCAAGTCCATTGCGCAAGCTTATGTGCCTTACAGATGGAGAAGTACACACGCACTTGGATAACTTCCTACAGTCATCAATTATAAGTTTGTACCAGTGAACCACATATAAGCTCATCCGATAGGGAGGAAGGTCTATGCCCACGCGCAAGTTCATATGCATCACATTACAAACATAATTGTTTAATGAAGTTTGTTCCAGCAATCTATGAATAAACTCATCCGATGGGGAGGAAGGCTCTAATGCCGACGCGTAAGTTTATTCACATTACTAACAAACCAATAATGGAGGCCGCGGGAATTAATTACCAATCCCCTCTCCCACTTAGTTATTTAAAACCAAGGGTTTTTACATGCATATAATATTCAGAAAAATATACGCAACCTAGCATGCTCCTATTACGGCACGTAAGGCAGTAAATCACAGAAAGCATGCATACATATATAACAATAATCAATTAATAAATAAATTATAACAGTTATATAACAGCGAATTCGATTGTTCGCCACCAATCACGAATGCGAACAACTGCGACGAGGATCGACCTCCCCGCAGCCTGCTCCACCACTCCGGCACCCTGCTCGATCACATTGTGAAGACTCACGCGGAACCTGATGCAGACCAGTCGAACTTGATGCAGACTAGTCGAACCTGATGTAAATTTGCTCGAACCTGGTGCAGAGTCTATCGAACCTGATGCAGACCAATCGAACCTGATGTAAATACGCTCGAACCTGGTGCATCATCGATCGAACCTGATGCAGACCAATGGAACCTAATGTGAATCCACTCGAACCTAGTGCAACATCGATCGAACCTGATGCAGACCAATCGAACCTGATGTGAATTCGCTCGAACCTGGTGCAGCATCGATCGAACCTGATGCAGACCAATCAAACATGATGTGAATCCGCTCGAACCTGGTGCAGCATCGATCGAACCTGATGCAGACCAATCGAACCTGATGTGAATCCGCTCTAACCTGATGCAACATCGATCGAACCTGATGCAAACCAATCGAACCTGATGCAAATCAATCGAACCTGATGTGAATCTGCTCGAACCTAGTGCAGCATCGATCGAACCTGATGCAGACCAATCAAACCTGATGCAAATCAATCAAACCTGATGTGAATCCGCTCGAACCTGATGCAATATCGATCGAACCTTCATCCGTGCAGCCTCACATAGTGTTCCGCGCGCCACATGACACGCCACCATGCACACCATCCCAGCGTCTAGCAAGCCAACGTGTGCGACTCCTCTCCAACGTGCAAGATTTACACGTCATTCCCCGAGCTCTCAACATGCACCAATGCCCATCAGGCTGCCCGATACTCAGCACGCTGCTCCGCACGCCAACGAGCAGCACACACCCAGCAGTTGATCGCTCCTTGCCCGGTTCAAAACACGCCCCAGCCGTGCCATTCACTTGATGCTGTGCACAACACCATGTGCCTTGACGAGCGCTCCTCGTTCGGGCTGTCGCTCGTCCAAGGGCCTACTTGAACGGAACCAAGTTCAGCGTTCCCAACGCGCAACACCAAACTACACCAACTGTCGTTCAGGGTTCGCAACTATAGACACCTTAGAATACAATCTTCACTGTTCAGAATCTACTCCTGTGAGTTCTGAACATGCTGTCCAAATTACAGGTCGATCCAACAGCTAGTTTGTGAAACACGGCTCTTTTCCCTCGACTGCGCAGAACAGAATTGCCCAAAAACCTGCTTCTGTTTTCGGCTTATTCCCGACAACACAAAGCTCCAAATACGATCTGCACCGTTCAGAATGTACATCCACAAAATCCGAACGTGCTGACCAAAATTCAGCTTGATCCGATGGTTGAAACTCCGGTTATTGCCTCTGCAATATCACTGCGCTGGTATTTCTCTCAAAAACGTGAATCTGTCTTTGCCCACTTTTTCTTCCTTACATGTGAAATCGACGAACAGTTTTCGTCGAATCCTCTCACACTCAACCAACAAAAAAAAGGTATGATACAGGGTATATATCACATAGGGATATTCATGGTTTAGCAGTAAAACCAAAACCCTAAACATGTGATCCTAATTTCAAAAAACTAACCACATAAACCCTAGCCTAACGTGTTACGCTTCACCACGAAACCGATGCTCTGATACCAATTGTTGGCTCTTGGATCGTTTGGTTAACGTGACCCGCTAGGGATCCATACGTTTCTAATATCAGCGGAAGCAATAAATCATAGAAACGATTACCGTTCACCAAGGTATGTAGAAGATGAAGGATTCTCGCAGACAGATTGTGCAGTCCCACGAGAATGGCCATAACTTCCTCGTCTGATGTCGGAATTGAATGATTTTTGTGCTCAGACGATTCTCTCTTCAACGGATTTCCGTCAGTGTATTGATCATCAAAATCTGAGCACTGTACGATTTTATATAAATTTCGCAAGGTGGCGGACAGCAGCAGCAAACTACCTTCTGATCTTCTGCCGTATGTCCCAAGTCCGATCTCGATGTCGTGTGGGCGACGATCTACGAGACCTCCTCAATCTGCTCTCAATCCTCATCAAACGTGAATAATGAATGAGATTAGGGTTCCAGATAAGTTGAGGTGACTTATATACATGGGCTACAGCAGGGACCAGGAGGAGAAATTGGGTTGGGCCTCCATTGGGCTTAAGTATCCAAGCTTAACCCAAAGCTTATACTTAAGTCCAATAATAATAATATATTCCACTAAAATATTATTACTGCACTGCCTTTCCAATCCCAAAATTACATTTTGGGCACCTTCTTATTATGAGCCCGTTAATCTCCTCATGTTTAAGATATACAATATCCATTAATTAATTTAAGTTACTGACAACTCAATTAATTAATATCTCATCCAAGAGTAGTACCACTCAACCTCATTATCATGCCGGAATAAATTCCACCTGCAGGGTTTACATGATAATCCTTATGAGCTCCTCAAGGGGATATCATCAACCTATGACGGACATGGATTCCTTCTACAATCAATAGCATACCATAGAGACATCACTACTTTCCAATTCATCGAGTTTGTTGATTTAATTACATGTAAATCTCACCCATTGATGAATCAAAGAAATACATACTGCCCTACGTGTCGAGGTTATTGTATAGGGATTAAGAGCACGAACTCCCATAATAACTGAGATCAAGTTCTCCTATAAGTCAGTATAAGTCGAACGATCTCAAGCGGTCCTACTCAATACACACAAGTGCACTAATGTGATTCTATAGCCAAGACAAGCTAATACCAAACCACACTACAACCATCCCGATAGAGAGTCCCTGTCTATCTCGGTTGTGAGCATCTGTTTATACTTTATGAGGAAACCGATAATATGATCTTCCGCGTGTTGTCGCACAACATATTATCTACAGTATAAAGTAAGTGGGCTATTGCATCGAACATATAAATAAATTATAAGATGCAATCATTTGATCATATGATTTTCATTTAAAATAAATTGTTATAACATTGTTCATACAAAAAGCTAGACTTTTAGTATATAATCCAACAAGAAATGAGCATCATGATGAAGGAAATAAGTATCATGATGAAGGATTTATGCATCATGATGATGGAAATAAGAATTATGATGAAGGAAATGAGCATCATGATGAAGGAAAAACACATCATGATAAAAGAAATGAGCTTCATTATGAAGGAAATTTGCATCATGATGAAAGAAACGATCATCATGATGTTGGAAATGAACATAGAGATGAAGGAAATATGAAGCATGATGTAAGAAATGAGCATCATGATGAAGGAAATATACATCGTAATGAATGAAATGAACATCATGATGTAGTTAATGAACATCATGATGAAGTAAATACGCATCAAGATGAAGGAAATTAACATCATTGTGATGGAAATAAGGATTATCATGAAGAAAACATACATCATGATGGAGGAAAAAAGCATATTGATGAAAGAAATGAGCATCACGATGAAGGATATATGTATCATGATGTAGGAAATGAGCATCATGATTAAGGAAATTTGTATCACGATGAATGAAATAAGCCTCATGATTAAAGGAAATGACCATAATGACTTAGGAAATGATAATCATGATTAAGGAAATATACATTTTGATGAAAGAAATGAGCATCATGAAGAAGGAAATGAGCATCATAATGTAGGAAATGAGTATCATGAAGAAGGAAATAAGCATCATGTTGAAGGAAATACTCATCATGATGAAGTATATTAGCATCATGATGATGTAAATGATTACATGATGAAGGAAATATGCATCATGACGAAGTAAATGAGCATCAAGATGACGGTAAAGAGCATTATGAAGATTAAAATATGCATCGTGATGTAGGAAATGAGTATTATGATTAAGGAAAATATGCATCATGATGCAAATGAGCATCATGATGAAAGAAATGAGCATCATGATGATGGGAATATGCATCGTGACGTAGGAAATGAGCATTGTGAAGAAGGAAAATATACATCATGATGAATGAAATTTGTTCATAATATAGGAAATGAGCATCATGATGAAGGAAATAAATATCATGATGAAGGATTTATGCATCGTGATGATGGAAATAAGAATTATGATGAAGGAAATGAGCATCATGATTAAGGAAATACACGTCATGATAAAGGAAATGAGTTTCAATATGAAGGAAATTTGCATCATGATGAAAGAAATGATCATCATGATGTTGGAAATGAACATAGAGATGAAGGAAATATGAAGCATGATGTAAGAAATCAGCATCATGACGAAGGAAATATGCATCGTAATGAATGAAATGAGCATCATGATGTAGTTAATGAGCATCATGATGAAGTAAATACACATCAAGATGAAGGAAATTAACATCATGGTGATGAAAAAAAGGATCATCATGATGGAGGAAAAAAGCATATTGATGAAAGAAATGAGCATCACGATGAAGGAAATATCACCATGATGAAGGAAATATGTATCATGATGTAGGAAATGAGCATCATGATTAAGGAAATATGTATCACGATGAATGAAATAAGCCTCATGATTAAAGGAAATGACAATAATGACTTAAGAAATGATAATCATGATGAAGGAAATATACATTTTGATGAAAGAAATGAGTATCATGAAGAAGGAAATGAGCATCATAATATAGGAAATGAGCATCATGAAGAAGGAAATAAGCATCATGATGAAGGAAATAAACATCATGATGAAGGAAATATGGATCATGGCGAAGGAAATGAGCATCAAGATGAAGGAAAAGAGCATTATGAAGATTGAAATATGCATCGTGATATAGGAAATGAGCATTATGATGAAGGAAAATATGCATCATGATGCAAATGAGCATCATGATGAAAGAAATGAGCATCATGATGATGGGAATATGATCGTGACGTAGGAAATGAGCATTGTGAAGAAGGAAAATATACATCATGATGAATGAAATTAGGTTATGATATAGGAAATGAGCATCATGATGAAGGAAATAAGTATCATGATGAAGGATTTATGCATCATGATGATGGAAATAAGAATTATGATGAAGGAAATGAGCATCATGATGAAGGTAATACACATCATGATAAAGGAAATGAGCATCATTATGAAGAAAATTTGCTTCATGATGAAGGAAATGATCATCATGATGTTGGAAATGAACATAGAGATGAAGGAAATATGAAGCATGATGTAGGAAATGAGCATCATAATGAAGGAAATATGCATCATAATGAATGAAATGAGCATCATGATGTAGTGAATTAGCAACATGATGAAGTAAATACGCATCATGATGAAGGAAATTAACATCATGGTGATGGAAATGAGGATCATCATGAAGAAAACATGCATCATGATGAAGGAAAAGAGCATATTGATGTAAAAAAATGAGCATCACGATGAAGGAAATATCACCATGATGAAGGAAATATGTATCATGATGTAGGAAATGAGCATCATGATTAAGGAAATTGTATCACGATGAATGAAATAAACCTCATGATTAAAGGAAATGACCATAATGACTTAGGAAATGATAATCATGATGAAGGAAATATACATTATGATGAAAGAAATGAGCATCATGAAGAAGGAAATAAACATTATAATGTCAGAAATGAGCATCATGATGAAGGAAATACGCATCATGATGAAGTATATTAGCATCATGATGACGTAAATGATTACATGATGATAGAAATATGCAACATGGCGAAGGAAATGACCATCAAGATGAAGGAAAAGAGCATCATGAAGTTTGAAAAATGCATCGTGATGTAGGAAATGAGCATTATGATGAAGGAAAATGTGCATCATGATACATGCAATAATTATCATGATACAGGAAATGGGCATCATATTGAATGAAATGAGCATCATGATGAAGGGAATATGCATCGTGATGTAGAAAACGAGCATTATGATGAAGGAAAATATGCATCATGATGAAGGAAATTAGGTCATGATATAGGAAATGAGCATCATGAGGAAACATGCATCATGATGATAGAAATGAGCATCATGATGAAGGAAATAAGTATCATGATGAAGGATTTATGCATCAGATGACGGAAATAAGAATTATGATGAAGGAAATGAGCATCATGATAAAGGAAATACGCATCATGATAAAGGAAATGAGCTTCATTATGAAGGAAATTTGCATCATGATGAAAGAAACGATCATCTGATGTTGGAAATGAACATAGAGATGAAGGAAATATGAAGCATGATGTAAGAAATGAGCATCATGATGAAGGAAATATGCATCGTAATGAATGAAATGAGCATCATGATGTAGTGAATGAGCAACATGATGAAGTAAATACGCATAATGATGAAGGAAATTAACATCATGGTGATGGAAATGAGGATCATCATGAAGAAAACATGCATCATGATGAAGGAAAAGAGCATATTGATGTAAGAAATGAGCATCACGATGAAGGAAATATCACCATGATGAAGGAAATATGTATCATGATGTCGTAAATGAGCATCATGATTAAGGAAATATGTATCACGTTGAATGAAATAAGCCTCATGATTAAAGGAAATGACCATAATGACTTAGGAAACGATAATCATGATGAAGGAAATATACATTATGATGAAATAAATGAGCATCATGAGGAACGAAATATGAAGCATGATGTAAGAAATGAGCATCATGATGAAGGAAATATGCATCGTAATGAATGAAAAGAGCATCATGATGTAGTGAATGAGCAACATGATGAAGTAAATACTCATCATGATGAAGGAAATAAACATCGTGGTGATAGAAATAAGGATCATCATGAAGAAAACATGCATCATGATGAAGGAAAAGAGCATATTGATGTAAGAAATGGGCATCACGTTGAAGGAAATATCACCATATGAAGGAAACATGTATCCTAATGTACGAAATGAGCATCATGATTAAGAAAATATGTATCACGATGAATGAAATAAGCAAATGATTAAAGAAATGACTATAATGACTTAGGAAATGATAATCATGATGAATGAAATATACATTATGATGAAAGAAATGAGCATCATGAAGAAGGAAATGAGCATCATAATGTAGGAAATGAGCATCATAAAGAAGGAAATGAGCATCATGTTGAAGGAAATACTCATCATGATGATGTAAATGATTACATGATGAATGAAATATGCATCATGGCAAAGGAAATGAGAATCAAGATGAAGGAAAAAGAGCATCATGATGATTGAAATATGCATCGTGATGTAGGAAATGAGCATTATGATGAAGGAAAACATGCATCATGATGAAGGAAATGAGCATCAACATGAAGGAAAAGAGCATCATGATGATTGAAATATGCAACGTGATGTAGGAAATGAGTGTTATGAAGGAAAATATGCATGATGATGAAGGAAATGAGCATCATGATATAGGAAATGAGCATTATGATGAAAGAAATTAGCAACATGATGATGGAATATGCATCGTGATATAGGAAATGAACATTATGATGAAGGAAAATATGCATCATGTTGAAGCAAATTAAGTAATGATATAGGAAATGAGCATCATGATGAAGGAAATAAGTATCAAGATGAAGGATTTATGCATCATGATGATGGAATTAAGAATTATGATGAAGGAAATGAACATCACGATGAAGGAAATACGCATCATGATAAAGGAAATGAGCGTCATTATGAAGAAAATTTGCATCATGATGAAGGAAATGATCATCATGATGTTGGAAAGGAATATAAAGATGAAGGAAATATGAAGCATGATGTAAGGAATGAGAATCATGATGAAGGAAATATTCATCAAACTAAGTAATAATATAAAGAGAATTAACCAAAAGAGTACATGTGGAAACCAAAAAGACGCATTACAAATAGGAGCAGGCGAGGGATCCTGCTACCCAAAAGACTTGGGAACAGGCAAGGGATCCTGTTATCCGACCAAACAGACCCACCCTAACATGATGTCTAAAACTGTACAGCCGGATACATGGCTGAAAATAAACCCTATGCGTGAGCTGACCATCCCCCGGACGGACTCGGTAAAAACCTCAATATGGTAAACCCTGTGGGAAAAACTCATATAGAGGACAAGAGCACCTTCCAAAGGATGTTCATAATACTCACCATCTAACCTAGACCGAAAGGAGGCCAACGCACCAAGATCAATCAACTCCTATAGCAAATCGCTCCTATTATGCCATCCACTGCGCACCAAAACAAATAGCATCAAAATCTCAAAATGGGAATGATGAGCATAAAATACAAAAGAAAGTATATCACCTGGAACACCAGGCAGCATTGCCACTGGAGAGACAAAATCTCCTTCACATATAACCGCACGGGTGAGAATCCAGAATAACCCAGCGAACACAAAAATGCCAACTATTCATTTAATCCTGTAGTGTTCAAAATTCATATACGCAAACATAAGGTGGAGAATAACAGGAGGAGCATAATCCTGCCAAAGGATATCCCCCCCAATATCAGCATGACAATCAGCCACAACATTCCCCTCACGATAAATGCGAGAAAGTCCAAAATTCATCATCTGTGTCATCACCATACATCTACGCCATCTATAGAGAAGCCTTCAAGGAAACTTCGGAGATGGCCAAGAGAGCATAAACCACATAAGTCGAATCCGATTCCAACCAAAGAGAGTGCCATCCTCTATCATATGCCAGCTCAATATCCATTAAAGCATAAATGAACTCAGCCTCAAAAGCGAACCATGGCCTAATCCACTAGAAAAACCACCCATGTAGAACCCCGTGCAGTTACGGAAAACCCCAGCACCATAAATAGTTCCAAGAGCACCACTAGCATATTCATCCGTATTCACCTTCACCCAGTCAGGTTGAGGTGGAACCCACCTCAAGGCAATGATAGAAGGCGCCTTACGAGGCCTTCCCTTAACTCCAAAATAACAAAGAGTAGCTAAATAATCAACAGAATTCCTCATCACTCCCACGTCTAGCTGGTATATCTCTCGAATCATAGCAAACAATGATGCAAAAATAGCATCTGGACGAACCATCTTATCCTCTATTCCCCCATCCATATTCTTAGTATATCCATCAACCATGAAGGAATTACGTTGGTCCCAGATAATCCAAACATAAGAAACAATAACCAAACGCCAAACAGACACAATCTGATCACTACCCTGCATAGGCATGACTTGCAAGAAGAATTGCATAAAAGTTTACTCCAGAATTATACGGTTACCAAAAGAAAACCTGTCTAGGATTCGTCAGAGAAAAACTAGAGAGATCGAACATCCTAGCATAATATGATCTAAGCTATCTTCATCCGATCTACGAAAATAGCACCGAGAAGGTCCCAAAAAACCACGATCCTTAAAAGTATCCAACGTCATAAGAACGCCCCAATAGCCTTCCAAGTAGTGAGAGAGCGCCTCGGAGGAATAAACCAACTCAAAATCCACTTTCCCCAGCTAGGAACAGGAAATTTCTAACGAAGATGGGTATAAGCCAGGCTAGAGGTAATCCCCCCACGAATGGTCTTCCTCCAACATCTGCAATCACTAATAGCGGAGAGATGCTAACAGCCAAGATAGAGTCCACAATATCCGGGAAAGTATAGTCAAAGTCTTCAGTAATATGCCAAGTCCTATCAAAGAAATAAGTTGAAATCTTCTGAGTAAAGTGATGCCTATACTCAACAGGTATACCAATAATATCAGCAATGGGCTCACCAATCCAATTATCCAACTAGAAACGAACCGAACATCCGTTACCCACAACACAAAACTCATCATCAACAAACCGACGAATGTGAGGTAGGCAACGCCCCTGAGAGAAGAAACCCTTCGTTGATTATGAGGCTGCCCCTACTGAAGCCATCTATAATGCAAGAAATCCAAAGGAGTTCCTCCATCCAAAACATCCCAGTCAAGCTTCATAAGAAAGGATTCATTAGCTATACGCAAGGAGCGTACACCAAGACCTCCCTCCACAGTAGGAGTGCAGACTTTACTCCAGCTCACTGAAGTAATGCCTCCTAGTGGCATCCCCTAACCAGATGAAATTCCTCATAGCTTTCTCAATTTTCTTAAGCTGATCACGAGGCCATCGATAAATCATCATAGTATGAACAGTAGAAGAGACAATCACTGAATTAACTAGGTAGGCCCGACCAGACATAGAAAGACTAGAATCCTTCCATCTGTTAAACTTGGAAAGGATAGCATCAGTAGCACTCTGAAAATAAACAGCCTTCGGAGGTCCCAAAAACACTGGAACCCCCAAATAGCGAAAATGATAAGAACCATATCGAAAGCCAAGTACCTATCTAACATGCCTCTTAACAAAGTACTTAGTATGCTTTCCAAAGAAAGCAGAAGACTTGGCAGGATTGCAAACCTCTTCGGAAAGCTCACTATATTCATCCAACACTCTTTTAACAGCAGAAATAGATCTAGTGTTGCCTTTACAAAAAATAAGAATATCATCAACATAGAACAAGTATGGCGGAAAGTAAAACTTCCTACCTCCATATCTTCCACCAATGGCCTTATGAATCCGGCTGGTATCCATAAATCTCAAAATCCAAAGGCCTAAAACCTCCTCCGCCAAACAGAAAAGAAGAGGAGAGAGGGGGTCACCCTGCCTAACTCCTCGACCACAACCAAAATACCCAACAGGAACTTCATTAACTAGGACAGATCTCCTAGTAGAAGAAAAAATGCTTCTGAGAAGAAGAACAAACCTTTCAGAGAAGCCCATACGAGTGACAGTCTCCACCAAAAAATCCAACCTGATAGTGTTGAAAGCCTTTTTAACATCAATTTTAAGGGCCGCACTGCCCTCAGAAGAAACATCAAGCGCATTAAATCCCTCAGAAGAAAGAGCAATATAGTGATGTATATGTCTGCCAGGGATGAAACCAAATTGAAACCTGACCATATTCGAGTGAAGTATAGGACCCAATCTAGAGACAATGATTTTATTGAGAATATTAAAGAAAAAGTTGCACATATTGATCGGTTGGAAATCCTCTACTCTGTTGGCACCTTCTATCTTCGGGATTAAAGTAACAAAATTGGCATTAACTCTATCAGGAATAGATCCCTCCACAAAAAAAAATTTCACAGCTCTGCACACATCATAATGAATGAGATATGCATAATGAATGAAATGAGCATCATCATGTAGTGAATGAGCATCATGATGAAGTAAATACGCATCATGATGAAGGAAATTAACATCATGGTGACGGAAATGGGGATCGTCATGAAGAAAACATGCATTATGATGAAGTAAAAGAGCATATTGATGTAAGAAATGAGCATCACGATGAAGGAAATATCACCATGATGAAGGAAAAATGTATCATGATGTAGGAAATGAGTTTCATGATTAAAGAAATATGTATCACAATGAATGAAACAAGCCTCATGATTAAAATAAATGACCATAATGACTTAGGAAATGATAATCATTACGAAGGAAATATATATTATGATGAAAGAAATGAGAATTATGAAGACGGAAATTAGCATCATGATGAAGGAAATACGCATCATGATGAAGTATATTAGCATCATGATGACGTAAATGATTACATGATGAAGGAAATATGCATCATGGCGAAGGAAATGAGCATCAACATGAAGGAAAAAAGCATCATGATGATTGAAATATGCATCGTGATGTAGGAAATGAGCATTAAGAAGGAAAATATGCATCATGATGAAGGAAACAAGCATCATGATATAGGAAATGAGCATATGATGAAAGAAATAAGCATCACGATGATGGGAATATGCATCGTGATTAAGGAAATGATCATCATGATGTTGGAAATAAACATAAAGATGAAGGAAATATGAAGCATGATGTAAGAAATGAGCATCATGATGAAGAAAATATGCATCATAATGAATGAAATGAGCATCATGATGTAGTGAATGTGAATCATGATGAAGTAAATACGCATCATGATGAAAGAAATTAACATCATGGTAATGGAAATGAGGATCATCATGAAGAAAATATGCATTATGATGAAGGAAAAGAGAATATTGATGTAAGAAATGAACATCACGATGACGGAAATATCACCATGATGAAGGAAATATGTATCATGATGTAAGAAATGAGCATCGGATTAAGGAAATATGTATCACGATGAATGAAAATAAGCCTCATGATTAAAGCAAATGACCATAATGACTTAGGAAATGATAATCATGACGAAGGAAATATACATTATGATGAAAGAAATGAGCATCATGAAGAAGGAAATGAGCATCATAATGTAGGAAATGAGCATCATGAAGAAGGAAATGAGTATCATGATGAAGGAAATACGCATCATTATGAAGTATATTAGCATCATGCTGATGTACATGATTACATAATGAAGGAAATATGCATCATGGCGAAGGAAATGAGCATTAAGATGAAGGAAAATAGCATTATGATGATTGAAATATGCATCGTGATGTAGGAAATTAGCGTTATGATGAAGGAAAATATGCATCATGATGGAGGAAATGAGGATCTTGATACAGGAAATGAGCATCATGATGAAAGAAATGAGCATCATGATGATGGGAATATACATCGTTGTTGGATTGTATACTAAAAGTCTAGCTTTTTTGTATGAACAATCTTATAACATTTTATTTGAAATGAGAATCATATGATCAAATGATTGCGTCTAATAATTTATTTATATGCGCGATGCAATAGTCCACATACTTTATACTGTAGATAATATGTTGTGCGACAACACGCGGAAGATCATATTATTGGTTTCCTTATAAAGTTTAAACAGATGTTCACAACCGAGATAGATGAGGACTCTCTATCGGGATGGTTGTAGTGTGGTTTGGTATTAGCCTGTTTTGGCTATAGAATCACATTAGTTCACTTGAGTGTATTGAGCAGGACCGCTTGAGATCGTTCGACTTATACTGAGTTATAGGAGAACTTGATCTCAATTATTATGGAAGTTCATGCTCTTAATCCCTATACAATAACCTCGACACGAAGGGCATTATGTATTTCTTTGATTCATCAATGAGTGAAATTTACATGTAATTAAATCAACAAACTCAATAAGTTGGGAAGTAGTGCTGTCTCTATGGTGTGCTGTTGATTGTAGAAGGAATCTGTGTCCGTCATAGGTTGATGATATCTCCTTGAGGAGCTCATAAGGATTATCATGTAAATCCTGCAGGTGGAATTTATTCCGGCATGATAATGAGGTTGAGTGGTACTACTCTTGGATGAGATATTAATTAATTGAGTTGTTAGTAACTTAAATTAATTAATGGACATTGCATATCTTAAATATGGGGAGACTAACGGGCTCATAATAAGAAGGAGCCCAAAACGTAATTTTGGGATTGGAAAGGCAGTGCAGTAATAATATTTTAGTGTAATATATTATTATTATTGGACTTAAGTATAAGCTTTGGGCTAAGCTTGGATACTTAAGCCCAATTGAGGCCCAACCCAATTTCTCCTCCTGGTCCCTGCTGTAGCCCATGTATATAAGTCACCTCAACTTATCTGGAACCCTAATCTCATTCATTATTCACGTGTGATGAGGGTTGAGAGCAGATTGAGGAGGTCTCGTAGATCATCGCCCACACGACGTCGAGATCGGACTTGGGACATACAGCATAAGATCAAAAGGTAGTTTGCAGCTGCTGTCTGCCACCTTGCGAAATTTATATAAAATCGTACAGTTCTCATAATTCAATGATCAATATACTGACGGAAATCCGTTGAAGAGAAGATCGTCTAAGCACAAAGATCATTCAATTCTGACATCAGACGAGGAAGTTATGGCCATTCTTGTGGGACTACACAGTCTGTCAGCGAGAATCCTTCATCTTCTACATACCCTGGTGAACGGTAATCGTTTCTATGATTCATTGCTTCCGCTGATATTAGAAATGTATGGATCCCTAACATGTCACCTTAAGCAAACGATCCAAGTGCCAACAATTGGTATCAGAGCTTCGGTTTCGTGGTGAAGCGTAACATGTTAGGCTAGAGTTTATGTGGTTAGTTTTTTGAAATTAGGATGACATGTTTAGGGTTTTGGTTTTATTGCTAAACCATGAATATCCCAATGTGATATATACCCTGTATCATACCTATTTTTTCGATGGTTGAGTGTGAGAGGATTCGACGAAAACTGTTTGTCGATTTCACATGGAAGGAAGAAAAAGTGGGCAAAAATAGATTCACGTTTTTGAGAGAAAAACCAGCGCAGTGATATTGCAGAGGCAATAACCAAAGTTTCAACCATCGGATCAAGCTGAATTTTGGTCAGCACATTCGGATTTTGTGGATGTACATTCTGAACGGTGCAGATCGTATTTGGAGCTTTGTGTCGTCGGGAATACGCCGAAAACAGAAGCAGGTTTTTGGGCGATTCTAATCTGCGCAGTCGAGGGAAAAGAGCCGTTTCTCACAAACTAACCGTTGGATCGACCTGTAATTTGGACAGAATGTTCAGATATCACAGTAGTAGATTCTAAACGGTGAAGATTGGATTCTAAGGTGTTTACAGTTACGAACCCTGAACGACAGTTGGTGTAGTTTGGTGTTGTGCATTGGGAACGCTGAACTTGGTTCCGTGCAAGTAGGCCCTTGGACGAGCGACAGCCCAAGCGAGGAGCGCTCGTCAGGGCACATGGTGTTGTGCACAGCATCAAGCGAATGGCATGGCTGGGGCGCGTTTTGAACCGGGCAAGGAGCGATCAACTGCTGGGCGTATGCTGCTCGTTGGCGTGCAGAGCAGCATGCTGAGTATCGGGCGGCCTGATGGGCATTGGTGCTTGTTGGGAGCTCGGGGAGTGACATGTAAATCTTGCACGTTGGAGAGGAGTCACACACGTTGGCTTGCTGGACGCTGGGATGGCATGCATGGTGGCGTGCCATGTGGCGGCGGAACACTGTGTGAGGCTGCGCGGATGAAGGTTCGAACGATGCTGCATCAGGTTCGAGCAGATTCACATCATGTTCGATTAATTTGCATCAGGTTCGATTGGTCTGCATTAGGTTCAATCGATGATGCACCAGGATCGAGCGGATTCACATCAAGTTCGACTGGTCTGCATCAGGTTCAATCGATGCTCCACCAGGTTTGAGCGAATTCACATCAGGTTCGATTGGTCTGTATCAGGTTCGATCGATGCTGCACTAGGTTCGAGAGGATTCACATCAGGTTCGATTGGTCTGCATCAGGTTCGATCGATGATGCAACAGGTTCGAGCGGATTCACATCAGATTCGATTGGTCTGCATCAGGTTCGATCGACTCTGCACCAGGTTCGAGCGGATTTGCATCAGGTTCAACTGGTCTGCATCAAGTTTGACTGGTCTGCATCAGGTTCCGTGTGAGTCTTCACAATGTGATCGGGCAGGGTGCCGGAGTGGTGAAGCAGGCTGCGGGGAGGTCAATCTCCGTCGCAGTTGTCTGCATTCATGATTGGTGGCGAACAATCGAATTCGCTGTTATATTACTGTTATAATTTATTTATTAATTGATTATTGTTATATATGTATGCATGCTTTCTGTGATTTACTGCCTTACGTGCCGTAATAGGAGCATGCTAGGTTGCGTATATTATTCTGAATATTATATGCATGTAAAAATCATTGGTTTTAAATAACTAAGTGGGAGAGGGGATTGGTAATTAATTCCCGCGGCCTCCATTATTGGTATGTTAGTAATGTGAATAAACTTGGGCGTCGGCATTAGAGCCTTCCTCCCCATCGGATGAGTTTATTCATAGATTGCTGGAACAGACTTCATTAAATAATTATGTTTGTAATGTGATGCATATGAACTTGCGCGTTGGCATAGACCTTCATCCATATCGGATGAGCTTATATGCGATTCACTGGTACAAACTTATAATTGATGACTGTAGGAAGTTATCCAAGCGCGTGTGTACTTCTCCATCTGTAAGGCACATAAGCTTGCGCAATGGACTTGGGGTCAAATAATGGTGTAAACTTAGATGCAAATAATAAGTATCCTCCCCATCGGAGTCACTGTTTTTATTTGCATGGCTAAAGAGGAACCGACTATTAATTATTTTATCATAAAGTTAGGTTGACAAATGAAATTAATGGGTAAAACCTTCTCTTGTAAATGTTCGGATTTGTAAACGTCCACACTATCGTGGTTTGCAAACTCACGGTGCTTGAGATGTCGGTGAATTTATATTTTATATTGTTTTAAGGGAATCAATATAAATGGATAAATTCGAAGATTTGATCGGTATATATATTTTATGATTCTCTGAATTTTGAATAGTTTATTTCACTTATGGTTGACCAAAAGAAATTATATTTACTGGTCCAAAATTAGATGATTAGAAAAGAATCTTGGATTCTAATTTTACTGCTTAAGAAATACATGTGTGCTCTCAAAAAAGACTTATCATGATGCATATTAAAGTCTCTGGTGAAGAGATAAGAGATTCATAGAAATATGATGGTCTCATATAACTCTTCGGATACTTGAGTAAGTTAAAAAGCGGTAGGTCATGATTGAATTTGATGAATGAATTGGAAATACATGGAATAAAAGTTGAAGGGGAAACCTAAGTCAATTTTATTCTTCATTGTTTGCCTAAATGTTTTGAGCAAGTTCCACCTGAATTACAAAGAGACTGTATATGGTGGGGAACTTCTGACAAAACATATGGCGAAGAAAATCCAATTTCATCAAGATGTGAACAAGGTTAGTATCTCATTCACTAGTTGTTGAAGCATGATTAGCGTTGGCATTTACTGATAACTTTTGTGTAGATACCAGAATCACTAAAAGCCTGCAACTAAGTGATGATGAAATAATAATATACATGGGTAAAACTACGAGAGTAGTGGTTGTTGCAGTGGGAGTTGTTTATTTATCTTACGATATGAATAAACGTTTGATTATGATAAATTGTCTTTACGTACGTTTTCATAGAAAGAATTTTATTTCAGTTTCTATGCATTTATGGATGGATACTCCATTTCATTTAAATGACATGGTCATAGTAATGAAGGATGGAGCTATAATCTATTAAGGTACGTTAGTGACAATTTGTAAACTCTTAAATCACGTTTATACCACGGATGTAACAAATAGTAATTAATAATGCATCTTTTAATCCTAATAAGAGAAAGACTCTTATGCAAATGATTAGATTGATGATGAATTATTTGGAATTACTTAATTCATTTTATGGATAAGCCCTAGAAACAGTAATTCATTTGAATGTTTGTCTGTTTGTGGGATATGCTATAAAAATGAAGGTGATTTATTTAGTCTAAAAGATCGAAGGGTGATTGTTAACACAAATACTAGATTTTTAGAAAGAGTCTATGTAATAAATCACATACCCATTTATAAGTTGTCCTAAAGGATGTGAGAAGAAAACACAAAGTATTAGTACTAATTGTATAAGAGGATATACTACAAGTTAAACTGCAACGCGTGTCACGTCTGATACACAATTGCGTGTAGTGCCTTGTCGTAGTGGGAGGATTGTTCGACAACTTGAAAGATATATATTTTGGGAGAGTCGTGAGACTTAGTCCCTAGTAAATATGGATTGAACCCACGGATACGACGAAGCACTACAAGATCGAAATGTGATATCTTAGCTAGTGCAATGATGTTGAAATAGAATTGATGAATTCTAAATTAAATCTGGGAGCTTGTAAGACCACTAAATGGTGTAAAAGCCATTGGAAGTGGTCATACAAAGTAAAAGAGGATCATATGGTAAGGTTAAAACCTTGGAAGCAAAGCTTGTTGCGAAAAAGGTATACTCATAAAGAAAGGGTTCGATTATGAGATAACCTGTTCGCCGGTAACTATGCCTAAGTCGATCTGGACTCTTTTACATGTTGCTACTCATATGGAATATGAGGGATAGCAAATAGATGTCAAGATAGCATTCCTAATTGGAAGTCTTGAGTAAAACATCTATAAGAAGCAACCATAGTGATTCATTGCAAAGGGCTAAGATAATTGTGATAGTAAGCTTAAAAGTGTCCATCGATGGACTAAAGCAAGCTTCAAGATCATGAAACATCCATTTTGATGAGGAATCCAGACATATGGATTTATTCAATGCGCGGATGTGTCTTGTGTATTGAAAAGAGTGACGAAAACGTAGTGGTATTTCTTGTACTGTACGTAGATGATATATTGCTGATTGGAGATAATGAAAAACTATTGTCGGGCGTATGGGTGTGGTTGAAAAAGCAGTATGAAATGAAGGACTTAAGAAAAGCAAAATATATCATTTTGATCACGGTAATACGGATCACAAGAAAGGATGTTATGCTTATCTCAAGCTTCATGAATAGATACAATTCTTACTCGTTTAGCATGTAACTTTATCTAAGGAAATGTGTCTTAAGACACAAAAAGAAGATAAAGGTGATGAAAGCGGTTCCTTATACTTCGGCGAATAAGGAAGCTTAATCTAAGGAATGCTATGCACGAGAATAAATATCTGTTTTGTCGAAGACATGAACAGTGGGTATCAAGGTAACTCGAAACAAGAATGATTAACTGTGGTAAGACATATACTTATGTACCTGAAAAGGATCAGAAATTATATATGGACTTACCGAACAGAATCATTGCTTCTTATGGGTTATATAGATTAAGATTTTTCAAATCAGATATGGACGACAGTAAATCCACCTCAAAGGTTATGTGTTTAATTTTATGAAGTAAAGCCATAATGTGGAGGAGTGTTGTATAGAAATATAATTCAGACTCCAAACTCCATCATGGAAAGATGATAAATTGGAGCCTATAAGGCAGCCAAAGTATCTATATGACTCTAGAAACTTCATGATGGACTTTGAAGTATTTCTAAGTTTGCCCAAGATTATCACAATTTAAATTAATGATATTGGTGCAGTTGCAAACTTGAATGAATCACGAGTCCATAAGGCAATTAAACACATAGAGCGCGAGTACCACCTACTACGAGAAATCGTATGATGAGGGAAAGGTTGTTGTCGCCTAGGTTGCATCGGATGATAACCTAGTAAATCCATTTATAAGGTCCTTAAAGCGAAAGCTTTTGATGGTCGTGTAGTAGGAGTGAGAATCAGATGTATGGCAGAAGAGATGACAGCATAATCTTTTAGTATAAGTGGGAGATTGTTGGATTGTATACTAAAAGTCTAGCTTTTTTGTATGAACAATCTTATAACAATTTATTTGAAATGAGAATCATATGATCAAATGATTGCGTCTTATAATTTATTTATATGCACGATGCAATAGTCCACTTACTTTATACTGTAGATAATATGTTGTGCGACAACACGCGGAAGATCATATTATCGGTTTCCTTATAAATATACACAGATGCTCACAACCGAGATAGACGAGGACTCTCTATCGGGATGGTTGTAGTGTGGTTTGGTATTAGCTTGTCTTGGCTATAGAATCACATTAGTGCACTTGTGTGTATTGAGCAGGACCGCTTGAGATCGTTCGACTTATACTGACTTATAGGAGAACTTGATCTCAGTTATTATGGAAGTTCATGCTCTTAATCCCTATACAATAACCTCGACACGTAGGGCATTATGTATTTCTTTGATTTATCAATGGGTGAGATTTACATGTAATTAAATCAACAAACTCGATGAGTTGGGAAGTAGTGCTGTCTCTATGGTGTGCTGTTGATTGTAGAAGGAATCCGTGTCCGTCATAAGTTGATGATGTCCCCTTGAGGAGCGCATAAGGATTATCATATAAATCCTACAGGTGGAATTTATTCCAGCAAGATAATGAGGTTGAGTGGTACTACTCTTGGATGAGATATTAATTAATTGAGTTGTCAGTAACTTAAATTAATTAATGGACATTGTATATCTTAAACATGGGGAAACTAACGGGCTCATAATAAGAAGGAGCCCAAAACATAATTTTGGGATTGGAAAGGCAGTGCAATAATAATATTTTAGTGGAATATATTATTATTATTGGACTTAAGTATAAGCTTTGGGCTAAGCTTGGATACTTAAGCCCAATGGAGGCCCAACCCAATTTCTCCTTCTGGTCCCTGCTGTAACCCATGTATATAAGTCACCTCAGCTTATCTGGAACCCTAATCTCATTCATTATTCATGTGTGATGAGGGTTGAGAGCAGATTGAGGAGGTCTCATAGATCGTCGCCCACACGACGTCGAGATCGGACTTGGGACATACAGTAGAAGATCTGAAGGTAGTTTGCTGCTGCTATCCGCCACCTTACGAAATTTATATAAAATCGTACAGTGCTCAGAATTCGATGATCAGTATACTGACGGAAATCCGTTGAAGAGAGGATCGTATAAGCACAAAGATCATTCAATTCCGACATCAGACGAGGAAGTTATGGCCATTCTCGTGGGACTGCATAGTATGTCTGCGAGAATCCTTCATCTTCTACATACCCTGGTGAACGGTAATCGTTTCTATGATTTATTGCTTCCGCTGATATTAAAAATATATGGATCCCTAACGGGTCACGTTAACCAAATGATCCAAGCGCCAACAATCGTGACGTAGGAAATGAGCATTATGATGAAGGAAAATATGCATCATGATGAAGGAAATTAGGTCATGATATAGGAAATGAGCACCATGATGAAGGAATCATGCTTCACGATGATAGAAATGAGCATCATGATAAAGGAAATAACTATCATGATGAAGGATTTATGCATCATGACGATGGAAATGAGCATCATGATGAAGGAAATACACATCATGATAAAAGAAATGAGCATCATTTTGAAGGAAATTTGTATCATGATGAAGGAAATGATCATCATGATGTTGGAAATAAACATAAAGATGAAGGAAATATGAAGCATGATGTAAGAAATAAGCATCATGATGAAGAAAATATGCATAATAATGAATGAAATGAGCATCATGATGTAGTGAATGAGCATCATAATGGAAATGAGGATTATCATGAAGAAAATATGCATCATGATGAAGGAAAAGAGAATATTGATGTGAGAAATGAACATCACAATGAGGGAAATATCACCATGATGAAGGAAATATGTATCATGATGTAAGAAATGAGCATCATGATTAAGGAAATATGTATCACGATGAATGAAAATAAGCCACATGATTAAAGCAAATGACCATAATGATTTAGGAAATGATAATCATGATGAAGGAAATATACATTATGATGAATGAAATGAGCATCATGAAGAAGAAAATGAGCATCATAATGTTGGTAATGAGCATCATGAAGAAGGAAATGAGCATCATGATGAAGGAAATACGCATCATGATGATGTACATGATTACATGACGAAGGAAATATGCATCATGGCGAAGGAAATGAGCATCAAGATGAAGGAAAAGAGCATTATGATGATTGAAATATGCATCGTGATGTTGGAAATTAGCGTTATGATGAAGGAAAATATGCATCATGATGGAGAAAATGAGGATCTTGATACAGAAAATGAGCATCATGATGAAAGAAATGAGCATCATGATGATAGGAATATACATCGTGACGTAGGAAATGAGCATTATGATGAAGGAAAATATGCATCATGATGAAGGAAATTAGGTCATGATATAGGAAATGAGCACCATGATGAAGGAACCATGCTTCACGATGATAGAAATGAGCATCATGATGAAGGAAATAACTATCATGATGAAGGATTTATGCATCATGACGATGGAAATGAGCATCATGATGAAGGAAATACACATCATGATAAAAGAAATGAGCATCATTTTGAAGGAAATTTGTATCATGATGAAGGAAATGATCATCATGATGTTGGAAATAAACATAAAGATGAAGGAAATATGTAGCATGTGTAAGAAATGAGCATCATGATGAAGAAAATATGCATCATAATGAATGAAATGAGCATCATGATGTAGTGAATGAGCATCTTGATGAAGTAAATATGCATCATGATGAAGGAAATTAACATCATGGTAATGGAAATGAGGATCATCATGAAGAAAATATGCATCATGATGAAGGAAAAGAGAATATTGATGTAAGAAATGAACATCACGATGAGTGAAATATCACCATGATGAAGTAAATATGTATCATGATGTAGGAAATTAGCGTCATGATTAAGGAAATATGTATCACGATGAATGAAATAAGCCTCATGATTAAAGGAAATGACCATAATGACTTAGAAAATGATAATCATGATGAAGGAAATATACATTATGATGGAAGGAAATATGAAGGAAATGATTTAAGATATGTGCATTATGATGAAGGAAATATGCATCGAGATGAATAATGAGTATCATGATTAAGAAATGACAACAATAACGCATGTAATGATCATCTTGATGAAGGAAATATACATCATGATTAAGGAAATGAGTATCATAATGAAGGATTTCTGCATCATGATGAAGGTGTTGGCGTTCGATCGTTTAGTTTACGTGAACTATTAGAGTTCCATACATTTCTAACAGTCAGCGTATGTAAGAAAACAAGATATGTATTATCTTTCACCAGGGTATGTTGGAGAAGTTTAATTCTCGCCGGCAGCCTGCGCAGCCTCACAGTTTTGGGCATAACTCTCTTATCCGATATCGGATTTGAGTGATCTACCCGTCTAAACGATCCTTTCTTCTGTGGCTCTCCGTCAGAATATTGACTCCATCAGTATATTGACAATTGAATTCTGAAGTCTGTATGATTTTATAAAAATAGTGCAAGTTGATGGACAGCAGCAACAAACAACCTTCCGGTCTTTTGATGTATTCTCAATTCCAATCTCGACGTCGTGTGGGCGACGATCTTCGAGATCTTCCCAATCTGTTGTTCTGTCTACCCTCTTCACGTGTTAGGCGTGTCTTATATTAGGGTAAGAACAGCTGAGATGACATATTTGGGCTACAGGCTGTGCATGTCTATCTACAGCAGGGGTCCAGGAGGAGAAATTAGAGTTGGGCCTTCATTGGGCTTAAGTATCCAAGCTTAGCCCAAAGCTTATACTTAAGTCCAATAATAATAATATATTCCACAAAAATATTATTACTGCACTACCGTTCTAATCCCATAATTACGTTATGGGCTCCTTCTTATTATGAGCCCGTTAATCTTCCCATGTTTAAGATATACAATGCCCATTAATTAATTATGTTACTGACAACTCCATTAATTAATATCTATTCCGAGAGTAGTACCACTCAACCTCATTATCATGCCGGAATAAATCCATCTGCAGGGTTTACATGATAATCCTTATGAGCTCCTCAAGGGGACATCATCAACCTATGACGGACACGGATTTCTTCTACAATCAACAACACACCATAGACACAACACTACTTCCCAACTCATCGAGTTTGTTGATTTAATACATGTATATCTCACCAATTGATGAATCAAAGAAATACATACTTCCCTATGTGTCGAGGTTAATGTATAAAGATTAAGAGCACGAACAACCATTATAACAAAGATCAAGTTCTTCTATAAGCCAGTAAAAGTTGAACAGTCTCAAGCGGTCCTGCTCAATACATACAAAGTGCACTAGTGTGATTCTATAGACAAGACAAGCTAATACCAAACCACACTACAACCATCCCGATAGAGAGTCCCCGTCTATCTCAATTGTGAGCATCTGTCTATACTTTATAAAGAAAACCGATAATATGATCTTTCGCGTGTTGTCGCACAACATATTATCTACAGTATAAAGTAAATGGACTATTGCATCGAACATATAAATAAATTATAAGACGCAATCATCTGATCATATGATTCTCATTTCAAATTAATTGTTTAAACATTGTTCATACAAAAAGATAGTCTTTTAGTATACAATCCAACAATCTCCCTTTTATACTAAAAGACGATGCTGTCATGTCTTCTGCCATACATCTGATTTCCACTCCCACTACACGACCGTTAAAATTTCTCACCTTAAAGTCCTTGTAAATAGATTTACTAGGTTATCATCTGATGTAATCTAGGCGACAACAACCTTCCTCTCATCATACGATTCTCGTAATAGGTGGTACTCGCACTACATGTGTTTAATTGCCTTATGTGCTCTTGATTCCTTCAAGTTTGCAACTACACCATTATCATTTTTAGAGTCATACAGATACTTTGGCTACCTCATAGGCTCCAATCTATCATCTTTCATGATGGAGCCCGGAGTCTGAAATATATTTCTATATAAGACTCCTCCACATTATGACACTACTTCCTAAAATTAAACACATAACCTTTGAGGTGGATTTATTGTCGTCCCTATCTGATTTGATAATTCTGAATCTATGTAACCCTTAAAAAGCAGTGAATCTGTTCGGTAAGTCCACATATAATTACTGGTCCTTTTTAGGTACCTCGGTATATGTATTACCACAGTTAAACATTCTTATTTCGGGTTACCTTGATAGCCACTGTTCATGCATTTAGCAAAATAGATATCCATTCTCGTGCATAGCATTCATTAGATTAAGCTTCCTTATTCGACAAAGCATAAGGAACCGCTTTCATCACATTTGTCTTCTTTTGTGTCTTGACACACATTTCTTTAGATAAAGTCACATGCTAAAACAAGAAAGGATCGTATCATCTCATGAAGCTTGAGACAGCATAACATCCTCTTTTGTGATCCGTATTACCGTGATCAAAAGGATATTTTTACTTCTCTTAAGTCCTTCATTTAACACTGCTTTATCAACCATACCCATACACCCGACAATAATCTTTTATTGTCTCCAATGAGCAATATATCATCTACGTATAGTACAAGAAATACCACCACGCTTTCGTCACTCTTTTAAATACACAAGACACATCCGAGCATTGATTAAATCCATATCACTGGATTTACTCAGCAAAACAGATGTTCTATAATCTTGAAGCTTGCTTTAGTCCATCGATGGACACCTTTAAGCTTACACTCAAAATGCTCTTAGCCCTTTGCAATGAATCACTCTTGTTGCATCACATAGATGTTTTCCTCAAGACTTCCAATCAGGAAAGTTGTCTTGGCATCTATTTGCTATTCCTCGTAATCAATATGAATAGCAATAAATAAAAGAACCTAGATCTGCATAGGCATAGCTATCGGCGAACGGGGTTTCTCATAATCAAACTATTTCTTTTTTAGTATACCTTTTTGCAACAAGCTTGTGTCTAAGGTTTTCACCTTATCGTATGATCCTCTTTTATTTAGTATGACCACTTCCAATGGCTTTTATACCATTTAGTGGTCCTACAAGCTCACATATTTGATTTAGAATCCATAGATCCTATTTAAAAATTCATTGCATCTTGCTAAGATTCCGCATTTCAATCTTGTAGTGTTTCGTCGTATCCATGTGTCAATTTTATATTTACTAGGGATCAAGTCTCACGACTCTCCCAAAACATATATCTTACGGGTTGTTGAACAACCCTCCCACTACAACAAGGCACTACACGTAATTGTGTTTCAGACGTAACACGTTGTAGTTTACCTTGTGGTATATTCTCTTGTACACTTGGTACTAATACTTTGTGTTTTCCCTCTCACTTCCTTTAGAACAACTAATATATGGGTATGTGATTTATTACATAGTCCTTTTCCAATAAACTAGTGTTTGTGTTAACAATCACCCTTCAATCCTAAAGACTAAATAAATCATCACATTTCATTTTTCTAGCATATCCCACAAACAGACAAACATTCATACAAATTAGGATCTACCCATAAAATGAATTTAATAATTTCAAATAACTCATAATCTATCTAATGATTTCCATAGGAGTCATCTCTTATTAAGATTAGAAGATGTGTTATTAATTATTATTTGTTGCATCTATGAGATAAACATGATTTAAGAGTGTACAAATTGTCAACAAACGTACAACAACAGATTATAGCTCCATTCCTCATTACTATGACCATGTCATTTAAATGAAATAGAATGTCCATCCGTAAATGCATAGAAACTGAAATGAAATTCTTTCTATGAAAACGTACTTAAAGATAATTTCTCATAATCAAATGTTTATTCATATCCTAGATAAATAAACAAATTCCACTGCAACAGCCACTGCTTTTGTAGTATTACCCATGTATATTACAATCTCATCATCACTTAGTTGCAGGCTTTTAGTGATTTCGGTATTTACACGCAACGTGTCAGCAAATGCCATCACTAATCATGCTTCAATGACTATTGAATAAGATATTAACCTTGTTCACATCTTGATGAAATTGGCTTTCCTTTGCCACATGTTTTGTCAGAAGTTCCCTCCATATACAGCCTCTCGTATTTCAGGTAGAACTTGCTCAAAACATTCCGGCAAATTATGGAGAATAAATTGATCTAAGTTTTCCCTTCAATTTCTACTCCAAGCTTTCCCAATTCATTCATCAACTGATCCATGACCTCTTGCCTTTATAACATACTCAAGCATATGAAGAGTCGCGTGAGACCATCATATTTCTATGAACCTCTCACCTCTTCACTAGAGACTTTAATAGGCATCATTTAAAACATCCTTAGTGAGAACACATTTTATTTTCCTAAGCAGTGAAATTCGAAATCAGCAATCCCCCATCGTGCATGCTTGCCCACCGCCTTTCATGCTCTGCGCGACCCTACACGCCGCTGTACAGGTATCCGTGCGCCTGCCCATGTACACTCGGCACCCACCATGTGTCACCCTGCCTTCACACGGTAAAAAACATGCAGCAAATCTCCTGACTCGACAGTCCACTCGGTGCCCTCCATGTGACACCCACTGCCATCGAAAACAAGCACGAGAAGCACCAGCATGCAAAAATTTCAATCATGCGTGCCTA
Source organism: Pogostemon cablin (assembly GCA_023678885.1). Lineage (NCBI taxonomy): Eukaryota > Viridiplantae > Streptophyta > Magnoliopsida > Lamiales > Lamiaceae > Pogostemon > Pogostemon cablin. Next base: position 10,082,575 of record CM042976.1, read on the forward strand.
CTGCATGCCAACAGTGTGCCCAGCCTGCTCGGCCCCTGTCCAGCCCGACACACACGACAAGCAGCGTACGCAAATCGTTCATCAACAACTGCCCAACCCGCGTCTGCCTGCCTCTTCATTGATGTCGCCGGCTTACCGTCCTCGATCATTCGGCAATCCGCTAAAGAACTCGGGAGTCCACCGACCATCATGCAGGTCTTCAGGTACCAGCGCCCGCCTACACTTCCATCTGCCAGCCATCACCGCCAGCAAGCCTTGCTGTCGCGTTCCGCCATTGGGCCGCCGCAGACTGAATTGGAAGCAAAGCTGACTCACCCCGCCATCAGATAGACCCGACCAGGCCAACTAGTAGACCCGCCCAGAAAACTGGAGTGACTCACCCCAGAACCCAGCAAGACTAGCCCGGATTGCTGCAAGACTCGCTCGAAACTCCTGCTGACTCGCTCCAGAACCGTGTAGACCCGGCCTGGAAAAAATATCACAGACGGAAAGCTGGTGTGACCTGCTAAGTCCTGACCAAAAAATGTCTGGGATCGATCAGAATGCTTCCAGACCCGGTCTGAATCATGACACACCCGCTCGGAATTTCTTGTTGGAAAATTCATCACACCGGCTCCTCACTGTTTCTGTCCTGAGCTTGTCAGACCTTGCTGTTCCATTGACATAATGCCGACGAACAACTGCCAACGTGCTGCCGAGCGAAGATGTCTCTAACACGTCGTCATAGTTTGGGTTTGATAAAACCCTAATAACCCATGAAAATTTTGCATCCGGCAAGCAGAAAATGTGCCTCCCGTCGTGCACCGTTTCGTCCTGACGCCGTCGAAACCACCTGGAGGATCACACCACTATAGCCTATCATCGTGAATCACCAGGCATGCAGCCGCATCCCATGTTGACCTCGTTGTTGTGTCCCTCACTGAGACGCATCGACTTGTCGCCATGCGAGCTGCACCGTCAAGGCCACACTTACATCAGTGACTATCCAGCTTGATCCATCATGTCGACATCTGTCCGGCCATCAGCGCCATCCGTGCGCCGCTAGGGAGCAACATCAGTCTGTCGTGTCAAGCCCCGGCACTCCCACAGGTCGTGTGCCATCATGTGCCATTAGGTCTCTCACCAACAACCATTCACCGCCACCGTGATCAACCATTGAACGCATAGAGTATTGAACAAGAAAACATGTTTTCCGATACAAATGATCAACCCTAATCCGCATAGGCACACGTACTCTAGCCTAACGTGTCACGCATCACCATGAAACCGAAGCTCTGATACCAATTATTGACGTTTGATCATTTGGTTAACGTGAACCATTAGGGTTCCATATGTTTTTAACAGTCAGTGGAAGAGAGAAAACTAGAAACGTATTACCTTTCACCAGGGTATGTTGGAGAAGATGAATTCTTGTCAGCAGCTTGCGCAACCTCACCATTTTGGGCATAACTATCTCATCCGATATCAGATTTTAGAGATCTACATGCCCAAACAATCCTCTCTTCTGTGGCTTTCTATCAGTATATCACACGTAAAATTCTGAGGTCTGCACTATTTTTAACAAACAACCTTCTTGTCTTCTGCTATATTCTCAAGTCCAATCTCGACGTCATGTGGCCGACAGTCTTCGAGATCTTCCCAATCTGCTGTTCAATCTACCCTCTTCACGTGTTAGGCATGTCTCATCTTAGGGTTAGAATAGTTGAGATGACTTATATATGAGCTACAGCAGGGTCCAGGAGTAGAAATTAGAGTTGGGCCTCCATTGAGCTTAAGTATCCAAGCTTACCCCAAAGCTTATACTTAAGTCCAATAGTAATAATATATTCCACTAAAATATTATTACTGCACTACCGTTCTAATCCCATAATTACGTTTATTATGAGCCTATTAGTCTCCCCATGTTAAAGATATATAATACCCATTAATTAATTAAGTTAGTAACAACTCCATTAATTAATATCTCTTCCGAGAGTAGTACCACTCAACCTCATTATCATGCCAGAATAAATCCACCTGCAGGGTTTACATGATAATTCTTATGAGCTCCTTAAGGGGACATCATCAACCTATGACAGACACGGATTCCTTCTACAATCAACAGCACACCATAGAGACAACACTACTTCCCAACTCACCGAGTTTGTTGATTTAGTACATGTAAATCTCACCCATTGAAGAATCAAAGAAATACATACTGCCCTACATGTCGAGGTTATTGCACAGGGATTAAGAGCACGGACATCCATAATAACTGAGATTAAGTTCTTCTATAAGTCAGTATAAGTCGAACGATCTCAAGCGATCCTGCTCAATACACACAAAGTGAACTAATGTGATTCTATATCGAAGACAAGCTAATACCAAACCACACTACAACCATCCCGATAGAGAGTCCCCGTCTATCTCAGTTGTGAGCATATGTTTATACTTTATAAGGAAATCGATAATATGATCTTACGCGTGTTGCCGCACAACATATTATCAACAATATAAAGTAAGTGGACTACTGCATCGAACATATAAATAAATTATAAGACGCAATCATTTGATCATATGATTCTCATTTCAAATTAATTGTTTAAACATTGTTCATACAAAAAGCTAGTCTTTTATTATACAATCCAACAGAAGGAAATAAGCATCATGACGTAGGAAAGAGAATCATGAATAAGGAAATATGCGTCATGATGATGGAAACGAGCATCAGGATGATTGAAATGAGCCTCATTATGAAGGAAATGAGTATCATGATGAACGGAATATGCATTATGATGAAGGAAATTAGCATCATGATGAATGAAATAAGCATCATGATGAAGAAAACATGCATCATGATGAAGGAAATGAACATCACATTGATGGAAATGATCATCATATTGAAGGAAATATGCATAATGATGAATGACCATAATGACGTAGAAAATATACATCATGATGAAGGGTATGAGTATCTTGATGAATGAAATATGCATCATGATGAAGGAAATAAGCATCATCATGTAGGAAATGAGCATCATGATGAAGGAAACATGCATCATGATGAATGAAATGAGCATCATGATGAAGGAAATAACCATAATGACGTCAAAATTAATCATCATGATGAAGGAAATGAGCATTGTGATGTAGGAAATAAGCATATTGATGAACGAAATGAGCATCATGATGAAGGATTCATCCATTATGATGATGAAAATGAGCATCATTATGAAGAAATCTGTGTCATGATGATGGAAATGAGCATAATGATGATGGAAATATGCATCATGATGTAGAAAATTAGCATCATGATGAAGAAAATATGCATCGTTATGAATGAAATGAGCTTATTATGTAGGAAATGAGTATCATGATGAAGGAAATACGCATTATGATGAAGAAGACATGCATCATGATGAAGAAGACATGCATCATGTTGAAGAAGACATGCATCATGATGAAGTAAATGATCATAAAGACATAGGAAATAAGCATCACGATGAAACAAATTATTATCATGATTAAGGAAATATGTATAATTTTGTAGGAAATGTGCATTATGATGAAGGAAATGAGCATCATAATTAAGAAATGACCATAATGACGTAGGAAATGATCATCTTGGTGAGGGAAATATATATCATGATGAAGGAAATAAGCATTATGATGAAGGAAATGAGCATCATGATAAAGGAATTATGAATCATGATGAAGGAATTGAGCATCATGATGAAGGAATTGGGTATCATGATGAAGGAAATATGCATTGTGATGAAAGAAACATACATTATGATGAAGGAAATGAGCATCATAGTGTAGGAAATAAGCATCATGATGAAGGAAATACGGATAATGATGAAGGCAATTAGCATCATAGTGAAGGAAAAGACCATAATGATGAAGGAAATGATCATCTAGATGAACAAAATGAGCATCATGAGTAAGGATATGAGCATCATGAAGATGGAAATAGGAATTGTGATGTAGGAAATGAGCATCATGAAAAAGGAAATGAGCATCATTAGGATGGAAATATTCATAGTGACGTAGGAAATGCACATCATGCAGAAGGAAAATATGGATCATGATGAAGGAACTGAGCATCATGATGTAGGAAATGAGCATCATGTTGAATGAAACATGCATCATGATGACGGAAATGCGCATCATGATAAAGGATTTCTGTATCATGATGAAGGAAATACGCATAATGTTGAAGGAAATGAGCTTCATAATGAAGGAAATGACCATAATGATGTAGGGAATGATCATCAAGATGAAGGAAACAAGCATCATGATAAAGGAAATATACGTCATGATGAAGGAATGAGCATCGTGATAAAAGAAATATGCATCATGATGAAAGAAATGAGCATCACGATGAGGAAATGACCATCATGATGTAGGAAACAAGCATCATGATGAAGGAAATATGTATCATGATGTAGAAAATGTGTATCATGATAAAGGAAATATGCATAATGATGAACGAAATTAACATCATGATGAATTGTTTATGCATCATGATGATGGAAATGAGCATTAAAATGAATAAAATTTGCATCATGATGAAGGAAATGATCATCATGATGTTGGAAATAAGCATAATGATGAAGGAAATATGTAGCATGATGTAGGAAATTAGCATCATGATGAAGGAAATACACATCATTATGAACGAAATTAGCATATTGATGATGGAAATGAGCATCATAATGTAGAAAACATGCATCATGATGAAGGAAATGAGCATATTGATGTGGGAAATGAGCATCATGTTGAAGGAAACAGCATCATCGTGATGACCGAAATTCACATCATGATGAAGGATTTCTGTATCATGATGAAGGAAATAAGCATCATGGTAAGAGATTAATGCATGATGATGATGAAAATAAGCATCATGATGAAGGAAATGAGCTTCATGATGAAGAAAATATGCATCTTGCTGAAGGAAATAAGCATCATGATGATCGAAATATACATCATGATGAAGGAAATGAGCATATTGATGCAGGAAATTAGCATCATTATGAAGGAAATATGCATCATTGTGAAGGAAATGAGCATCATCATGTAGGAAATTAGCATCATGACGAAGAAAATATGAATATGATGAAGGAAATGAGCATCATGATGTTGGAAATAAGTACCATGATAAGGGAAATATACATATTAATGAACGAAATGAGCATCATTATGAAGGATTTATGCATCATGATGATGGAAATGAGGATCATTATGATGAAAATTTGCATCGTGATGATGGAAATGCACATCATTATGAAGGAAATATGCAGCATGATGTAGGTAATGTGCAACATGATGTAGAAAATGAGCATTGTGATGAAGGAAGTACGCATCATGATGATAGAGCATCATGATGATGGAAATATGTATTATTATGAATGAAATGAGCATCATGATGTAGGAAATGATCATCATTATGAAGGATGTACACATCATGATGATGTATATTAGTATCATGACGATAAAAATTAGCATCATGATGAAGAAGACATGAAGGAAATGAACATAATGATGTAGGAATTGAGCATCATGATGAAGGAATTGATCATCATGATGATAGAAATGGGCATCATGATGAAGGAAATTTATATAATGATTTAGGAAATGAGCATCATGATGAAGGAAATATGCATCAAGATGAATGAAATGAGCATCATGATGAAGAAATGAACATAATGTCGTAGGAAATGATTGTCTAGATGAAGGAAATATAAATCACGACGAAGGAAATGAGCATCATGATGAAGGAAATGGGCATAATGATGAAGGAAATATGAATCATGATAAAGGAATTGAGCATCATGATGTAGGAAATGAACATCATGATGAAGGATGAGCATCATGATGAAGGAAATAAGCGTCATGATGATGGAAATGAGCATTATGATAAAGGAAATAAGCATCATGATGTAGGAAATGACCAACATGAAGAAGGAAATAAGCATCATGACTTAGGAAAGAGAATCATGAATAAGGAAATATGCGTCATGATGATAAAAATGAGCATCAGGATGTAGGAAATTGACCATAATAATGTCGGAATTAATCATCATGCATAAGGAAATGAGCATCATGATAAAGGAAATACGCATTATGATGAAGGATTTATGCATCATGATGAAGGATTTATGCATCATGATGACGGATTTATGCATCATGATGAAGGATTTATGCATCATGATGACGGAAATGAGCGTCATGATAAAGGAAATGAATATCATGATGAATGAAATATGAATCATGAAGAACATGAGCATCATGATGATGTAAAAGAGCATCATGACAAAGGACATATGCATCTTGATGAAGGATATGAGCATCAAGATTAAGGATTTATAGATCATGATGATGGAAATGAGAATCATGATAAAATAAATGAGAATCTTGATGAAGAATATGAGCTTTATGATATAAGAAATGAGCATCGTGATGAAGGAAATACGCATCATGAAGAAGGAAATGAGCATCACGATTGTGAAAATGAGCATCATGATGAAGGAAATGTACATCATGATGATTGAAATGAGCGTCATGATGTAGGGAATGAGCATCACGACGTAGATAAAGAGCATCAATATAAAGGAAATATGAATCATGATGATGAAATGAGAATCATGATGAAGAAAACATGCATAATAATAAAAGAAATGAGCATCATGATAAAAGGAATGAGCTTCATGATGAAAGAAAAATGCACTATGATGTAGGAAATGAGTATCTTGATGAAGGAATTATGCATCATGATGGAAATGAGCATCATAGTGTAGGAAATGAGCATCATTATGATGGAAATACGCATCATGATAAAGGAAATGAGCATCGATGAAGGAAATGACCATAATGATGTAGGAAATTATCATCATGATGAAGAAAATATGCATCATGATGAAGAAATGAGCATCATGATGTAGGAATTGAGTATCATGATGAAGAAAGTATGCATCATGATGAAGGAAATGTGCATTATGGTGAGGGAAATGATCATCAGGATGATGGAAATGAACATCATGATTATGGAAATATGCATCATGATGTAGGAAATGAGCATTATGATGAATGAAATGAGCATCATGATGAAGAAAACATGCATAATGAATGAAGTATGCATTCTGATGAAGGAATTGTGCATCATAATGTAGAAAACATGCAACATGATGTAGGAAATGAGCATAATGATGAAGGAAATATGATTATGATGAAAGAAACGTGCATCATGATGAAGGAAATGAGCATCATAATGTAGGAAATAAGTATCATGATGAATGAAATATGTTATATGATGAAAGAAATTAGCATCATAATGAAGGAAATGACCATAAAGATGTAGGAAATGATCATCAAGATTAAGGAAATGAGCATAATGATGAAGGAAATGTGCATAACGACGAAGGAAATAAGCATAGTGATAAAGGAAATATGCATCATGATGAAGGAAATTAGCATCATGAAGATGGAAATATGCATCGCGATGTAGGAAATAGCATCATGAAGATGGAAATATGCATCATGATGTAGGAAATCAGCATCGTGATGAAGGAAAATATGCATCATGATGAAGGAAATGAGCATCATGATGTGGGAAATGAGTATCATGATGAAGGAAATATGCATCATGATGAATGAAATGAGTTTCACGATGTAGGAAATGAGCATCACAAAAAAGGAAACATGCATCATGATATAGGAAATGAGCATCATGATGAAGGAACTTAGCATTATGAAGATGGAAATATGCAATGTGATATAGGAAATAGCATCATGATGATGGAAATGAGCATCATGATGATGGAAATATACATCGTGATGTAGGAAATGAGCATCATGATGAAGGAAAATATGCATTATGATGAAGGAAATGAGCATCATGATGTAGGAAATGAGCATCATGATGAAGGAAAAATATGCATCATGATGAATGAAATGAGTTTCACGATGTAGGAAATGAGCATCACAAAGAAGTAAACATGCATCATGATGTAGGAAATGAGCATTATGATGAAGGAAATATGCATCATAATGAATTAAATGAGCATCGTGATGAAGGAAATGATCATAATGACATCGGAATCAATCATCATGATGAAGGAAATGAGCATCATGATGTTGGAAATGAGTATCATGATAAAAGAAATACACATAAAAATGAACGAAATGAGCATCATGATGAAGTATTTGTGCATCATGATGATTAAAATGAACATCATTATAAAGAAAATTTGTATCATGATAAAGGAACTGGTCACCATGATAATGGAAATAAGCATAATGAATAGGAAAATATGCAGCATGATATAGGAAATGAGCATCATGATGAAGGAAATGAGCACCATGATAAAAGAAATGAGAATCTTGAAAAAGTAAATATTTATCATGGTGTTGGTATCATGGTGAAGGAAATGAGCATCATGATGAAGGAAATGACCATAATGATGTAGGAAATTAACAGCATGATGTATGAAATATGCATCATGATGAAGGAAATGAGCATCATAAGGTAGGAAATGCATATCATGATGAAGAAAAAATCCAATGTAATGAAAGAAATGAGCATCATGATAAGGGAAATGATCATCATGATGATGGAAATTGGCAACATGATCGTGGAAATATGCATCATGTTGTAGGAAATAAGCATCATGATGAAGGAAATATGCATCATGAGAAATGAAGTAAGCATTATGATGTAGGAAATCTGCATCATGATGTATAAAACATGCATCATTATGTAGGAAATGAACATCATAATGAAGGAAATATGCAATATGATGAAAAAACATGCATCATGATGTAGGAAATGAGCATCATAATGTAGGAAGAAAGCATTATGATGAAGGAAATACGCATAATGATGAAGGAATGATCATCAAGATGAAGGAAATAAGCATCATGATAAAGGAAATTTGCATCATGACGAAGAAATGAGCATCGTGATAAAGGAAATATGCATCATGATGAAAAAAATGAGCATCATGGTGAAGGAAATAATCATCATGATGATGTAAATATGTATCGTGATGTAGGAAATGAGCATCATGAAGAAGAGAAATATGCATCATAATAAAGGAAATGAGCATTTTGACGTAGGAAATGAGTATCATGATGAAGGAAACAAGCATCATGATGATGGAAATGAGCACCATGATGAAGGAAATAAGCATCTTGATGAAGGATTTATGCATCATGATTATGGAAATAAACATCATGATATAGGAAATTAACATCATGATTAAGGAAATGAGCATCATGATAAAAGATATGAGCATCATCATGAAGGAAATATTCATTATGATGTCGGAAATGAGCATCACGATGAAGGAAATATGTATCATGATGAACGAATTGAGCATTATTATGAAGGAAATTAACATTATGATGATGGAAACATGCATCATGATGAAGGACATGAGAATAATAATGTAGGAAATGAACATTATTATGATGAAACAACATATCATGGTGAAGGAAAAGAGCATCATAAGGAAAAAAATGAAAATAATGATATATGAAATATGCATCATGACGAAGGAAATGAGCATAATGATATAGAAATTTGTATCATGATGAAGAAAACATATATCATGATGAAGGAAATGAGCATCATGATGTGGGGAATGATCATCAAGATGACGGAAATAAGTAACATGCTGATGGAAATACGCATCATGATGTAGGAAATGAGCATCATGATAAAGGAAATATGCATAATAAGGAATGAAGTAAGCATCATGATGAAGGAAATACGCATTATGATGAAAGAAACATGCAATTTGATTAAGGAAATTAGCATCATAATGTAGGAAAAAAGCATTATGATGAAGGAAATACGCATCATGATGCAGGAAATGAGTATTATGATGAAGGAAATATGGATAATGGTGTAGGAAATGAGCATCATAATGAATGAAATGACCATAATGATGTGGGAAATGATCATCAAGATGAAGGAAATACACATCATGATGAAGGAAATATGCATAATGACGAAGGAATGAGCATCGTGATAAAGAAAATATGCATCATGATGAAGGAAATTACCATCATGATGAAGGTAACGAGCATCATGATGATGGAAATATGCATCGTGATGTGGGAAATGAGCATCATGATGAAGTTAAATATGCATCATGATGAAGGGAATGAGCTTCATGATGTAGGAAATGAGACTCATGACGAAGGAAACAAGCATCATGATAATGGAAGTGACCATCACGATGAAGGAATTAAAAATCATGATGAAGGATTTATGCATTATGATAATGGAAATAAGCATAATGATATAGGAAATGAGCATCATGATGAAGAAAATATGCATCATGATGATGGAAATTAGCGTCATGATGATGTTTGTATCGTGATGTAGGAAAATAAGTATCATGATGAATGAAATTAGATTCATGATGTAGGAAACGAGCATCATGATGAAGGAAACATGCATCATGATGTAGGAAACTAGCATTATGATAAAGTAAATATGCATAATAAGGAATGAAGTAAGCATCATGATGAAGGAAATACACATTATGATGTAAGAAACATGCAATATGACGAAGGAAATGAGCATCACAATGTAGGAAAAAAGCATTATGATGAAGGAAATACGCATAATTATGAAGGAAATGAGCATCATAATGAAGGAGATGACCATAATGATGTAGGAAATGATCATCAAGAAGAAGGAAATAAGCATAATGATAAAGGAAATATGTATAATGATGAAGGAATGAGCATCAAGATAAATGAAATATATATCATGATGTCGGAAATGAGCATCATGACGAAGGTAATGCGCATCATGATAATGGAAATATGTATCGTGACATAGGAAATGAGCATCATGATGAAGGGAAATATGCATCATGATGAAGGAAATGAGTTTCATGATATAGGAAATGAGACTCATAATGAAGCAAACAAGCATCATGATAAAGGAAGTGAGCATCATGATGAAGGATTTATGTATCATGATAATGGAAATAAGCAAAATGTTATTGGAAATGAGCATCATGATGATCAAAATATGCATCATGATGATGGAAATTAGCATCATGATGATGTTGTATCGTGATGTAGGGAATAAGCATCATTATGAATGAAATGAGTTTCATGATGTAGGAAATGAGCATCATGATGAAGGGAACATGCATCATGATGTAGGAAATGAGCATCATGATGAAGGAAATGACCATAACGATGTCGAAATTGTTCATCTTGTTAAAGTGAATGAGCATCAAGATGTTGGAAATGAGTATCATGATAAAGAAAATATGCGTAACGATAAAATAAATGAGCATCATGATGAAGAATTTATGCATCATGGTGATGGAAATGAGTATCATTATTAAGAGAATTTGGATAATGATGAAGGAAATGATCATCATGATGTTGGAAATGAACATAATGATGAAGGAAATATGAAGCATGGTGTATGAAATGAGCATCATGATAAAGGAAATATCCATCATGATGAATGAAATGAGCATCATGATGTTTTGAAATGAGTATCATGATGAAGGAAATATGCATCATGATGAAGGAAATTAGCGTCATGATGAATGAAATGACGATCATGATGAAGGAAATGAGAATAATGATGTAGGAATTGAGAATCATAATGAGGGAAATGATCATCATGTTGAAGGAAATATGCATAATGATGAAAGATATGAGCATCGTGACTAAGGAAATGACCATAATGACGTTGGAAATGATCATCATGATGAAGGAAATATACATCATGATGAAGTATATGAGTATCTTGAAGAAGAAAATATGCATCATGATAAATGAAATGACCAGAATGACATAGGAATGATCATAATTATAGAGGAAATATACATCATAATGAAGGAAATGAGCATCACGATGAAGGAAATGAGCACCATGACGAATAAAATATGTATCATGATGAATGAAATGAGTATTATCGTGAAGGAAATGAGCATCATGATGAAGGAAATATGTATCATGATGAATGAAATGAGTATCAAGATGAAGGAAATGACCGTAATGTCGGAATTAATCATCATTATGAAGGAAATGAGCATCATGATGTTGGAAATTAACATCGTGATAAACGAAATACAAATATTAATAAACGAAATGTGTATCCATTTTGCGTCAGAATTGGCTTCAGACATAGGAAGGGGTTGACTGATTCTCGATGGTTGCACCGCTTAATCGTGCTTTCTATTCCTATTAATAAAATAAGAAGTGTTGGAAGGGCGGAAAGCCCAATATTCACTCAACGCCAAAGAAAGCTTCTAAAACAAGGTACTTCATGGATTTCATCAGGATTCATAGTCATAGGAAAGGTACACTCAAACGAAGAAAAGATCTTTGTTGCAAGGTCACCATAGTTCTATTTTCAATTCAACTTTTGACTACATTACTTTTGCAAAGAATAATTGGGCTTGACTTGCTCTGCTCCCATCCATTGAGATCCAGCTTACCTTTGAGGCATGCCTGAGAGCAAAGAAAAGACAAAGTGAATCGTACTACATCTCATCAAGCAATGGGGTGAGGCTTAGGCTTCCCTTTCTTTGTAAAGTAGAGAGAATGTCTTGGGATTTCATAAAGTAAGAGATCTATTTCTAGTTCTCTCCTTGCTTCGTAGCCGCTAGTCTACTACCTCTTCAATAGGATTCATTCTTCAAGGGCTCAGTAGGGAATCATAAGTCAATTGCTCTGCACTCGAGATCCGGCCTCATAACTTCCTTCATAGCTCGTTCGGAAGGGTCTATGATTTGATTCAAGATTTGATTGACTTTAGCGGCCTCAACAAAGGTTCACTTAAAGCGCCTTTTCTACGAACATGTTCAAGAATGACTCGCAAGCCAGGCTTAGGCTCCGTTGACTCAAGAGCGGATCTCGTTTCCATGAGCTTTCTTCCGAGAGCTAGCTTCTTCAAGAGCAGGTTGTTCTTCTACGACCTTCTTACCTCGTAGATTGATCCCTTTTCTTGCTCTAAACAAGGTTTGTAGTAGCTTCTTTGAGTGATTCTCTCCATGCAGAGAGGATCAGTATCGCTAGTTGAATTCGCCCTCCTAGCCTAGCAAATCATCTAGCTCAGAAAAAAAGAGCATATACTCCTGAACGGGAAAGATGAACCAAGAGATGTTTCACCCACGACTGATGATCGAAGCCTAACATGAAGGTTTAACGAAGGCGAAAAGCCCGAACTTACTAAACAAGGGGAAGAGGAAGGCCTGTAGATCGTTAAGAAAAGGAAAGCGGAATCTGAATCTGAAATACATTGAGATCATCGAAAAAATACAAACAAAACTATGAGAAGGAAGCAGCACCCTCCTCGATGAATCTAAAGGAGTAGACCTAGAAGACTCGGTCCTCATTTCTTATTTATCAGTTGAAAGAGAGGAGAGTCGGGATATGTCGATTTATAATAAGCCGATTCTTTTCAGGAGGAATGTCTTGTTGTCTTTCTTTCGGTATCCTTAGGTTAAGAATATGAATCCCATTTCCTTTCAAGGAAGGTATCCTCTACCGACTTTCTTTGTTTTTTATTAAGGTACCTTTAGCTCTTTCCGATTCTGTGAGTGATTAGTGATCCCGAATCAAGCCTGATGCCTAGTCGGGATTATTGTGTTGGATTGATCAGTGGAGTAGTAAACTCTTTTGACAGACGGAGTGTCACGCCCCGACCCCAGACAGAATGCGACAACCGCCACGTTAACCATAAATTTCGCAGAATGGGTGCACTCCACTCCACAAAGTTTATAGAAAACGTAAGGCTTGCTATCAAGTACCTGTAGAGCTGAACAACTGATAACAACGGGTACAACCCGAGGACATCATCTCAAAAAGTATCAACAAGGATTTACAAAGGTACAAAATACAACGGTGTAACTTAGTTTAAAGAAAATATACATGAACGATATAACATCGCGAAGGTACAAAAAGAACATCAAGGGGGTCACCAAATATAAACTATACAATCTCGCCAATGAATCCGTCAATTTACATAAAAGAGAAAGTACCCAAAACACGGATTGGATGACGAGCAAACGATAGGAAAACCTCCAACCAAAACGATATCAACAGCCTGAAAAGGAAAGAATGATGGGGGTGAGCAAAACCACTAGCTCAGTGAGGTGATAAGCCGGTCACCCCGACCCTTATACGAAGCATGTATTCCACTCGCGGTTCATAACATAAAATCCCACATTTCGTCCCACAATAACTATTTCTCACTCAGTATACATATTAATGAAAATAAAAACCTTAGTGCACATTTACGAATAACACAATTAGTTCAAACAACATGTTATCACATAAAAGACGCGTGGGTAGTCAATATCCTCCTCGAACTGAGCTCTCCGCCGAGAGACAGTCCAAGCCCGTCACCGTTACTCTAGATAAAATGCACATTAATATTCTTTCTCAATAAGCCAAGTGCTAAAGTTCACAATTCAATATCGACGTGAATACTTGAAATGATCAAACATATAAAATATATGACATGCATGTCCCACACCGGTGACGTTGACTGAGCCTATAATAGACTGATCCATCTAACGATCACCCTCCAGAGTATCAGTATTTGGCAAATGGATAGGTGCCCCGTTAGATCTAACTCACCCAGGTTTGCCAATCACGGGCAACTTGGTTGTCACTCTAACTCACCCGAACCGTGACCAATTCAGGCTACTTAACCTTGGTACCAGGCATACATATGCATGTGCATCATAAGATGAATAACGACTCAAGTTAGAGTCTTAATTGGCACACAAGAATAACCAGAAATCAATAATACTCATAAAATGGCTAACATGACTCTAACCAGAGCAATCGAGCCAATCAGGCTCTTTACCACATAACATAATACCAAATAATTTTCTTATCAATTAACTAAAACTAAAATAAATGCACATTTATCGAGGGTCCACACTTCCCACAAGAGAAGGCGTTCCCGAATTATCAACTCACAAGGAAGTGATTAACTCTCTCCGGAATCTGAAGTCGGTCCCTTGCCCTTCGTCGATGGTTCTTTACCTAGAAAGGATATGAGCAATTAAAGACAAATTAAATATAACTAAATATTAGCGTTAACATCCCTTTCATTGCTAAAAACAAATCCTAATCGAGTTCGAACGAGTCGATATTAAATAAAAATGGCATGTAACTCCTTAACATCAGTTCCCAATCCCATATAACCGTTTCAATACATTAACTAAACGAAACGATAAAAAAATAAGTTTGAATTCGAAATAAAAATTCTGAAATTTTCCAGCTAGCGGCAGTTTACGAGAAAAATCATAACTAATTGTAGAATAATCGGATTGAGACGTTTCAAGTGGCTACGGAAAGCTAACGAGTTAAGCTACGTACAGAAATTAAGTTTGCAAACTTTCAAGTGTAATAGCTATGTCAAAATCAGTTCGAACAGTCTGCAAATTACCCACATACCAAAAAGAAAAACCCCACAAAATTACAAAATCATGGAAGAAGAAGCTTAATTCACACACCACTTACCTCAAAACAACTTAGAAACCACCTAGGATGAGGGTTGTAAGGGAGAATTTGATCAACAAGGGTTTCTCCTCTTCACTCTTTTCTTTCCCCTCTTTTGCTTTTCTTCTCCCGTTCTTCTCTCTCTTTTTTTTTTAACTTTAGCCTTACTAATTATATATCAGGCCAAAAAATCTAGTTGGGCTTAATTGGGCTGGCCTTTTGGGCTATAAAAATAAATAAATAGGTTTCGGGCTTTCTAAAAAAAATCTAGTTGGGCTTAATTGGGCTGGGCTTTTGGGCTATAAAAATAAATAAATAGGTTTTGGGCTTTCTAAAAAAAATCTAGTTGAACTAAGATATTATAAAGTATCCCCTCCTCCAAAAAGTTTCGTCCTCGAAACATAAACGTACCTAGAGATGAAAAGAGATTTGGATGGTGTTGACGCATGACTGACTCTGGTTCCCATGTTTCTTCTTCAATTTGATCACTTCTCCATAGAATTCTCACCATAGGAATGGATTTGTTACGAAGCATTTTCTCTCGGCGATCTACAATTTGAACAGGTTGTACTTCGTACGATAGATTTTCCTTTAATACAACTGGGGGATCTTTGAGCACGTGCGAAGGATCTGGTTCATATTTTCTAAGCATAGAGACATGGAAGACATCGTGAATCTTCGACAATTCCGATGGTAGCTCAAGTCGATACGCGACACGACCAATCCTTTGCACGATCGTAAACGGGCCAATATACCTTGGACTCAACTTTCCTCGACGGCGGAATCGTAACACGCCCTTCCATGGAGAAACTTTCAGAAAAACTTTGTCTCCTTCATTAAACTCCAAATCGCGCCTCCTATTATCTGCGTAGCTTTTCTGTCGATCTTGTGCTGCCTTAAGTCTGTCTCGAATAAGTTGTATTTTTGCCTTCGCATCTTCGATAAGCTCTACTTGTTCGATTTATCTCTCGCCAACCTCATCCCAAAAGAGTGGTGTTTGACACTTTCGGCCATACAGAGCTTCGTACGGGGGCATTCCAATGCTTGAATGATAATTGTTGTTATAAGCGAACTCCACCAAAGTCACGTACTTATCCCAGCTACCTCCCAAATTCAACACCACTGCACATAATATGTCTTCTAGTGTCTGTATAGTTCTCTCTGACTGTCCATCAGTCTGTGGATGAAACGAGGTACTGAATAGTAATTTTGTACCTAGCGCTTTCTGCAGACTAGGCCAAAAACGGGAAGTGAATCTTGGATCACGGTCAGATATGATTGACACTGGTACTCCGTGCAATCTCACGATCTCATCGACATATAACTTGGCAAGTTTCTCTAAAGATTCGTTGGTATGCACTGAAGGAAATGTGCCTATTTCGTCAGACGATCGACAATGACCCAAATTGAGTCATGACCCTTTTGGGTTCGAGGTAAACCAGAAATAAAATCCATTGTGACGTTTTCCCATTTCCACTCAGGAATAGGTAGTGATTGAAGCATGCCAGCTGGTTTTTGGTGTTCCGCTTTAATCTGTTGGCAAGATAAGCACTTTGATACAAATTCAGTAGTGTCCCGTTTCATACCTGGCCACCAATAATGCTCCCGAAGTGTTCTATACATTTTGGTACTACCAGGATGCATAGCATAGGCTGAAGAATGGGCTTCCTCAAGAATAGCTCTACGAACATCAAGTTCTGATGGAACACAAACACGATTTTTAAAAGTAAGAAGTCCATCATCCCGAATTTGATATTCTGTTTCTTTTCCTTGATTTAGCTTCGCCATCTTCTGTTGTAAATAAACATCGTGTGATTGTCTTTCTCGAATTTTCTCGAACAAGGTAGGTCTAACCTCGAATTTGGCGATTAAGGCAGAATCATTAGACTTTTCACAATCGAGCGAAATGTGTAAAGATTTAAATTGCTCCAACATAGGAAGATAAAAAGATTGAATTGAAGCAAGTGAGGTAGAAGACTTTCTACTCAGAGCATCTGCAACAACGTTCGCCTTGCCAGGATGATAATCGATGACTAAGTCATAGTCACTAATCAACTCCATCCATCGCCTTTGCCTGAGGTTGAGCTCCTTTTGCGTGGTGATATACTTTAAGCTCTTGTGATCAGTGAAAACCCGACAAGTTGCACCATACAGATAGTGCCTCTATATCTTCAATGCAAAGACGATTGCAGCCAACTCTAAATCATGTGTAGGATAATTTTCTTCGTTCTTCTTCAATTGCCTTGAATCGTAGGCAATAACCTTTCCTTCTTGCATGAGAACGCATCCTAATCTTTGTCTCGAGGCGTCGCTATAAATGGTAAATTCTCCAATCGCTGGGTTTGACAAAGCAAGAATAGGAGCTGAAACGAGTCGTCTTTTCAATTCTTGAAATGCTTCCTCGCATTCTTCACTCCATTCAAATTTTACCCCTTTTTGAGTCAATTTAGTCAAAGATGAAGCCAATAACGAAAAGTCTTTGACAAACCGTCGATAATATCCAGCTAATCCCAGAAAACTACGAATCTCTGTCACGTTCTTTGGACGCTCCCAATCTAGTATAGCTTGAATCTTCACTGGATCGACGTAGATTCCTTCTTTAGAAATGTGATGACCCAAAAAGCTTACCTCGCGAAGCCAAAATTCACACTTCGAGAATTTAGCATAAAGCTGATTTTCTCTGAAAATGTTCAGAGCAATTCTTAGATGATGAGAATGCTAGTCGTCCGATTTAGAATAAATAAGAATGTCATCAATGAAGATGATGACAAACTTATCTAAGTACGGCCGAAAGACCCAATTCATAAGATCCATAAAAGCTGCAGGAGCATTTGTGAGTCCAAAAGGCATAACACAGAATTCAAAATGACCGTATCTGGTTCGAAAAGCAGACTTAGGGATATCAGATTCCCTAATCTTGAGTTGGTGATAACCGGATCGCAAATCAAATTTTGAGAACACAGTTGCTCCTTGCAATTGATCAAACAGATCATCGATTCCTGGAAGAGGATATTTGTTCTTGATTGTCACCTTGTTCAATTGACGGTAGTCGACACATAGACGAAGTGATCCATCTTTCTTCTTGACAAAAAGAACTGGAGCACCCCATGGAGATGTGCTAGGTCGTATGAAACCCTTCTCCAATAATTCCCCAAGTTGTGTCTGGAGTTCCTTAAGCTCAGCAGGCGACATTCGATATGGAGTAATCGATATAGGTGTGATTCCAGGAAGTACGTCAATGAAAAAATCAATCTCTCGATTCGGAGGTTGTCCTGGTAAGTCTTCAGGAAAGACATCAGGAAATTCATTCACGATTGGGATGTCATCTAGTTTAGTTTCAGAAAGAGAAGTATCGATGACAAATGCCAAGAATGCCTCACAACCCTTACGCATTAATTTATGCGCAGTCAACATTGAAATAAAAGAGAGGGATCTCGTTTGAAGTTTACCCTCAAAAACAAGTTCTGAGAATCCTGGTCTACGAAAAATAACAAGCTTCTCGTGGCAATCGAGAATTGCATGATGAGAAGAAAGCCAATCCATGCCAAGAATAACATCAAGATCAATCAAAGGCAATGGTATCAATTCAGCCTCTAAAATGACATCTTTGATCTTCAATGGACAACCAAGGAATACCGAATCACGAATTAGACGCTCTCCAATAGGGGTATGAACGATAATTCCAGGTGAAAAAATGAGAGATAGGATAATCTAAGATCGCAGTAAGATCATCTAGGGTATAAGACCTATCAGAACCTGGGTCAAATAAAGCGTAGACCTGATGGTCTCCCACAAACACATGGCCTAAAGAAGCAATATTAGGTGAGATTGTGATTTAAAATTTTGAAAAGATAGAATTTCTTACGAATGTTTTATTCGTAATCAAGTGGCATAACAAAGCGGGGTTAGATTTAGCATGTGAAAATACTCAAATTATAAATTACCTGTCACAACCTTCGGATCTGAGCGAGCCTCTTCTTGGGAAGTATGAAATACTCTAGTTTGCTTCCTTCCTTGCATAGGTGATTGAGTATTAGGGCCGCTTGAGGCATCGGGCACTCTGGTAACTGCAGATCGAGTATCTCTGGGTGTAGAATATGTTAGTTTACCACGAAGCTCACCAGAACCCTGACTGTTCATTCCCATAAGCTGAGGACAAGAACTTCGCATATGCCCCGGCTGTCGACACTGAAAACATACTTGAGGAGCCTTACAGGGGCCGTCATGATATTTTAGGCAATTCTGGCACTTGCGATTTTCACCAACCGATCCCGAGACATTGCTCCCGCCTCTACTAAACTGCTCCCGAGGTTGAGGAAAACTAATAGATGCCGAACTTGGTGCGCCACGCAAAGATCCCATACCCCTATACACCTTCGATGCATTTCCTGGAAATGCGCTCCCTTGCCTTTTCTTTTGAGATCGTTCTGCAAGCTTATGTCTCGCCTGAACTAAACCTTCTACCCTCAGGGCTTCTTCTACGAGATCGTCAAAACTCTCGTACTTGTCTCCGGACTTGATGCGATCTCGAATATTTAAATTAAGACCATCTTCAATTCTCTTGCATAAGTCTCTCGTCGTATATGACTCAGGAGCGAATTCTCACAATTCCAGAAATTCGCTTTCGTACTCAACGACCGACATAATGCCTTGAAAGAGGTTGAAGAACTCCTTTCTCTTATGATCCTTGATGTACTGAGAGAAGTATCGATCTTTGAATCGTTCCACAAAGATAGCCCACGTAATAGTATCCGAAGATGTCTCTTTTAGATTCTGCCACCATCGTCGTGCATCTGGGCCTAACAGCTTGGTCGCAATGACCACACGATAACATTCTTCAATCATCAAGGTGTCAAAGGTCTCTGTAATCTCCTTTAACCATGCCCCCATTTTAGAAGCATCTCTTGCACCGTCAAATTTCGAAGTCCCCATGTTTTCAACTGCTTTCACCAAATCAGGTATAAAAAGTGCACCTCGAGAAGCAGAACCTCCTAAAGCCATTTTTGGAGTAAAAACTGGTACATTAGATGTAGGTCGAATCGATTCATTAGCATGAAGAACCTCTTCAGTGACAGTCGTAGTTGTATGAGCCGTTGTAGGTGGTGGAACACCATGTATTCGAATGTGATCATAATACAATTGGTACTGCTCGGGTGTCATCATGTGCTCAACCCGCAACTGGGCCCGTGGTTGCTCTACCTGGGAAACTGGCACCCTATGATCAGAATCGATAGGGTCCGTAACCATCGGAGGAATGACATGATCAGAAGAAACATGTCCTCGAGGTCCACGAGGAACAGAAGAGAGTAGAGGACTCGGAGGATCACGAGGAGCGTGTCCTCGACCTCGACCTTGATGATGAACTGGAGGTGCCATAATGACTAAAAGGAAGAAAGGAAAGAAAATGCAAGGTTAACGTCAAGGCAATACGATACCTTAGGATGACATAGAAACAAAGTTGGACTCATTGGCTAGACACAAAAAGAATGAGAATCATAAAACCAGGCTCTGATACCAAGAAAGTTGTCACGCCCCGACCCCAGACAGAACGCGACAACCGCCACGTTAACCATAAATTTCGCAGAATGGGTGCACTCAACTCCACAAAGCTTATAGAAAACGTAAGGCTTGCTATCAAGTACCTGTAGAGTTGAACAACTGATAACAACGGGTACAACCCGAGGACATCATCTCAAAAAGTATCAACAAGGATTTACAAAGGTACAAAATACAACGGTGTAACTTAGTTTAAAGAAAATATACATGAACGATATAACATCGCGAAGGTACAAAAAGAACATCAAGGGGGTCACCAAATATAAACTATACAATCTCGCCAATGAATCCGTCAATTTACATAAAAGAGAAAGTACCCAAAACACGGATTGGATGACGAGCAAACGATAGGAAAACCTCCAACCAAAACGATATCAACAGCCTGAAAAGGAAAGAATGATGGGGGTGAGAAAAACCACTAGCTCAGTGAGGTGATAAGCTGGTCACCCCGACCCTTATACGAAGCATGTATTCCACTCGCGGTTCATAACATAAAATCCCACATTTCGTCCCACAATAACTATTTCTCACACAATATACATATTAATAAAAATAAAAACCTTAGTGCACATTTACGAATAACACAATTAGTTCAAACAACATGTTATCACATAAAAGACGCGTGGGTAGTCAATATCCTCCTCGAACTGAGCTCTCCGTCGAGAGACAGTCCAAGCCCATCACCGTTACTCTAGATAAAATGCACATTAATATTCTTTCTCAATACGCCAAGTGCTAAAGTTCACAATTCAATATCGACGTGAATACTTGAAATGATCAAACATATAAACATATATGACATGCATGTCCCACACCGGTGACGTTGACTGAGCCTATAATAGACTGATCCATCTAACGATCACCCTCTAGAGTATCAGTATTTGGCAAATGGACAGGTGCCCCATTAGATCTAGCTCACCCAAGTTTGCCAATCACGGGCAACTTGGTTGTCACTCTAACTCACCCGAACCGCGATAATTCGGGCTACTTAATCAATGTCACTCCAACTCACCCGAACCGTGACCAATTCGGGCTACTTAACCTTGGTACCAGGCATACATATGCATGTGAATCATAAGATGAATAACGACTCAAGTTAGAGTCTTAATTGGCACACAAGAATAACCAGAAATCAATAATACTCATAAAATGGCTAACATGACTCTAACCAGAGCAATCGAGCCAATCAGGCTCTTTACCACATAACATAATACCAAATAATTTTCTTATCAATTAACTAAAACTAAAATAAATGCACATTTATCGAGGGTCCACACTTCCCACAAGAGAAGGCGTTCCCGAATTATCAACTCACAAGGAAGTGATTAACTCTCTCCGGAATCTGAAGTCGGTCCCTTGCCCTTCGTCAATGGTTCTTTACCTAGAAAGGAGATGAGCAATTAAAGACAAATTAAATATAACTAAATATTAGCGTTAACATCCCTTTCATTGCAAAAAACAAATCCTAATCGAGTTCGAACGAGTCGATATTAAATAAAAATGACATGTAACTCCTTAACATCAGTTCCCAATCCCATATAACGTTTCAATACATTAACTAAACGACACGATAAAAAAATAAGTTTGAATTCGAAATAAAAATTCTGAAATTTTCCGGCTAGCGGCAGTTTACGAGAAAAATCATAACTAATTGTAGAATAATCGGATTGAGGCGTTTCAAGTGGCTACAGAAAGCTAACGAGTTCAGCTACGTACAGAAATTAAGTTTGCAAACTTTCAAGGGTAATAGCTATGTCAAAATCAGTTCGAACAGTCTGCAAATTACCCACATACCAAAAAGAAAAACCCCACAAAATTACAAAATCATGGAAGAAAGAAGCTTAATTCACACACCACTTACCTCAAAACAACTTAGAAACCACCTAGGATGAGGGTTGTAAGGGAGAATTTGATCAACAAGGGTTTCTCCTCTTCACTCTTTTCTTTCCCCTCTTTTGCTTTTCTTCTCCCGTTCTTCTCTCTCTTTTTTTTTTTAACTTTAGCCTTACTAATTATATATCAGGCCATTTAAGTGGGCTGAAACTTTGGGTCACAAAATAAATAAATAAATAAATAAGTTTGGGCTTTCTAAAAAAATCTAGTTGGGCTTAATTGGGCTGGCCTTTTGGGCTATAAAAATAAATAAATAGGTTTTGGGCTTTCTAAAAAAAATCTAGTTGGGCTTAATTGGGCTGGCCTTTTGGGCTATAAAAATAAATAAATAGATTTTGGGCTTTCTAAAAAAAAATCTAGTTGAACTAAGATATTATACGGAGTGCCTATTTCACATGGAAATTTGACATGCTGTGCCTGTCGAGGCTCAAAACGGAGTGTTGTAGTCTACGGACTTTGACTCCGGGTAAGCTCATTCAGTTATGGAATGCGTTAGGGGCTCTTAAGGAGGAACGATAGGGGATAAACCCACCATCCCTAGCTGGAAAGTCTCACTGAGTTCCCAGCTTGGCCTACGCTACGATCGTTAAAACTCCCTCAAATTCGACCAAAGCGTGAATCAGCAGCCAAAGATGGGACCAATAGAATAAGATGTAGAAAAGCTGAAATAAGCAAGAAAGCCAATAAGAATGACTACTCACCTTTTCACAGTTGCAGTGGATGATGAGGTATACCAACAGCGTCTCAAGGTCTATGAGTCGTCCCTTATTGGGCGCTTGAGGTCAAGTAGCCTCCCAGAAGAGGGAGAATAAACTTGCCAAGTTCGAAGGAAGAACTCCTGTCAGATGTCAGTAGAGGTCTAGGGAAAATGCCCCCTCCCTCACTTCTCGATTTTGTAATACAGCGAAGCGTGGTTGGCAGCCTGGACCTTTCCAACCATTTTTGGCTCGAGTTCTAGTTTCAACTTGATAGCTATATCTTTCTTAACTGGGTTTTTTAACTTCACATGTAGCTTATCGGCTTGTAAGTTCGCACTCTAGGCTTGATAGATGAGGGAAGACTTTCTAGGCGGGCCCATTGTGAGATATCTCAATAGATAATGGAAAGGAATAGGCGAGATATACATAGAAGGTAATGCAATTCATAGTGAACTTGCTCAAAGGAGCTGGGCTTTCTAATCTCGAATCGAGTTATCGGCCACGAAACGGAAATCTCAAGATAAGCTTGGAGCGAAGAATAATAAGAAGCGGGGCTACTTGAGCCCAATTCTTTTTCTCATAGACAGAGCTCGTGACTCTGAGACCGCTTCTCTCAAAGAAAAGAAAAAGTAAGTGAAACTCCCTCTTGATCTGGTATCGATGACCCCATCTGGAAGGTCTAATCGATCTATGGCAGGCACCCCAAAAGAAAGGGAGTGTTGGGAGTAACGTCCCCAACAATGGGAACAAAATAAAAAACCCCTCCAGCTAAATGGGTAGATAAAAAGTTTCCTCCATTGGGACTGATAAATAGGTATTTGAGTCAACCCACGGAACGTGGTATATCTGTTGAGGAAGAAAGCGGAGTTCTAGATCTATTCATAAGTTGTTCTTTCCCATTAGTCTTGTTCCATGCCTCAGAAAGATCGATACCGGTTAAGATGGACTTTTGAGCCGAATCAACCCTAGAGGTAGGGATATTTAACTAGTTGTTTGAAGCTAGGGTTGAACCTCGTATAGCAACTAAGCAGTCTTCCTATACTCTAAAGGCTAACCGAAAACTCTGTATCGACGATCCTGGGACTGAAAGTGAAAGGTTATAAAAGACTTCGTTAAACCACTTTCTTGCTTTTTGCCTCAACTAACTTATTCACTATTGATCGCTAAAATAGTATCACCAAGCCAAGAAATCTTTTGTTTATGTTTACATTCTTTTCTATTCTTATAAGAAAGCGCTCTTAGTTCAGTTCGGTAGAACGTGGGTCTCCAAAACCCGATGTCGTAGGTTCAAATCCTACAGAGCGTGATTTTTTCTCTATAAGGGTGGCAAGATGTTAAGGTGTATTTTTTGTAATTCAAAAAGAAAAGAAATTTGGACAAAAAGAAATCCACTTTGTCAGTTAGATGAAAAAAAGACTCTGCTTATTAAGAACCCAACATGGCCTTTTCCCTCGAATCAGACAAATTAAAGAAGGGAATCCTGTTGAGTTCATATGCTTTCATGTTTACAACTCCATTTATCCGATTACCACAGGGATGAGCCTAATCCTGAATATGAACCATAAAAGAAAATACTTATGAAACCGATCACAAGAATACCAGTTACAGTACCTATTATCCAAAGAGGAATCCTTCCAGTAGTATAGGCCATTTACTCCGTGTCCCTCCAATTTATTTCATCAAGTGGTCATGCTAGAGACATAAACAGTCGTGGATAATTATGAGATGAGATCCTTCTGAATAGGCTAAGAGAATGCCTAGAATTACTATTTCTTTTCTTTCATTTTCCTAATTTAATTGAAGAAATAATTGGAAAATAAAATAACAAGTACAAAAATGAGTAATAACCTCCAGTAGATACTGGTACGATTCAATTTAACATTTTGTTCATTCGGATTTGATTGTGTCATAGCTCTATAATTCGGAATTAGGTTTATCGTTGGATGAACTGCATTGCTGATATTGACCCCAAAAAAAAGACGGTAGGTACAGCTAGGCCGTGAACAGCCAACCACCGTACTGTAAAAATTGGATAGATTCGATCTATAGTCATTTGATTAGGGCCTTCTAAAATGGTCTATTAAATTCATCGAGTTGTTCCAAAGGATCAAAATGGCCAGTTATTAATGGAATCCCTTGTCGGCTCTCTGTGAAATACTCATTTGGCTGAGGGCTTCCAAACACATCGTAAGCTAAACCGGTACTGACGAATAACCAACCCGCAATGCATAGGGAAGGTATAGTAATGCTATGAATGACCCAATATCGAATACTGGTAATAATATCAGCAAAAGAACGTTCTCCTGTGCTTCCAGACATGTTCTGCTCCACATATTCTTGTACAGTCAAAGGGGATCGATTTCGTAAAAGATGAGATCAGTAAAGAAAAGGCAATCTCAAAAGGAGAGAAGAAAAACCAAAGGGATCTAACACTTTTATATCCCTAACTAATAGGGCAGGGCAAGTTTGCATAGGAGATAAGATCTTTATTCCAATTTATTACATCCCAGGAGGAAGGTAGGTCCTAGATGGAAATTCAATTTCAAGAGGAATGTATGCAGATGCGTAAATGAATTATTGATGAGTACTATCGTAGGGTAGGCAGCGGCTACTAAAGTATGCATAACAATCCTACAGTAGCTAATGAGTTATGAGCTCCTTGTTCTCTTTTCTCTTTTCATGGGAGCCATATCTTATTGTCAGAGTGAATAAAAATAGAATCCAATCCAAGCAGTCTTTGGAAGCGAAATCTATCGAACGTAACCTTAGGTTCAATGTCAACCAAGATACGAGGACGTTCAGAAATAACTAAATATTTCAGGATGTTGAAAGAATCCAAGTTCCCGATGCCTCGGATATTCCAGAAGAGAAACTTCACATCGAAGTTTGTTCGGATGTACCATCAGAGGGGGGGAACATGTCCCATCACTGGTAGAGATTTCTCGATTGTGAAATTTATCGAAGCCCTGGCTAGTAAAAAAAGTGGGATGCTGTATTTCCAAGATTGGATTTCATATTCGAATAAACCTCGTAATTGCAAGAAAGTGGATTTTTTCGTTATGGGCCTAGCAAATGAAAAATTGGGATAGGATCCTATAGGATCTCCCCCCTTCAAAATCGGACGTGAAGGTTTCCATTCATCCAGCTCAAGTTGTATACCAATCAAAGAAAGGAGTACCTTGGAATTCATAAGGGATTTAGGACACCACTTCATCTTGCCTTGGATAGGCCCAACCACTCTATCTTTGGTAAGAATCGGGGTCTTGTTACAACTGATAGTTATAGTACCCCATTGTTTAGGGACTCTTCGTAGAAGGAAGATTAATAAACTAGATGGATAATAAAAAACTGTACTCTCCCTCGCCTTAATAAACGACATCCTCCTGGAAACTGTATCTAGTGGGACTGGTTCGTATTCTCGGATCAACATCTGTCTCCAAGGACTTGGAATCTTTGAGAAGAATAGTTGTATTGCTTCGTTCTCATCCATGCCTGCTTTCCATCTATACTCCGTAAAGAGTTTGATGTATTCATCTACATGACAAATGTCAAGTAGCTCCAAACTGTATAAGGCATGCAACTACTTTCTCTTCTTCTCTTCGGCCATTCCTTAAAAATATCCCACTCCAATGAAGTAGATTTTAAAGAGTTTCGCCATTCGATCTACTATGTCAGATTGTGTCTCCCCAGCCATAGTTTCTGCTTGTACAGCTGGTGTCGTTCCTTCCGATGCACTCTTCACCGATCTTCAAGACTCATTAGTAATAATCTAATTAATCCTTCCTTGTTTAGTTCGAGTGTTCCTCCAGCAATGGCACATCGAGGCCGCCCATTCATCGATCAATGCCTCTCTATTCCTAAAGTCCAGGATGTCCAGATTCAGCATCAAACCATATCGATGAATCGGATCCAGTTGGGATCTTCCATAAGGTTTGATGTATGCCTGGTCTCCGCACTGTACCGCTTATTCCGGCCGCCAGTCCTGGTGGTCTCCCTACAGAGAAATCACTTTTGTGTGGCATCGGCTCATCATGTATAGGCTCTTGGGTGACTGAACTTCCTTCTCCCGTTGGTATAAATTGTACCGGAGGGATTTGTGGTGGCTCTTTTGCTATCGGTTCCTACTCCAAGGGGATATATGATCTATAAAGAAAGCGTGCTGTCGTAAGGTTCTTAGTCCCTGCTTCATTAACCTTAGCACTTCGCTCAAATCCTTACTCTTTGCTAATCAACGAACCATTTAGCTACCCGAATACCCTTCTGTTTGGAATACCCGACTAGACTAGTAGCTAACCTCAAAGTAGCTCTCCTACCAACTGAAAAGGAAGAGTTAAGTGCTAAGGAAGAGTTTACTAGCTTTCATATAATAGAGTCTATCTCCTCACACCTTATTGACAATAGAGATCTTATCTTCTTTGATTCCTTAACAAGTAAACTACGAGAATACCCCTTAGCACAAGCTAGAATGAATCCTTTAGTCGAAGAGTTCTATATCCCTCTTTGAAGCCCTATAGGGTTAGGGTCATGTTGATTTATATCGTTTAGCTTACATCTATGGAAGTGAACATCTACTTCTAAGCCTTGCATACTAAGATGATTCTTATCCTTTTCGAAGAAATATATGCCAAAAGCTAATTGGAGGTGAGACATATTTCATTCCACCAAAAGGAGAATGGAAGTATATGGAACACCAATGAAAAGAGAAAGGATGATTGGATGAAAACTATCCGAATACTAATCGAGGGAGAAGGGATAATCAGATAGATTTCTGTTACTCTGGGCACAGAGATTGCTTATTGCAGAGGCAAATTACCAGATCAACAGATCCCGGTGTGAAACAAAACCACTTGGTGGTACTTGATCCCTATCTATTTCTCTATTAAGGAATCTAACGAAAGGGGGTCATTTTCATCTCTAACTCGAATGTTCGAGCTAATGTAACGGCTGTTTCCGGTAGTTGGAGTTGCCATGATGTCATCGAGGTGCCTAGTTCTCTTATACATGACTTTTATCGGGGTCAAGTTGTTAGCGTACGGGTGCCGCACTAAATAAGTTAGGGAAAGGAAATAGGAATGAGACCAAGCGTGCTTTCTTAAATCTAATGGATTCTCTTATAAAGTCTCACCCTAAGCAACATCATTGGCAAGTCAGAATTTATCTTTCCATTTCTTTCTTTTTCTGGAAGAGTGATTTCGTAAATGTGAGGTACCGGGGGGCAAAGATAACTGCAGGCCGAGGGGTATACCGCAGTTGAAGACTCCATTCTGTGTCTTCTTTGAGAATTGATGCATGACCGTCTCACCCCAGAACCTACCCCTTCCTAGTGGGACCGCGTAATATAATTATTATGTGACAAAAAATTGGATAGTTGGACACTCCTGCTCTGGATCCAAAATAGAATCCCGAAGGGAAATTTGACTTTGCAAGGCCGGTTGTGGTGGGCGCCGAGAGGCTTTTCTCTACTGTCCAATATCATTATTTCTTTCGCTTGGGAATCAAGGTCATATATCTAAACATTTCTTTAGTTAGTTATCAAAAAGACAACTCAGCATAGTTGGCATTTCCTATTCACCTGCTAATCGTATAGGTAGGAAGTTCAAACTTTCCTTGATCCCTTAAAATAAAAGAAAAGGACGATCTCAACCACGTAAAGGTAAGGGCTTATTCTTGAATAATGGGAATCTATAAAGTGACTGGACGCAATCCTCCTATTTTACTAAGTCTTTTGATCTGTATGTGGTGGTAAGTTGACGGATAGTAATAGAACAGAAGAGCGCTGGCTTCAGTCCTTGCCCGGTGGAATGGATTGAATGCTCGAGTCGCCTGCCGGTGTACTGCCCTTTTGGTTCTTTAGGCTGTAGGGGGAAGGGGTTCTTTTGTTCTTTCTTAATGAGGAGGCAGGGACGTACACAGAAAGAATGCGAGCTTGCCCAATCTCTTTACTTTATTACTAGAATGAATGACTGAATATCAAAGAAACCATGATGAATCAACCTAAGATCATCTTGAATACAAGAACTAACATCTAAGCAACGAAAAGTCAATCGAAGATAGAGAGAAGTACAAGAGGAGCTGCTAATGAACGATTGGGATTGGCGGGATCCGTACCTGTACAAGGATAGGCCAAAGGAAGGGTGGACGCAGAAAATAGAATAGATCAATTTGATAATCAAAAGTGTGATAAAAAAGTCTGGTGATGCTTTACTCTAACTAAGTTAGCCTTCTTCAAAGAATAGAAATGTATCCCACATGCATTCAAAAGCAGCTCAAAGATTGAACTTATTCTCATAAGAGAAGATCAGATCATGGAATCGACGATTCTACCCCAAAGCCCTAGTTCTCCTCTGCTTATAGCCTTGAGGTCGTATGCAGCTTCTAAAGCTGGGCTTCTCTCATTCTTACGCCCCCTGTACTACTTGCTTTAGAGGAGCCTTCTTGCTTGAATAGTTGAGTACTAGTTACTGGGCTGGAAGGCACCTTTTTTAGCCGTATATGATGTTTCCAAGCTTACGCTTATTGGCGAAGAGGAAAATTTGGGATGTTTTGCCTGGCTATGCCTCTGGCCGAGAGGGGTCTTTAGAGAAGATATGGACTAGAGGAGCGGCGCTCAATGCTGATTAAAAGTCCTTTTCAAGTGCACAAAAAAGATATAGATTATCATATATTAAGGAAAGCAGCACCAAAGCTTACGCTGTGGCAACTTGACGGCCTCTTCCTCGGAGAGGGACAAGCACATACATATAGATCTCTCATCCTGAATCATAGATTGAAGGAAAAGCCCGATGAATTAATGAAGCTGCTCTGAGCTCGTCGTTAGACGCAAGAAAGCTCCACTCCTATGTCCAAAAGAACTAGAGGAAGCCCCATCTATAGATTATTACCGCCTTTCCTTTTACCTTTGGGCAGACATCTACGAACCTTATACCGCCAAGGCAGAGGAATTCTTTCCCTGCCCTGTTCAAGAGCTTAGGAGCGAAAACAATAAATTTAATAAAATGAAAATGCAAATGCAGAATGAAACTAGACTTTTCTCCTTCAAAGAGCAAAGAGTCCTAGATTGATCGTTTGCTCGAGACGACAAAGTAGCGGCGGAGTGCCTAAACCAGTTAGGCAAGTTAGATGTGGTTTTGTCGATACTGAGTTGGAGGTTAGCTACGCCTTTATTTTATCGTTAGCTGCCTTTCGTTTTGGAGGTTAGACAGCTTTGTAGTTATACAAGGTGAAATTCTTTCAAAGGAGCTCCTTTTCCACTGCTAACTGGTGATCCTCGATACCACGATACTAGTGTTGCTTCTTTGCAGGTTGTAGCATCCCTTCCCCATGACTGATGTTGGTGCACTACTCGACTGTTCCTTTAGTTAGGAGCTCGATACCAATACTAGTTGAACCTGCACACTACCACTCACTAGCCATCCACACTCAAACCTGTCAACAATAAAATAAGAACATTTGGTTCGCGTCACACTCATGGAACATTTTCTTAAACCCAGTGACCAGATAGTGTAAAATGAAAACCAATGCAAGGCAAGAACCTGATTATCTAAGACGCGAGGTTGCTCTGCTAATAGACCCCCGCCTTTGAACAAAACAATTCTAATCCTAGCACACTTTGAACTATGAGAGCTCTTTGTATACTTGCGTACGAGGCCTTCTCCGTGATTCCAGTTAGAGACTCGGGTGCCCTTTTTTCATATTTTGGTACTGCCCTATAAGAAGAAGAAGTGGGCTGGTCAAGTAGCCTTTTTGATGCATAAGATAAGCTGGAGGACTTCTGCGCCCCAATCATTCTATTTTCATTTGTGGAGTCCTTTCCTTTAAAAGCTTCTTTAATTGAATTCAAAGATCGATAGCTGTGAAGCATGCTGTCTTATTACGATGAAAATAGCAGGTTATTTTCCCTGCCTTGAATCAATATATAGAGAAAGAGAGGCCGATGCCAAGAAGTCTTCCCAAGTCGCTTTCTTAAGGTGGTTCGTCTGATCAAGAAATAAAGTCTAAAAAGAATGGGATATTTTGCCAGTAAATCTGATTTCGCGAGATGCGATCCAAAATATGAGACTGGATGACGAAGCTTTCTAATAAGAATGTCGAATAAAAGACCATGGATGTAATGAGAAAAGATCACATAGCGTGAAATTGAAAGCGGAAAGGAAGATTTCCAGATAGAGAGAAAGATGATCCTAAGAAAACCACTTTTAAACTGCAACTCAAGATGAAGAAGGTAAGAAGCCAAAGGAACCTGATGGATAAGAAGAAAAATGAAAGATATGAAGCAATCAGATTGTTCCACTCCAACCCAAACAGAAAAGGGTTTCACTACATAAATATAGACTCTTGCCGAGGAATATCGCTTATATGTCTGATTCTAACTAGGAAAAACAATAGTGTTGACTCGACAAAAAAGTCCTTTTTTTTAATATTCACCCATTTTTTAATAGTCTAATGCAGGTTATTGTGGGCTGGGTCCTTCTCCATGGGCTTCTTTTTTCCGCTTTTTTGTTTTGTGGATTCTTTGATTCGATTTCTTTAATGTACAGCCTCTATCTATACTCTAAAGGAGCGTAAGCACTTCGATTTCTTCCACTTCTATTTACTATATATGCTATTCGACTGATCTCGTTCTCATTTTGACTCCGCCTTCATGAAATTCCAAGACCAAAAAAATGCTTCGATCTAAATTTTGGGCATATGGAATTCGTTCATCTCTAGTACTGAAGATAGAAGGGGAATCCATCTTTGTTTTAGGCTAGCAATAAAGCTAGGGTCCTGATCGATAAAGTACTAGTCCTATCTATCCACCTCTCCAGACACAATATCTTGAGTACCTATGATGGTGACCACATCTGCTGGCATGTGATGTTTGGACATAGAATCGAGTCCTTGTGAATAGGCAAAGCCAGATGCTCTTATTTTACGACGGTAGGGACGATTGCTTCCATTACTGACCAGAAAGACACCAAATTCTCCTTTAGGTGCTTCAACTGCGGGATAGGTAGAAGAAGCTGGTACGGAAAACCCCTCTGTATAATGTTCGAAATGGTGAATTGAGGTAGAGTAGACCGATGATCCTGTAGCCATTTGGTTGGCTATTGAAAGAAAAAGCTTGCATCTGCTCCCTCTATTATATAACCGGTCCCTTCTCTCTCCCAACCTAACGTGGTAGTTTCCCATCATAGGGCTTTCTATCTATAGATTGAGCCATTACCAAGGAGCTAATTCGTTCAGAACTAAGTTGACTCCTTCTATAAATAAGGCAGAGCCTCCTTGGTTCAGCATTATAGCACATAGGGCTTCGGCCCTACTACAGCGCTTGCTAACTCGAAGTGCCTCGCTATGAGAATCTAGCTTCGCCAACGCTCAGCTAAGTCTTGAACCTTCACGTTGACCCATTCACTTTCTTATCGCGTCAGGGTTATCTCATTGCGCGGAGCCCCAATGAGGAAGGTCTTAGTGGTTTATCATTGGGTCAATAATGTTAATCCCTCTTTTTGTGCTACTCTTAGGGCGGGAAGAAGATAAGAAAAGGCGAAGCGTTCTCTGATCTAGTCCCACTCTTCACCTCTTGGCTAACTAGGGATATTGGCTAACTAGGGATACGTAGACCCTATTCTTTCTAAAGACTACCGTCTCTCGGATAGATGTTGGTCCAGCCTACTACGAGGATCCCGTATCCAGCAACCCAACCTATACAAAGGGCATCAAAGCCCCTTTACTCGGTTGGAGTTATGAAGCTTACCAACATTTCATTTTTGATTAAAAAGGGAAAGGGCTCAGCTGGTGCACAGGAGCGCACTTTCATTTTCCCTTTACTAATAGGGGGTCCGTGGTTCCTATGCCGCCGTATTTTCCGGTCATTTTCTTTTAATACTTCGACTCGAAACGATCTCTTCTAGCTAGTTCAGTGGATAAGATGGCTGCGCTCCAGCTCACTCAAGAATGGGACTGCAATGGTCTGCCGGCAAGCTTATTTTGATCTTGGACGCAGTACATTAGAATCTTGAAGCACCACCACGAACGCTATCACGCGTCCGCCTGCGGTGCGGTAAGACACCACCTTCTTGTTCCAGCAGCCAACTCCGGTGTGTCAGCTTAGTTATCCTCATCAAGCCACTTACTTGATGTATAGATTCCTAACTGGTACGCCACTTACATGATGTATAGATTCCTAACTGGTAGACCTTTCCTTTTCCCCCAGATCAATGTAGAAGGAAGACGTAAGTGGATTCTTCTAAAGAACTGAAAGCAAAGTGCTTTGCCGGGGCGGGGGGACAGGAAATGAAAAGAAAGGGCTCCGAAGAAAGAAATTGGGGTTCCCAATGCTTCTCCATGCTCAACAAGATGCGCCAACCTCTGGATGCTCTACTCCTAACCCCACAAGGTTCCGAGACGGAGCTTAACCTGAGTCTCAATTAAGAATGGCGATGATCTATGTTTCACACGACGCATGATTCCATGGATAGTTTCATTTGACATCGTGATGGAGGACATAGCTTACGATCGTCGGCTTTGATCATGCCACTAAGCATTTGATTAAGACATTGCATAATGATCCGAACACTTTGTCTCATCTCTTCGATACGAATATAGTAACGATCATAGCGATCTCCTCTGGTACCTACTGGTACGTCAGGATCTAATTGGTCATGAACATCGTAAGGTGCCGCTCTTCGCAAATCCCAGTATACCCCTGAACCTCTTAATATTACTCCACTGAATCCCCAATCCTTTGCTTGCTGTGCAGTGACAATACCAATATCCACTAATCGTTGTTTCTAGATACGGTTGTCAGTTGACATCTCTTCTAATTCGTTGATACGAGAAGAGAATTGTTATGTGAAGGAATCAATATCTTGACATAAGCCAAGAGGCAGATCTTGCGCCACTCCACCTGGTCGTATGAAACTGGCAGCATCCTGGCTCCCGAGACTCTTTCATAGATTTCCAACAATTTCTCCCGCTCCTCAAAAGCCCACAAGAACGGAGTTGATGCTCCCACATCCATAGCATGAGTAGTTAAAGCAAGTGAATGATTTGAAATTTGAGTTATTTCACGAAATAACACTCGTATACATTGAGTTCGTAATGGTACCTCGCAATTCAAAAGTCTCTCTACGGCTGAAGAATGAGCGTGTTCTTGGGCCATCATAGAAACATAGATAAGATCAATGATGGAATGAACAACGAAACTTTACGACAACTTTTTTGTACACGTTCACTTGCATCACATACACAAGTGCTCTCTGAACTGGGCAATAAAGTCACCCATAACACGGCTCTCCTATTTGAGTTATCTTAGCCCCAGTCCATGCTATTCAATAATACTGGAAAAATGGCAGCACAAGGGTCCGAAGGAGTTGAAAGTTGGTCACCTTTGGAATATGAGTAGGGCTCCTAATGTTGGATTATATACTAAAAGTCTAGCTTTTTGTATGAACAATGTTATAATAATTAATTTGAAATGAGAATCATATGATCAAATGATTGCGTCTTATAATTTATTTATATGCATGATGCAATAGTCCACTTACTTTATACTGTAGATAATATGTTGTGCGACAACACGCGGAAGATCATATTATCGTTTCCTTATAAAGTATAAACAGATGCTCACAACCGAGATAGACGGGGACTATCTATTGGGATGGTTGTAGTGTGGTTTGGTATTAGCTTGTCTTGGCTATAGAATCACATTAGTGCACTTGTGTGTATTGAGCAGGACCGCTTGAGATCGTTCGACTTATACTGACTTATAGGAGAACTTGATCTCAGTTATTATGGAAGTTCATGCTCTTAATCCATATACAATAACCTCGACACGTAGGGCAGTATGTATTTCTTTGATTCATCAATGAGTGAGATTTACATGTAATTAAATCAACAAACTCGGTGAGTTGGGAAGTAATGCTGTCTCTATGGTGTGCTGTTGATTGTAGAAGGAATCCGTGTCCGTCATAGGTTGATGATGTCCCCTTGAGGAGCTCATAAGGATTATCATGTAAACCCTGCAGGTGGAATTTATTCTGGCATGATAATGAGATTGAGTGGTACTACTCTTGGATGAGATATTAATTAATTGAGTTGTCAGTAACTTAAATTAATTAATAGATATTGTATATCTTAAACATGGGGAGACGAAAAGGCTCATAATAAGAAGGACCCCAAAATGTAATTTTGGGATTGGAAAGGCAGTACAGTAATAATATTTTAGTAGAATATATTATTATTATTGGACTTAAGTATAAGCTTTGGGCTAAGCTTGGATACTTAAGCCAAATGGAGGCCCAACCCAATTTCTCCTCTTGGTCCCTGTTATAGCCCATGTATATATGTCACCTCAACTTATCTTGAACCCTAATCTATTTTATTATTCACGTGTGATGAGGGTTGAGAGCAGATTGAGGAGGTCTCGTAGATCGTCGCTCACACGACGTCGATATCGGACTTGGGACATACGGCAGAAGATCAGCAGAAGATCAGAAGGTAGTTTGTTGCTGCTGTCCGCCATCTTACGAAATTTATATAAAATGGTACAGTTCTCAGAATTCGATTAACAATATATTGAAGGAAAGCCGTTGAAGAGAGGATCGTCTGAGCACAAAGATCATTGAATTCTGAAATCAGATGAGGAAGTTATGGCCATTCTCGTGGGACTGCATAGTCTGTCAGCGAGAATCCTTCATCTTCTACATACCCTGGTGAACGGTAATCGTTTCTATGATTTATTACTTCCGCTGATATTAGAAACGTATGGATCCCTAACGGGTCACATTAACCAAACGATCCAAACGCCAACAATTGGTATCAGAGCTTCGGTTTCGTGGTGAAGCGTGACACGTTAGGCTAGTGTTTATGTGATTAGTTTTTTGAAATTAGGATCACATGTTTAGGGTTTTGATTTTACTGCTAAACCATGAATATCCCTATGTGATATATACCCTGTATCATACCTATTTTTTCGATGGTTGAGTGTGAGAGGAGTCGACGAAAACTGTTCGTCAATTTCACATGGAAGGAAGAAAAAGTGGGCAAAAACAGATTCACGTTTTTGAGAGAAAAACCAGCGCAGTGACATTGCAGAGGCAATAAACAGAGTTTCAACCATCGGATCAAGCTGAATTTTGGTCAGCACGTTCGGATTTTGTTGATGTACATTCTGAACGGTGCAGATCGTATTTGAAGCTTTGTGTTGTCGGGAATACGCCGAAAACAGAAGCAGGTTTTTGGGCGATTCTGTTCTGCGTAGTCGAGGGAAAAGAGCCGTTGCTCTCAAACTAACCGTTGGATCGACCTGTAATTTGGACAGCATATTCAGAACTTACAGGATTAGATTCTGAACGGTTAAGATTGGATTATAAGGTGTATACAATTGCGAAACCTGAACGACAGTTGGTATAGTTTGGTGTTGCGCATTGGGAACGCTGAACTTGGTTCAGTGCAAGTAGGCCCTTGGACAAGCGACAGCCCGAGCGAGGAGCGCTCATCACGGCACATGGTGTTGTGCACAGCATCAAGCGAATGGCATGGCTGGGGCACGTTTTGAACCGGGCAAGGAGCAGGGCGTGTGCTGCTCGTTGGCGTGCGGAGCAGCATGCTGAGTATAGGGCGGCTTGATGGGCATTGCTGCTTGTTGGGAGCTCGGGGCGTGACGTTTAAATCTTTCACGTTGGAGAGAAGTCGCACACATTGGCTTTCTGGGCGCTGAGATGGCGTGCATTGTGGCGTGCCATGTGGCGCACGGAATACTGTGTGAGGCTGGAAGGTTTGATCGATGCTGCATCAGGTTCGAGCGGATTCACATCAGGTTCGATTGGTCTGCATCAGGTTCTATCGATGCTGCACCAGGTTCAAGCGGATTCACATCAAGTTCGATTGGTCTGCATCAGGTTCGATCGATGCTGCACTAGGTTCGAGCGGATTCACATCAGGTTCGATTGGTCTGCATCAGGTTCGATCGATGTTTCACCAGGTTTGAGCGGATTCACATCAGGTTCGATTGGTCTGCATCAGGTTCGATCGATGCTGCACCAGGTTCGAGCGGATTCACATCAGGTTCGATTGGTCTGCATCAGGTTCGATCGATGCTGCACTAGGTTCGAGAGGATTCACATCAGGTTCGATTGGTCTGCATCAGGTTCGATCGATGATGCACCAGGTTCGAGCGGATTCACATCAGGTTCGATTGGTCTGCATCAGGTTCGATCGACTCTGCACCAGGTTCGAGCGGATTTGCATCAGGTTCGACTGGTCTGCTCAAGTTCAATTGGTCTGCATCAGGTTCCGCGTGAGTCTTCACAATGTGATCGGGCAGGGTGCCGGAGTGGTGGACCAGGCTGCGGGGATGTCGATCCCCATTGCAGTTGTCCGCATTCGTGATTGATGGCGAACAATCGATTTCGCTGTTATATAACTGTTATAATTTATTTATTAATTGATTATTGTTATATATGTATGCATGCTTTCTGTGATTTACTGTATTATGTGCCGTAATGGGAGCATGCTAGGTTGCGTATATTATTCTGAATATTATATGCATGTAAAAATCCTTGGTTTTAAATAACTAAGTGGGAGAGGGGATTGGTAATTAATTCCCGCGACCTCCATTATTGGTTTGTTAGTAATGTGAATAAACTTTAGCGTCGGCATTAGAGCCTTCCTCCCCATCGGATGAGTTTATTCATAGATTGCTGGAACAGACTTCATTAAATAATTATGTTTGTAATGTGATGCATATGAACTTGCGCGTTGGCATAGACCTTCCTCCCTATCGGATGAGCTTATATGCGGTTCACTGGTACAAACTTATAATTGATGACTATAGGAAGTTATCCAAGCGCGTGTGTACTTCTCCATCGGTAAGGCACATAAGCTTGCGCAATGGACTTGGGGTCAAATAATGGTGTACACTTAGATGCAAATAATAAGTATCCTCCCCATCGGAGTCACTGCTTTTATTTGCATGGCTAAAGAGGAACCGACTATTAATTATTTTGTCATAAAGTTAGGTTGACAAATGAAATTAATGGGTAAAACCTTCTGTTGTGAATGTTCGGGTTTGTAAACGTCCACACTATCGTGGCTTGCAAACTCACGGTGCTTGAGATGTCGGTGAATTTATATTTTATATTGTTTTGAGGGAATTAATATAAATGGATAAATTCGAAGATTTGATCGGTATATATATTTTATGATTCTCAGAATTTTGAATAGTTTTATTTCACTTATGGTTGACCAAAAGAAATTATATTTACTGGTCCAAAATTAGATGATTAGAAAAGAATCTTGGATTCTAATTTTACTGCTTAAGAAATACATGTGTGTTCTCAAAAAAGACTTATCATGATGCATATTAAAGTCTCTGGTGAAGAGATAAGAGATTCATAGAAATATGATGGTCTCATGAAACTCTTCGGATACTTGAGTAAGTTAAAAAGCGGTAGGTCATGATTGAATTTGATGAATGAATTGGAAATACATGGAATAGAAGTTGAAGGGGAAACCTAAGTCAATTTTATTCTTCATTGTTTGCCTAAATGTTTTGAGCAAGTTCCACCTGAATTACAAAGAGACTGTATATGGTGGAGAACTTCTGACAAAACATATGGCGAAGAAAATCCAATTTCATCAAGATGTGAACAAGGTTAGTATCTCATTCACTAGTTGTTGAAGCATGATTAGCGTTGGCATTTACTGACAACTTTTGTGTAGATACCAGAATCACTAAAAGCCTGCAACTAAGTGATGATGAAATAATAATATACATGGGTAAAACTACGAGAGTAGTGGTTGTTGCAGTGGGAGTTGTTTATTTATCTTACGATATGAATAAACGTTTGATTATGAAAAATTGTCTTTACGTACGTTTTCATAGAAAGAATTTTATTTCAGTTTCTATGCATTTATGGATGGATACTCCATTTCATTTAAATGACATGGTCATAGTAATGAAGGATGGAGCTATAATCTATTAAGGTACGTTAGTGACAATTTGTAAACTCTTAAATCACGTTTATACCACGGATGTAACAAATAGTAATTAATAATGCATCTTTTAATCCTAATAAGAGAAAGACTCTTATGCAAATGATTAGATTGATGATGAATTATTTGGAATTACTTAATTCATTTTATGGATAAGCCCTAGAAACAGTAATTCATTTGAATGTTTGTCTGTTTGTGGGATATGCTATAAAAATGAAGGTGATTTATTTAGTCTAAAAGATCGAAGGGTGATTGTTAACACAAACACTAGATTTTTAGAAAGAGTCTATGTAATAAATCACATACCCATTTATAAGTTGTCCTAAAGGATGTGAGAAGAAAACACAAAGTATTAGTACTAATTGTATAAGAGGATATACTACAAGTTAAACTGCAACGCGTGTCATGTCTGATACACAATTGCGTGTAGTGCCTTGTCGTAGTGGGAGGATTGTTCGACAACTTGAAAGATATATATTTTGGGAGAGTCGTGAGACTTAGTCCCTAGTAAACATGGATTGAACCCACGGATACGACGAAGCACTACAAGATCGAAATGTGATATCTTAGCTAGTGCAATGATGTTGAAATAGAATTGATGAATTCTAAATTAAATCTGGGAGCTTGTAAGACTACTAAATGGTGTAAAAGCCATTGGAAGGGGTCATACAAAATAAAAAAGGATCATATGATAAGGTGAAAACCTTGGAAGCAAAGCTTGTTGAGAAAAAGGTATACTCAGAAAGAAAGGGTTCGATTATGAGATAACCTGTTCGCCGGTAGCTATGCCTAAGTCGATCCAGACTCTTTTACCTGTTGCTACTCATATGGAATATGAAGGATAGCAAATAGATGTCAAGATAGCTTTCCTAATTGGAAGTCTTGAGGAAAACATCTATGAGAAGCAACCATAGTGATTCATTGCAAAGGGCTAAGAGCATTGTGATAGTAAGCTTAAAAGTGTCCATCGATGGACTAAAGCAAGCTTCAAGATCATGAAACATCCATTTTGATGAGGAATCCAGGCATATGGATTTATTCAATGAGCGGATGTGTCTTGTGTATTGAAAAGAGTGACGAAAATGTAGTGGTATTTCTTGTACTGTACGTAGATGATATATTGCTCATTGGAGACAATGAAAAAGTATTGTCGGGCGTATGGGTGTGGTTGATAAAGCAGTATGAAATGAAGGACTTAAGAAGAGTAAAAATATCCTTTTGATCACGGTAATACGGATCACAAGAAAGGATGTTAGGCTTAGCTCAAGTTTAGCAAAATGATACGATCCTTACTCATTTAGCATGTGAATTTATCTAAGTGAATGTGTCTTGAGACACAAAAAGAGATAAAGTGATGAAAGCGGTTCCTTATGCTTCGGCGAATAAGGAAGCTTAATCTAAGGAATGTTATACATGAGAATGGATAATTGTATTGTCAATTGCATAAACAGTGAGTATCAAGGTAACTAGAGATAAGAATGTTGAACTGTGGTAAGACATATATTTATGTACCTGAAAAAGACTAGAAATTATATGTAGGCTTACCGGACAGATTCGCTGCTTCTTATGAGTTACGTAGATTCGGATTTTTCAAATCAGATAGGGATGACAGTAAATCCACCTCAAGGTTATGTATTTAATTTTAGGAAGTAGAGCCATAATATGGAGGAGTGTTATATAGAAATATATTTCGAACTCCGGACTCCATCTTGGAAAGATGATAAATTGGAGCCTATAAGGCAGCCAAATTATCTATATGACTCTAGAAACTTCATGATGGACTTTGAAGTATTTATAAGTTTGCCCACGATTATCACAATTTAAATAAATGATATTGGTGCAGTTGCAAACTTGAAGGAATCACGAGTCCATAAGGCAATTAAACACATGGAGCGCGAGTACCACCTGTTACGAGAAATTGTATGATGTGGGGAAGGTTGTTGTTGCCTAGATTGCATCGGATGATAACCTAGTAAATCCATTTACAAGGACCTTAAAGCGAAAGCTTTTGATGGTCGTGTAGTAGGAGTGGGAATCAGATGTATGGCGGACGACATGACAGCATAGTCTTTTAGTATAAGTGGGAGATTGTTGGATTATATACTAAAAGTCTAGGTTTTTGTATGAACAATGTTATAACAATTAATTTGAAATGAGAATCATATGATCAAATGATTGCGTCTTATAATTTATTTATATACACTATGCAATAGTCCACTTACTTTATACTGTAGATAATATGTTGTGCGACAACACGTGAAATCTCATATTGTCGGTTTCCTTATAAAGTATAAACAGATGCTCACAACCGAGATAGACGGGGGACTATCTATTGGGATGGTTGTAGTGTGGTTTGGTATTAGCTTGTCTTGGCTATAGAATCACATTAGTGCACTTGTGTGTATTGAGCAGGACCGCTTGAGATCGTTCTACTTATACTGACTTATAGGAGAACTTGATCTCAGTTATTATGGAAGTTCATGCTCTTAATCCCTATACAATAACCTCGACACGTAGGGCAGTATTTATTTCTTTGATTCAACAATGAGTGAGATTTACATGTAATTAAATCAAAAACTCGATGAGTTGGGAAGTAATGCTGTCTCTATGGTGTGCTGTTGATTGTAAAAGGAATCCGTGTCCATCATAGGTTGATGATGTCCCCTTGAGGAGCTCATAAGGATTATCATGTAAACCCTGCAGGTGGAATTTATTCCGGCATGATAATGAGGTTGAGTGGTACTACTCTTGGATGAGATATTAATTAATTGAGTTGTCAGTAACTTGAATTAATTAATGGACATTGTATATCTTAAACATGGGGAGACTAACGGCTCATAATAAGAAGGAGCCCAAAATGTAATTTTGGGATTGGAAAGGCAGTGCAGTAATAATATTTTAGTGGAATATATTATTATTATTGGACTTAAGTATAAGCTTTGGGCTAAGCTTGGATACTTAAGCCCAATGGAGGCCCAACCCAATTTCTCCTCTTGGTCCCTGTTGTAGCCCATGTATATAAGTCACCTCAACTTATCTGGAACCCTAATCTATTTTATTATTCACGTGTGATGAGGGTTAAGAGCAGATTGACGTGGTCTCATAGAGGGTCCCCCACACGACGTCGAGATCGGACTTGGGACATACGGCAGAAGATCAGAAGGTAGTTTGCTGCTGCTATCCGCCACCTTACGAATTTTATATAAAATCGTACAGTAATCATAATTAGATGACCAATATACTGTCGGAAAGCCGTTGAAGAGAGGATCGTCTGAGCACAAAGATCATTGAATTCTGACATCAGATGAGGAAGTTATGGCCATTCTTGTGGGACTGCACAGTCTGTCAGCGAGAATCCTTCATCTTCTACATACCCTGGTGAACGGTAATCGTTTCTATGATTTATTACTTCCGCTGATATTAGAAACGTATGGATCCCTAACGGGTCACATTAACCAAATGATCCAAGCACCAACACCTAGGTGACGCTTTCGTGGAGGCAAATCGAAGGAAGAGCAAAAGGAAGGTTGGGCGCTTGTGGGGCGAGGCCACCAGGCAAGGCCGGTCCGAAGGAAGAGCAAAAGGAAGACCAGCTCAGAGATTTATGGCGCCCTTCGTTTCGCCAACAAAGAAGTCATCCTTGACAATTTACCATTCCTTCCCTTTCTATAACATACGCAGGCGCCCTCCTTTCCAATCACAAAGAAAAAATCCAATCAAAGCCCTACCTAAGTAAAGCTTCGTCTGTTATTTTCCCGACCCCAAAGGAGTTTACTCGCCCATTCCCTAGTCTCCGGCACTGCTCAAGGTTGTGTGCGACT
This sequence comes from Pogostemon cablin, assembly GCA_023678885.1. Lineage (NCBI taxonomy): Eukaryota > Viridiplantae > Streptophyta > Magnoliopsida > Lamiales > Lamiaceae > Pogostemon > Pogostemon cablin. Next base: position 10,126,001 of record CM042976.1, read on the forward strand.
CCATATGAGGACCTCCATCTCTTCTGCCCACTCTCCGTTCACACGGTTCTCAAAGCAGAAGAGAAAGGGTGGGCAGTAGGTACCACGAGCCCTCTGTCCCACACATTTATCTAGAAGAAAGTGTAGTTCAATCGGTTCCACCGAATGCTCCTATCTCTTGGCAAAGATCGTGTGAGTGTGTGGTTATGCTTTGGATGCTTCGCCATAGAATAGATCGACCTAGTTCCTATTCTTTTCCGGTGCACTTGCCTTATATCTCAGACACACAAGGAAGTACACGATGGGAAGGAAGCTGCCTTAGCCTTTGTCCGGCTGATCATTCTGCTTGCATCTTGCATTCACGACACCATTTGACTACCGCTCGGGGATGTAGTTGTAGATATGTTAGTCTTAGTAGGTCGTTGGCTCCACATGTTATAACCTTCTACGACATGCTGTTGTCGTTGTCATATTCCATATGTCAATTAGTCATCTCTGCCTCGCTGTGGGTCAGCACCTCCGAAAGAAATGGAGGACTTCATTCAGTGACCCTGTGATCGCCCTCTGAACGATCAGAAAAGGTAAAGCATGAAGATAAGTTTTGTACTCTATTAATTTCTCAGTCCCCCTAGTCGGGTGGGCGCCAGCAGTCTTTCGACCAGATCTCCCTAAAAACCGTACGTGCATGTCTCCCCGCATGCGGCTCACGCCATTCGAGGTGGCCTAGCTCGGCATTCATTCACAAATCCTGTAGTGAAATTGAGACTGCTCAACCTCACGAGTAGGCAGTGCTGTCTGCTGTACCTATCTATTCTTTGAATTTGATTTATTGTATTTTCTATTTATATTTATATAGGCTCGCTCCATCTTTTTCCAAGAATTCATGCACTTCCCTTTACTCCCTAGGGCCTTCTAAAATAGGAAAAAGTCTTCCATTTACTTCAAATGACCTGACCTCCCCTGGCTCTTCCACCGTCAGGTCTCTCTTTCCATCCTATGCTATGCTCCCCCGGCGCAGGACTACCACGCTTCGCGCCTGCGGCATTTTCGCCAGACGATCTTTGCCAGTAGTGCCATCCTCCCCGCTTGCTGTATGGGCAGGTTGTCCCTCGCTTCTGTGTTCTGTTAAGCTATGGATTATAGGAACAAGTGTAGTTGAATAAAACAGCAGGCGAGTTACACGTTCCAATGTGCCGAGGTGTAAGGTGCAGGTGGTGATGATCACCTCGGGGTATGCGCTAGCGCCCTTGACAGGCATTCCAGAACCCGCCAATGCTCGTGAAACACAGGTTGGTCGGTCCTCTATTCATCAGACCGGAGGTGTGGATAACGAGGCCACCTTAACAACCTTCTCCCATCTGTCCCTCTGTAAGGCAGGTCGGCTCGCTTGATTTGCTCAACCGCCCTTAGCCCAGTGCTCATGACGCGCTACATAACCTCCACCGTGCCTGGGGACAAAGCAGGGCATAGCTAGCGGCATAGGAGCTGACTCGGCATCAGTGCCTTCGTGCTGTACTGGAGTAATCCAATATGTGGTTCCGTACGTTCCACCACTTCTCCATTCATTTCCAATACTAATCGTGAAACACATGAGCAACAGGATGTTGAAGTCCGAAATTCAAAGTGAAATTTTTTATTTGCCTGTTCCTAGTCATCATGGAAAGAAAGGCAGAAATAAGAAAGAAATAGATTATTCCCTAAGAGCTTTTCCAACACTACTAGTACCTCAAAAGCATCTCCTTCGCCCGCGCAAGAGACTTCTACGCCAGGCGGGAATAACAGCTCTGTTATGAAAGAAAGCGGCAGATAGACTGACCTCTGCTAACTACTACATTTTATATAGACTGGAAGCTAGAGAGATACTAAGGTATAGTGCCGCTACCAGAGCCAGAGAAAGCTCTTTCATGCTAGGCGTCCAGACCTACTACGCCCGATCCGCATAACCGGCACACTTGCTATTTCCACTAACGCTTCATACCACTTCATCCTACCTACTATACCTGATAGAAAGCCATTCTATAACAATTCAAGATAATAAGAAAGTAAGAAATCAAAAGATAGCGATCGCTTTGGGAGCATCACGGGGGAGGAAGATAGAAAGAGAATCTATGACACTGGGAGTTACGCTTTTATCCCGCCTCAGCTTCGCGAATGGGACGAGAGCGAGAGCTGAGCACGTACGCTCTATACTTTTCCGCTTATTTCCCTCTAGTAAAAGATTAGCTCGTACCCCCTCCAGGGATTACTGGGGCCTGAGTTAAGCATATAGTGGATTGCTCTTTCTTTCGATGTTGGTTGATACTTTTTTTTGGAGTTTCTCTCTGTAGGCGTGCAAAACAAGAGAGCCACTGCTCTTCAGGGCGGTAAGGTGGAAAATTCCTTACTCCAACTTCAGAGGAACATCTTTGCATGAATCAATACTAACTCCTAAGTCAGCTGACCTTCTATTTTGGAGATTAGAGCAGAAGAACTCCGTAACGGCGGAGAAGGGTTTCGCCTCGACTCGAAACGATTTCATTTCTTCTCTTAAGATATTTCAGAGATATCACAAGTAGCTATCCAAACAACCAAACTAGGAGCAAAGATGCGGACATGGAGTATGAGGGAAATACCAAGTCAATCATAGAACATTAGTAGTTACCATGACGGTTGATATTGGTTTCCTTTCTTTAGAGCTTTAGCCTCCTATCTTCTCTTATGATATTTCTATTGACGTAGAAGTGAAGGTAGTAGAAGTCATAGTCAGTGATAGAACCTGTAAACTAGAAACTAGAATCTTGCTAACAACCTTCCATCCTTATATAATAAAAACATATACACAATACGATACGTTGTAAGGTAAGCGAAAGCATATACACATTACCAGTAGAAAAGCTATAGGACTTGCCGCGACACTTTTAGATATATATGAAGTATAATAAACTGACTATATATTTAGATAGATATGCACCAACTTCACCTGTGTTTTAAAAACCTACACTGGTCGGGGAAAAGAAATAGATCGAGCCATACGAATAGAATAAGAGTAGTACGAATCCACCCGAGGATTGCTTGTGGGGAATGGCGTCTACTTCCGCGGATGATGATATGGTCTCAACTTCCAAACGTGGTACCCAACCAGCTTATATAGTAAGCTAGTAAGGTAGGCCTAGAGCATAGTTTAGCAGGAGAGGCAAAAGAAGACCTTCTATATCCGTTGGGAGACCCGCTTAGGGGTAACAAGCAGTACAACTACTGCTCCTAAGTCTCCGACTGCCACCCGATTAGTTCAATTTTCTTGGTTAAGTGCTACCCTAAATTCATTCTGTCGTGTAAGGGGATCCATTTATTAATAAGAGGCATAGCTCTGTACGGCTTAACAGATTGAGTTCCACGTTGGCCTCCGAAATGCCTTCAAGAAGAAGGTCGGATTCACGTAGTTTGAGCGTACGGCACCTACTGCAATGTGGCCGAGGCTACTAGCACTCAGTGACAGATCTATGCAATGTCTCTATATTCTAGCCCGACTATGGGGTACTTTTCAAAATATGTATGGCTCGCATGCTCAAGGACGAGAGCGCTCATAGAAGCTGTTAAAAGTAATAGCAGCTCAACTTCAAATTGAAAATAGGGAAGGATTTACCATTCTATCTAGGGTATGCAGGAGTATGAATACATGAGACGGCAGGGTTCCAATACTACATACTCTCTCAGTAGTTCTGCCGGTTCTGATCCTATGACTGAAGCGAGACTGAAACTAAGAATTTTTTTTCATAACCAAACCATAGAGTACTTACTACCGGTGCCACGGAAAGATCTGTTTTTCGATTTTGCATATTCTATCCTCCTGCTTTTTTCTTAAAAGCATAGTATAGTGATAGTGCCCAGTTCACAGCTGCGGAGCCCGCCTTCCCTTGACCACACAGAAGGGAGGGTTATAGTACAGATGTATGCTAAGGTATTAGTAAGACAGATGTATAAAGTGCATATGTACGTACTATAGCTGTAAAATCAAATAGATCCTGCTTATTTAACCCAACCCATGTTTTGTTTCCCATCCCCTCTCGAGAAACAAGTGGGCTTTTTCTTTGCAAAATTGTGCTCAATTTCATATGTGGCAATTCCACGTAACTGACTTCCGGAAGAATAGTAGAGCTAGTTAGACTTAGATGTTCACCCGATATCATTCCATTCAAGCTACGCTATCTTCACTTCGGCGTCAAAGCCTCTACTAAGCCTCAGAACTCTCAATCTCATAAATGGAATACCTAGGTTCTGAAAGAACTGATTGTAAGATATAAAAATGCTGCTTCATTGGTTCGTAGTAGAGTTTCCACCTTCCATTCAATATTGCTGCTGTGGAAATGTATAACCCGTAGCCATTCAATATTGGATTACTTTGTAGAAGTAGAAAGTTGATGAAGATGGTACACTCACTCACAGGTCGTATGTACTCGTGGGACTATGAGAAAAAGCACTTTATTGGCTTATAGATTCGAATGAGCTGAATAGGAAGATCAATCCATGAACGCTTCAGCAGTCGGGACAAACTACTTATCCTTGCTGCCCGACACTGCTCCTCAAAACCACGCTAGCTATGAATAGACCTCAAGAGTGACATTTGAGACTACTGGAAATGCATGAACTTCAACAGTTGAATCAATATCCTGTAGCTTTCTTTCAACCATAGAATTTCTCTTAATCTTACGAAATTTTGAGACGCCATCCGGCATGATCCATTGAGCAAGCCACCGGGAAGATGCAAATAGATCCATCAAAATAGGCTTCTCAGAATGGAACTTGTCGAGCTACCTATTTTTTTGCCAGGATTGAGCGACTGGATCTAGATTCGATTTTGAGCTTTTTTTCTTCTTATGAGATTTCTTCGATGAATGTGTTCTCGAGCTATCTTCCTGTCTTTAACTAACTACCTGTACCACTTACTTTCCATGAGCCTTAAGCCTATGAATAAGGGCAGAATTTCCTTCAATAGTTGTTTGGTATCATGTTCAACTGTTGGCTGTGTAGCCTCTTCCTGAAGAGCTGGAGTTGTGGATCGACAAGTGGCCTGGCTAGCAGCTAATGGATTGTCTGGGGCTGATGAAAGGGACTTTTCTTGAGGTACCATTTCGAGATAGGTTGATTGAGGCTGGCTAACGCCCATTTCAAGATATATGGATTGTGGCGCCTAATAATCTATTTAATAAAGGGCAGACCACTTATTCTAGCAGAAAAGCTAACCCGACAACTTCAATCATGGAAATAGAAGAGAGCTTTGCCTAAACATGGGAAAATAAAGCGTTTTAAGGCATCTTTCTGACCTCCTTCAGTAGCTCTTTTCTGACCTCATTGTGTCTAATTCCCTATCGACGCATCCAAATGGACATTTTTATTTAATAAAGTTTTCCTCCCCTACTACTATCAGAATTGAATAGCAAAGAACCACTTCTGAGGGTTCGTTGTGGGGTTGTGCGCTATGGCATCGTCGAGATGGTGGAATGGTTGCTCCCGACTCTGCTTTAAGTGTGGCCTATTGTCACTCCCGATTGATTGAAGCTGGTGAACTACCAATTATATTATAGTTATTACCGACTTGGGAAAGCATTTGTGACACATCGATACAATTTTTTGTATGAAAAAGATATCGAGCTGAACTCCATTCTGGAAGCATACTAGGAGAGAAAGGGAATATCGATCTACTTCTACTATGTTATGTCGGCTTGAACTAACCAATTGGACACCTCAAGATTAATCCTTTATAATATAAAGGTACTGTGACTCTGACCATGTAACGCCCTTCTTCTATCTTAATAGAAGGAATTCACTTGTATCGGCCATAAGGTGGCTTCATTAATAGGACCTTTAATGCGGGGTATTCAGTCCTGTCCTTCATGGACGGATACATGTTCTACAAGAAAATCCGCATGGCACCAGAAGATGAGGATTTTCTTCAGGACACCTAAAGGAATCTCTTACAGAACACTTTTCCAACTATAGATAATTCTCAATGTTACTGTGTCAGATTCGATCCCTCGAGATCATATCATTCCAGAGCGGACGATTTCTAGCACTCTTCCGAAGGCATATCATACAAGAAGAGAGAAAAGAAGAAGACTAGCTTGAACGAACGAATACAAGGAGGGACTCTCTATATCCTTTTCCAGATCCATAAAAAGATTCTCCAGTTGCATCTTTACTTCTATTGCCGGGAGCATACCTCTGGATTTTGGGGCCTGGGAATCACCATTAGCATTAGACGTCTATCAGACATACTCCTTTTCGTTGTACCGATTAGGATCGACGCTTTCACTTTCTTTGCTTCCTACTAGATCCTTTACATAACCACCTCTCTGGCTTGACTATGCCTCGTGACCACTCTTGGCTATACGGACTAAGATTGACTCTGGAAACCCATTTTTTGCACACTGAGTCTCTTATAGGGATATACACTTGGGTTGGGTACGAGACCGACTATTCCACATGGTTTGCTTGTAAACATAGAGCCTGATGCACATCCAGTCTTCTTCTATATGCTTTATTGCTGGATCAGGCTTTCGCCCATTGTTCGCTATCGGGCATACTGCCCCGACTTTAAGACATTTTCTTTTTGGAGATGACTAGTAGATCTGGATTCGTACTTGGGGGAGAGTTTGCTATCACCTTGTCCAACCTCAGGATGCTTTACTCCTATCCTCCCTTGAGTGAGATCTTTTTTTTACTTCTCCTTTCTTTGTTTACTCTATCAGGTCTGTATACTTTATTCGCCTGAGAGGGAGCATTCTTCAAGTCTCCTCCCCAGCTCGTTATTTGATAACTTTTATTACGCTTCTTCCTGTAGATTCCACTCGTAATTGATTGGCCTCTCATATAGTTGATGTTGATTGTTTATCCCCTGCGGGAAGGATGGCTGCTTCCTACTTGCCTTGGTTTTTCCATACAGACAGCCTTGATACGAGATCCTCCTAGCCTCTGTCTATATTTTAGGTCTATGTTCGCCTTTTCCCGCCAGCTTAGCTAGGTGCTTGGTGTCAGCTATGAAGCCCCTTTTGAAGGGAACACGACCTACCAACAGACTTTAGTAAGTAGTTGGCTTAATCAGTGAATAAGCGCGTGGAACTCTTGCTTGTTTGATGCTTTCCAGTGGTAGTTGCGTCAAGCAGCATAAGCGCTTACCTGATCATGGGTGTAGAGTGTAATAGGACCATGTTCTCTTTATGAAATGGGGTGGGGATTTGAGTCTTTCCTTTGATTCTTCTCTCTCCTTAGCACCGGCACTAAATGGTTCACTCAAGATAGACTTCATTAGATCACAAGCAAAGGCTAAGCCACTAGATAAATGATAGTCTTATTTCGAAGAATATCAGCAGATAGAGAAGGAAATTCTTCTTTTGTCAAAAAGCCCGTTAAAGCTGTCTGATATAGGTAGGTACTAAGGCCTATGACTCATTCACACGCTTGAATTTTGTTTAGAGTACCAAGATAGGGGCGAGTACTACATGAGCTCGTAAGTCAAGTACGAAACAAGCCTTGTCTACGAAGCAAGAGCCCCCTCATCTTGCTTGCTTCTGGAAAAGCTTCAAGCTCTACATAATAGGCATTCTGGTATGGCAGGAATACCACTTTTTAGGTCGACCACTACATAGGAGCGATAGCGAAGCCAAGCCATATAAAGGCGAGTAGCCCTTATAGCAATAGCAAAGGGCCTACTTATAGCCCTATAAAAATCGTAGAAATGCACCCACGGGTAGTGATACTTTCTATCTATTAAAATCTGAGTACCCATACATGATGCAAAGATGTTGAGAACATCGTCATTCTAAGACAGAAGATTCCATTCGGGGAACCGGATCCAAGTCAAATCGAGATTGTCCAACGATGCAATCGAGATTCCATCGACGAACTGTGAGTGAATGGAATGATCTAAGGAAACTCAGACATGATCATATCAAGATCTTAGGGTTCATCAAGAACATGAACATAGGCAGTTCTCCCTTAGGGTTCCAAAGCGCACAACTTTGACTCTAATGAATAGAAAGTGATTGAACAATGTTCTAGAAGTCAGATCTAGTGCTACTCATGAGCGTACAAAGCTTAAAGCAAGGAAGAATAGCATTAACAAACTATTGGCATCCTCTTTTTGTGACTCATAGCTTATCCTCTCTTCACTCTCTAAAGGTTACTCAAGAGAGCTTCCTTTGTCACCGAAAATAAAGCAGCTTGAAAACTCTGTGCTTCACCATCCAGCAATAGTAGCAACATTACATTAAGGGATAGAATGGATTCTTTTTTTGTTCACTTAAAGAGTTCCCGCTGTGATTAGTATCCTTCTAAAGGGAAGCTCCCCATTGGACTAGATGGGAATAGTCATTATTTGCTTGACTGGAAAGGCAGGGAACCCCTTTTTTGATTGTATAAAGAATACCAAGGATTATGCATTCGCTTCTCTCTTTTCTTTTTTTCTCCAATCCTATATTTTAGATAGGCGATGGCATATGGATAAGGAAAAGAATGGATTAGTAGTTAGTTGTTAACTTCCTTTCGAAGACCGGTTGCAATCAGTCTTGCAAGTCCAAGATCAGCTGTGTAATAAAAGGAGTCAGCACATTTCCATTTCGAATCTCCTGTCTTAAGAATGGTCTCGCGAAGCCGATAACCGTTCAGCTAAGATACGTGATGACTAGTGAATAAAGACAGAATTCCTTCATTCTGCCTTGACTTTCATTCTTTCTGTTTCGAACTTCTGCTCTTTCCGCTCCTCTCCCGGTCTCATCATCTTCGATCTTCTAGTTCATTTTTCCTACGATCCCATCTATTCTATGGATTGTTATTGATTCAGCTCTTGAGCTTTTAACTTATACGCATCTGCCGAAGAAGCAGATATGCTAACTACCTAAATTACACCGACCCTTCTACTACAAGGAATTGGATGTGTTAGCAGTGCTTGGATAAAGCTTTCAACATGGGTGAAAATCAGACAATCTCTTCCCATCTTAGATCAGCAAAGGGCTTATTCATAGATGTCCAAAAAAGTGGAAAAACAAATAATACAATAAGAGAAGAAAAGTCAGGATTCATGGGGTGAAAACTCTTTAGTAGCTTAGCCTTTTTTACTACACTTTCTTCAGTGAGATTCCTTTCTATCTGGACTCTTTCTATAGGGTGTGACATTCACTGGTAGAAAAAAAGCTACCAGGCTTGAAAAGACAGCTTTTCTTTGTTTGCTTTTCTTCCTCGTTTTTGTTCTTATCCGATCGGGTTGAAAGCGCCCGATACCTCTTCTTTCACAAAGAACCTATCTTCTCTTATTGTTCGAGTAGCCGGTGCTGCTGTTGATGGTCTTTTCTACGTAATCGCAGTTGGTCTTACATCCATTGTTCAAATAGCCGTAAGCAGTGGTGGTTCAAGAAATGAATCAGAATCTTATCTTTGTTCTACCGCTTTAGAGCTAGATGCTCCCAATTATAGCCTATATAAGATAAAGAGTTCTTCACGTCGGCTGAAAGCCTGGAATCATATCACACATGCACAACCTGGCATCTCTTGTTCACGAATGCCCTCTTTCGGCTTTCAAGGTAAAGGTAAAGGTCGAAAGTGCTTTGATGGAATTACCGGTCTTGATCCCTGTCTGCTTCTTATACTATTAGTAGATTATATAACTTTCTCGAAGCAAGAAAGGGAATCCACAGAAGGGCTTACGACGACTAGGCTATTAGATAGGGCATTATCGGGTAACTCTCAATTGAATAAGAAAAGGGAGAGCTCCGATCTTTCTCTGCCTCTTTGGGCATTCAAACAAGAGTTTCAGAGGGCTAATGTAAAAAAAGCCCTATACAGAGGATCGTTTCAAAGGAAATGAGGGGCGTAAGCTGCCTTGAATAAGAAATTCACATCTATAGAATAGATGGAATATGGAAAAAATGCATTCTTGGCAAGTGAATCATAGGTTTTCAATGAGAAAGCTTAGGAAAGCAGGACTAGTGAAAACGACAGGAAGCACTATGGACTTTAGCAGGAGGCTTGAAAGCAGTTCCTTACGAAAGCAAAGTTATCAATTAGGTAAGCAAGAAGCTAAGGTGAATCTTTTTTCTATTTTAAATGGCGAACTAGCAAACCAGATTGAAAAAAGTAAGGAATAAGATCCACCTATCTTTTTCCTTCTGTATTGAGTAGAGAAGAGCTTGGGTTTGTAGGTCCCTTACAGTTATCCGTTTAGGGGCAAATCCTTCCAGTTTTTCTTAAGCAGTGAAGATGAGGCGAGTGTTTGGGGTACAATCTGCAACTATATAACAAAAGAGGACGCTTCTCCTGGGTGAGTAAGACTTGCTTCAAATAAAGGAAGTAGCAGAAAGGATTGATGAGGAAGTTTTCATTATACACCCCTCTTATCATTCTGAAAAAGAATGATTGATTCAAGAATAAGGCTTTTTTTCGGAAGCTCTGAAATGGAAACCTCCTCCACCTATCAGCTCCTTCTCTTGTCCTCATCCCTATGGTATAGTTCATCATCATCAGGGATTTGAAGCCTGAGGTTTTTCAAATCCTAGACAGTTAAAGGCACCTTTGTATGAAACTTTTACCCTTTTATTGGCCTCGTCCCTCTATCTTGGCTGGGTTATCCTTCATTACACTGAGGCTATGTGATTCGAACCAATGGCCATCTTTTTTTGAATTTCAAGATTATCAAAAAGACGATTTCATTCCATGTTTGGGTTTGATTTTCTCCATCCTGGTTCACCCATACAGAGCTGGAAATTCGGTTTACTCTACAACGATAGGGATCTGTTATTCTTGGTCTTAACCTGTGAAGCAAAGGTTGACCTAGGGAAATTTCTCATCCAAAACTAAGATTTTCATCTCTGCACCTTAACTAAATTCTGCAATAGTCTTTAATTTCTCCTAACACTTTGGCAATAGTCAAACAATCCAGACATTCCAGCCTGATGGATTCATCCAGTGTAGAAAAAAGAACTATCATTCTCACGTCTCTGCAAACCCTTCGACAAAGATTTCCTGAACCTGATGGAGATTCTGTTTCCATTCATTGATCTCAAAAAGAAAATGCCAATGCTAGCAAAATTGTTTGATCGTCGTACCAGGCTCAGGAAATGAAGAATCTAGAAGGTTCGCTCTGATTGATAAATTGCAATTAATGCTCGTTGCAAAGAAAAAAGGAATAGTAATAAATAGATTTCCCTCATTTTTCGCTGACGGTATCCACCCTAGATCCTGGGAGCTTGAATAATCATGGATCTTGCACACACCTCCTTTCTTTTCAACCCTAAAGTCGAATTCAATCATTTCACTCTCTTATATAGAATAATGGCTAGAACCGGGGAGGGACTTTAGATGATACAGAGTCTACTTAAGAGGTGTTGGCCTACTTAGAGAATATACACGTGCAGTAGGCTGTGCTAGTACTCAGCTTATATTCCCTTCTTGCTTGCTCTCCACGCTTTATTGGAATAGAAGAAAAAGTGGTTGAGTGAGTCAAACCCACGGCCTACATAGAAAGGAGGGATGCTAACGGTATTCTACGCTCTCGATCCATAGACGAGAGCAACTGGGTAGAATGGTGTCCAAGGGGTGGAAGGGAAATAGAATACGAAGTAGGGAAGCTCGGCTTCAAACCTTACAAGGTAAAAAGATAATCGAAAGGGCCGGACCACACATGTTGTGGATAAGGAGGGGTTTTTCTGTGAGGACCGTGTATAGGTTGAGATTCCAAGGCAAATGAAGAAGAAGAATGATCACATGCCCGCATTGGAAGTCCAAGAGCATTTCTCTCTTTGAGGTTCACACTCATATCTGATAAGACGAAAAGAGTCCGTAAGCGAGTATATCACCTAAATCACTTACAATACATAATAATGGAATATTAAGGTCCGCATTAATCATCTGAAAACGTTCAGTCTTAAAGTCGATGAATAGTAGGGAATAGAAACTATTTGCTCGAAAGGAAGATTGAGTAGAGGGATGGGTTCTTCGAAAGACTCCTCTTTAGTGTGATTCTCATTCGGGAGTGCAAGTTGGTTCATGGAATTCGATTGAGCACTTGACTTGTCCAAACTAAAAAAGAAAATGTATGTGTCCCAATACCCAAGTAATTTTACTATCAAAAATAAAATCGTTATAAAAAATAAAATCGAAAATAAGTCTAAGGAAGGGCCTAGTTAAATAGGCTAATGAGATGGAATTTATGACTCCTACTAAGGTTGAATGGACTGGAAATATTACATTCTATAATACGAAATTTATCGAACTTGGGTAAATTTTTCAAAAGCAAAAGGCTGATGAGCCTTTGGAGGAATATGTCAAATGCTTTAGAGATAAGGTGCTGGAATGCTGGATACTTACCTATTATCTTGCTTAGTCGAGGAACGATGTGTGCTAACCTTCTAACCATATTGGTATCTCACTCTTGAAAAAAGGATTTAACCCCGGCCCGTCTACCATTATTTATATGTAATTGTTCGTTCGCTTGCCCTGGGAGTTCGGTTATGAAATACCATCCCTTTATTAGTATTAGTAAGCCCCTGCGGGAAAATACTTAATAGTGTGGTAAACAAAACCCCGCCGACCTTGGCTATTGCCTTTCCACGCCGAAATCGCATCACTCAAGCCTTCTCCGCCCTTATCTTATGGTGGATGCTTTAGCTCCCGCTATTACTACTGAAAAAGCCTCGAATAGCTCTCTTTCCTCTTCACTTCACTAGCTGCCCTATTCGCTTAACTACTTGCCTCAGGTATTCCCACAACAGCGGATGGTAGCATCAGTTGCCACTCTATCTATTCTCTTAGTTCCATTGCCGCGCTTCCTACTAGTCGTATAGGAATGAAAAGAATCAAAATCCTGTGATGCTTTTATTATACTCAAATGGATATAAAAAAGAACTCTACCACGAAAAACACTATCAATTATGTCCTTCAAATGGAGTTTTCCACTATTATATATATCGAACATTGATTGACCTAGGCCTTGATGATGAGTTATTGGAGTATGGAGGCCCATATTTGGTGCAATTTTTGTAAAATGTTGGACGTGACTCTACTCATGAGGCTGTTTCCTCAGTTGCATCCTCAACTTCTCCCATGGGTAATTCTATAGTGCCTGTTGCATCTAATCAGATGAAGTACTTCTTACTTCTAACACGGTATTATGTCTTGAAGCGTCAGCATGTTCTTGCTGCTCAAATATTGGTGAGGCTATGTGATACCTGAGCTTCTCACTACTCATGTGTCAATATAATTTAATTTGTATTTTGTGCATTTTATAATTATGTGATAATTATGTGGCAATTATGTGATAATAATGTGGTAATTATGTGACAATTGATTTTACATTTTATTTATCCTTACATTTTAATTGAGACATCCTTGATAAAATGGTGATAATATGTGAATATATGTGTGCATAAATATTTACGTGCATTAATTTGGATATATGAGTAAATTATTTTATGAGTATAAATACACTTTTCTTAATTATTAAGTATCACACGTGTTCTCGTAAGAATAATAGTGGGTAGAAAAATGTACACGTATGTATTATATCTTAGCTATTAAGTATTGGACGCATATTCTTAATGAATAATAATATAGTACTTACTATTAATAGTAAGTATAATAATAATAATAATTTTATTTACTATTAATAGAAACTTACTATAAATAGTAAGCTACTATTATTAGAAAGGTTGAGGCGGTGGGATTGTGAATCCATCCTGTAATACCATCTATAAAAACCCATGTTGGGTTGATCTGCGAAGAACAACAGTTTAGTAAAAAAAAGAGAGAGAGAGGGAAAGGAGAAAGAGAGGAAGAAAGAAAGAGGGAGAGAGATGAGAGGAGAGGAGAGAGAGAGGGGAAGAAGGGAGAGGAGGGAGCGCGCTGGAACGTGTGTGTCGGAGCGAATTAATTACAGTTCTTCACGAGATCTATACTATTATCACTACTAGGAGTACATGTAAGTAGAAGTCCAACTACAATGCATAAACATGTTGTTTGTGAATTATTTGTGATTAATATGCGATAATTATATTATGGATTATTTGTAATTAGTTTAATTACGATATGAATTATTTGAGATTAATTTGTCATACAAGCTGTTGATTTATGTGATTTGAAGAAAGTAGGGTTCATATTGAACAATATTATTTGTAAATTATTTGTGATACTTTTGTGATACAAGTTATGGATCTATGTTATTTGAAATAATATCATTGTCATATATAGATCTGTGTGATTGGAAACTATTGAAAATATATTTGTATGGCTTGAGAAGATATTGGTTACAAGGATCTGTGGGATTCGAGTTGAAGTTGTTATTCAAAAAGTGGATCTGTTCGAATTGAAGTTAAATTGTTGCTTTATTGTGATTACATATTGATATTGATATTGTAAATGATTTGTGATGCACATTTAATTTTTTTGGGTGCATATCATGCATGAACATGAAAAGTGTTTTCCTCAAAATTATTAAGATACTAATGGTGTGTGCGGCCACTATATATGCATCTCTGTTAGGGTTCGGAAAAATTGTTCCCGACACTTTATTAGGTGTTCGGAAAAATTGTCCCCAACACTCTGCTAGGGTACTTCGGAAAAATTGTTCTCGATACTTTATTTGGGGTTCGAAAAAATCATCCTCATTGAGCTCATTTGGGGTGCATATCATAAGTGTGTCGTGGGGATCCCGCAATGTGAACAATTTTCAAAATAAAAGAGATCAATTAAAAAAATTAGGAAATAGGCGATAGAGAATTAAATGCATTTTCATGCACTGACATGCATGATTTCTACTTACTGAAATTTTTGTCTCACTAGTTTATGAATTGTTGGTGAGCCTGATGATGTTTGAGTATGTGGGGTGTGGTGCAAGCTGTGGAGCTCCTTCAGGGTTTTGAGCGGATGTACATAGATGACGACCTGTTGGGCAAGACCGTGGATTTATTTTGTTTCCGCTAATGATTTTGTTATGTATTATAATAAGTATTATCACGAGTTTTTATGGTTTGAAGTGGTATCAGAAACCAGTTACGTATGTTGAACTGGTGTGATGATTTTGGTTATAAACATATTATGTGAAAAAAAATTATATGCAGGTTTTTATAATGATGATGTTTAATGTTAAATAATATTTGAATTATAAGTTGTTTAAGGTGGGTCGTGTCAGAGTGGTATCAGAGCACGACTTAGGTCCTACAGAATGTCAATATACATGAGCTCATTCCTTGGGAGAGCAGCTTTGCATGTAAGTATTATTTTCGTTATGTTGTGTTATGTGTCATATAAATTATATTGGCCATGTGGTGTAGGACTTATAGTTAGTAGACAAAATGGTAAGGGCTACAGGTGAAAGTTCTGAAGGGGATAGGACTGCTGAGCAAGCAGCACCTACTGAAGGAAATAATCGTGATGCGGTGATTACTCGACTAATGAAACTGGTTGAGCACCAGTCCCAACAGATACAGCAACTGATTCAGCAGAGATATATGGGTGGACAACCAGAGGGTAATGCAAATCGAGATAGACGTCAACTAGAACGTGTGGAAATGGTTTGTGAGAGGTTTCGAAAGCTGAGCCCTCCAATATTTGAGGATGCAGCAGACCCCACAGATGCAGAGGATTGGTTACGCACGGTGGAAACATGTTTCAATACAGTAGAATTCCAGATGGGGATAGAATGTTGTGTGCTTCTTTCAAGTTACGAGGAAGTGCAGGCCACTGGTGGGATACGATTAAAAGTATCGAGGATGTCACGACTATGTCATGGAAAGGTTTAAGGAGCTTTTCAGAAACAAATACTTTACAGCACCAGTGAGAGCCATGAAGATGAACGAGTTCATCCAGTTGAGGCAAGGTGGCATGTCAGTCACAGATTACCTTCGTAAGTTTGAGCAGTTGTCGAGGTTTGCTGAACATATGGTTAGTACGGAGGCACTGAAAGTGGAGAGATTTGTGGAAGGCTTAAGGCCTGAACTTTACAGAGATGTGAGTATGGCGGGACTACATGAGCAACATACTCACAAGTTGCAGAAAGGGCCTAAATTGCTGAGCAAGCGGAGATGAGGATCTGACAAGCGCAGGCTATCAAATGTCAATTTCAGCAGAAACCAGTGCAGCAGTTTGGGAGAGTTTATAAGAGGCCGATGCCATTTTAGAGCCAGAAACCTAATGTTCGAGTGGAGCAAGGGCAGAGACAAGGAGAACCCAACAAGCGTCTTAAATTCGATCAGGGTAAGGTGCCACCGGCGCCGCCACTACCTATATGTCCTAATTGTCTTAGATCACATGGTGGAGAGTGTCAAATTCCTTCGAGAACGTGTTACATATGCGGGGAGAAAGGACATGTGACTACTACTTGTCCTAAGAAAGTGAAGCAGGGACAACAGGGAAGAGCTCCAGCAAGGGTGTACACTTTGACGCGAGAGGAGACTGATGCGAATCCCTCAGTTGTCACGGGTAAGTTTTCTATTTTTGGCACTTCTACATATGTGCTATTTGATTCTGGAGCAACACATTCATTTGTATCCACTGAGTATCTGAGGAAGCTGGGTGGAACACCTAACTTGATTGAAGCTAATTATGAGGTGATGATACCTTCTGGTGAGTCAAAGCAAACTAATAAACTTCTGCGAGATTGTGTTATTCCTATTGAAGGAAGATAACTCCTTACTAATTTAATTGTGTTAAGTATGAATTATTATGATATCATATTGGGTATGGATTGGCTGTCAAAATATGGTGCTACAATAGATTGTCAGAAGAAGAGTATCGCCTTTCAGCCATTGAGGGGAGAACCATTCACTTTTGTTGGGATCAAGAAGAATTTTAGATGTCCTGTTATATCAGCAGCAAAAGCACAGCGGTTGTTGGAAAGCGGTTGTGAGGGGTATCTGGTGAGCGTAATGAATGTTGAGGGGCAACAATGTCCAGTTCTCGATAATGTACCAGTAGTTCGGGAATATCTGAAGGTATTTCCATATGATCTTCCAGGTTTGCCACCAGACCGGGAAATAGAGTTTGTTATTGAGCTGCAACCAGGAACTGCTCCTATATCTAAAGCGCCATACAGAATGGCACCAGCTGAACTGAAGGAATTGAAGATACAGTTACAAGAGTTACTAGACAAAGGATTCATCCAACCTAGTTTCTCACCTTGGGGAGCACCAGTTCTGTTTGTTCGAAAGAAGGATGGCACGTTGAGGATGTGCATCGATTATCGGGATCTCAATAAAGTTACGGTGAAGAATAAATATCCATTGCCTCGCATTGATGATCTGTTTGATCAGCTACAGGGTGCGGCTATCTTTTCGAAGATTGATTTGCGGTTGGGGTATCATTAGTTGAAAATAAAGAAGGAGGATATCCCAAAGACTGCATTCAGTACAAGGTACAGGCACTATGAGTTCTTAGTGATGCCGTTTGGATTAACAAATGCTCATGCAGCATTTATGGATTTGATGAATAGAGTATTTCAGGAATTTCTCGATAAATTTGTGATTGTGTTTATTGATGATATTCTGATTTACTCTAAGAATAAGGAAGATCATGCTCTACACTTGAAAAAGGTGTTCGAGATTCTGAAGGAGAGGCAGTTGTATGCGATGTTCAAAAAGTGTGAGTTTTGGTTAGACCGAGTTGTTTTCTTGGGACACGTGGTATCGGGAGAAGGAATTTCAGTAGATCCATGTAAAGTTAAAGCAATCAATGATTGGCCACAACCCTCAAATCCCACTGAGGTTCGTAGCTTTCTTAGATTGGCGGGATATTATCGAAGGTTTGTTGAAGGATTTTCTAAGATTGCTTCACCATTAACACAGTTGACCAGGAAGAATGTGAAGTTTACATGGACGGAGGCATGTGAACAAAGTTTCCAAGAATTGAAGAGAAGGTTGACATCAGTACCTATCTTAACTATTCCTACAGAGACAGGAAACTTCAAGGTTTACAGTGATGCTTCAAAGAATGGTCTTGGGTTTGTATTGATGCAGAATGGGAAAGTGATAGCGTATGCATCCAGACAGTTAAGGGAGTATGAGAAGAATTACCCAACTCATGATTTAGAGTTAGCCACAGTGGTGTTTGCACTCAAGATTTGGAGGCATTATCTGTATGGGGAATGTTGTGAAATCTATACTGATCATAAGAGTTTGAAGTACATTTTCACTCAGAAAGAGTTGAATATGAGGCAAAGAAGATGATTGGAATTGGTGAAGGATTACGACTGTGTTATCAATTATCATCCGGGAAAAGCCAATGTGGTTGCTGATGCATTGAGCCGAAAGGATGGGTGTAGCTGCTATGACCATAAATAAAAAATCAGAGTTGCTTGATTTCCAAAGGATGGGTGTGGAGATCATTCAGGAAGGATCGTTGGAAGCAAGGATGACAGCTCTGACACTTCGACCAACTTTGTTGGATAAGATCCGATAGGGCCAACAGGAGGATAAGTTGTTTGACAAGATAAAGAATGATAGCAGCTCTGAAAAGTTTTCTGACTTCCAATTAGGAGATGATGGGGTGATTCGTTATGGAGGTCGATTATGTCTACCTGAAGTGGATGACATTCGGAAAGAAGTGATGGCAGAAGCTCATTCAACACCGTACTCTGTACATCCAGAAGCTACTAAGATGTATAAAGATTTGAAGTCACATTATTAGTTGCAAGGGATGAAGAGAGATGTTGCTCGATATGTGGAACAATGTTTGACTTGTCAACAAGTCAAAGCCGAGCATCAGAGACCAGCAGGAACTTTGCAGCCTTTATTTATTCTAGAGTGGAAGTGGGAGAATATCACGATGGATTTTGTTATCGGGCTACCAAAGACAGTGAAAGTTCATGATGCCATTTGGGTTTTTATGGATCGATTGACTAAGTCAGCTCATTTTCTTCCTATTAGCTCTACGTATTCCATGGATCGTTATGCCCAGCTATATATACAAGAGATTGTCAGTCTCCATGGAGTACCACTTACAATTGTGTCAAACAGAGATACGAGATTCTTGTCTGCTTTCTGGAAGAGTTTACATAATGCGTTGGGGACACAATTATCTTTCAGCGCAACATTCCATCCACAGACAGATGGTCAATCAGAGCCTACAATACAAATCTTGGAGGATATGCTCAGAGCTTGTGTGTTGGATTTTTTAAGGCCAGTGGAGTAAATTTTTGCCTTTGATAGAATTCTCGTACAACAATAGTTATCAATCTACTATCGGGATGGCTCCATATGAAGCATTGTACGGGAGGAAGTGTAGATCTCCAGTTCATTGGAATGAAGTTGGAGAGAGGAAACTTTTGGGTCCAGACTTGATTCGTGAAATGTCAGAAGTTGTTACCCGTATACGAGAGAAGATGAAAGTTGCTCAAGATCGGTAGAAGAGTTATGCAGAAAAACGGAGAAGAGAATTAGAATTTGAAGTGGGTGATCATGTATTTTTGAAAGTATCTCCAATGAAGGGGATAATGCGGTTTGGAAGGAAAAGGAAACTCAGTCCAAGATATGTTGGTCCATTCACTATCATTGATAGAGTTGGCAGCGTTGCCTATAAATCGGAGTTACCAGCATCGATGTTTAAAGTACATGACGTTTTTCATGTGTCTGTGTTGAGAAAGTATGTTCCAAATCCATCTCATGTTCTCAGGCAGGAACCAGTTGAGTTGAAAGAAGATTTGAGTTATGAGGAAGTACCAGTTGAGATCTTGTGGCGAGAAGTGAAGAAGCTCAGAAATAAAGAAATACCATTAGTAAAGAGAAGATAAGATGATGGCTAAATATCCAGACCTCTTCAGGTAAGTAAATTTTGAGGACGAGGATGTGATACCCGAGCTTCTCACTACTCATGTGTCAATATAATTTAATTTGTGTTACGTGCATTTTATAATTATGTGATAATTATGTGGCAATTATGTGATAATAATATGGTAATTATGTGACAATTGATTTTACATTTTATTTATCCTTACATTTTAATTGAGACATCCTTGATAAAATGGTGATAATATGTGAATATATGTGTGCATAAATATTTACGTGCATTAATTTGGATATATGAGTAAATTATTTTATGTGTATAAATACACTTTTCTTAATTATTAAATATCACACGTGTTCTCGTAAGAATAATAGTGGGTAGAAAAATGTACACGTATGTATTATATCTTAGCTATTAACTATTGCACGTATATTCGTAATGAATAATAATAATAATATAGTACTTACGATTAATAGTAAGTATAATAATAATAATAATTTTATTTACTATTAATAGAAACTTACTATAAATAGTAAGCTACTATTATTAGAAAGGTTGAGGCGGTGGGATTGTGAATCCATCCTGTAATTCCATCTATAAAAACCCATGTTGGGTTGATCTGCGAAGAACAACAGTTTAGTAAAAAAAAGAGAGAGAGAGGGAAAGGAGAAAGAGAGGAAGAAAGGAAGAGGGAGAGAGAGGAGAGGAGAGGGGAGAGAGAGTGAGGAAGAAGGGAGAAGAGGGAGCGCGCCGGAACGTGCGTGTCGGAGCGAATTAATTACAGTTCTTCACGAGATCTATACTATTATCACTACTAGGAGTACAGGTAAGTAGAAGTCCAACTACAATGCATAAACATGTTGTTTGTGAATTATTTATGATTAATATGCGATAATTATATTATGGATTATTTGTAATTAGTTTAATTACGATATGAATTATTTGAGATTAATTTGTCATACAAGCTGTGGATTTATGTGATTTGAAGAAAGTAGGGTTCATATTCAACAATATTATTTGTAAATTATTTGTGATACTTTTGCGATAGAAGTTATGGATCTATGTTATTTGAAATAATATCATTGTCATATATATAGATCTGTGTGATTGGAAACTGTTGAAAATATATTTGTATGGCTTGAGAAGATATTGGTTATAAGGATCTGTGGGATTCGAGGTGAAGTTGTTATTCAAAAAGTGGATCTGTTCGAATTGAAGTTAAATTGTTGCTTTATTGTGATTAAATATTAATATTGATATTGTAAATTATTTGTGATGCACATTTAATTGTTTTGGGTGCATATCATGCATGAACATGGAAAGTGTTTTCCTCAAAATTAATAAGATACTAATGGTGAGTGCGGCCACTATATATGCATCTCTGTTAGGGTTCAGAAAAATCATTCCCGACATTTTATTAGGGGTTCGGAAAAATCATCCCCAACACTCTGCCAGGGTTCGGAAAAATCGTTCTTGGTACTTTATTTGGGGTTCGGAAAAATCGTCCCCATTGAGCTCATTTGGGGTGCATATCATAAGTGTGTCGTGGGGATCCCGCAACGTGAACAATTTTCAAAATAAAAGAGATCAATTAGAAAAATTTAGGAAATAGGCAATAGAGAACTAAATGCATTTTAATGCACTGAAATGCATGATTTCTACTTACTGAGATTTTTGTCTCATTAGTTTATGCATTGTAGGTGAGCCTGATGATGTTTGAGTATGTGGGGTGTGGTGCAAGCTGTGGAGCTCCTTCAGGGTTTTGAGCGGATGTACATAGATGACGACCTGTTGGGCTAGACATTGGATTTATTTTGTTTCCGCTAATGATTTCGTTATGTAATATAATAAATATTGTCACGAGTTTGTCTGGTTTGAAGTGGTATAAGAAACCAGTTACGTATGTTGTACTGGTGTGATGATTTTGGTTATAAACATATTATGTGAAAAAAAAATTATATGCAGGTTTTTATAATGATGATGTTTATGTTAAATAGTAATTGAATTATAAGTTGTGTAAGGTGGGTCGTGTCAAGCTAGCAGAAAGGCGTTCAACTGAAGCTGGAGATACCCCAACACTTGAGTAAAGGCCTCACTGAGTAATGTTGTTCTGCAGGCAAAGAGTGCCAGTTAGACCTTTTGCCTTAAAGTTTCCTATTGACAATGGGTTTCTTGATTTATTTGAAGGGAAGCTTGTTGTTCTTCCATTTCAGATGAAGATTAAAGAGGAGTCCATGGCTTCATGATTGGAAGCTTCTCCTGACAGATCTGATTCTACCACAAATGGCTCAACACCTGACAATGGTCACCCTTGTGATGCCAATTTTGTTCATGCTGTTCGAGAAAAGGCAAAGGAATTCTCATTGGATTTAAAAAATATCACTCAATTATACAATGAGTATGCTGTTCCATTCGAACTCTGGGAGATATGTCTGGAAATGCTGTACTTTACAAGCTATTCTGGTGATGCTGACAGTAGCATTGTCAGAGAGACCTGGGCTAGACTCATTGATCAAGCTCTTTTAAGGGGTGGTATCGCTGAAACTTGTGCAGTGCTGAAGAGGGTCGGTCAATGCAGCAGGAGCTTACTTAGGGTGGTGTGAATCAATGGATAAGCTTCTTTTATGTCAGTGTTCAGGACACCGATAAGAAACCTTCTTTTAAGCTTATTTCCATCCTTCTAGTCTAGAAATTGAAAGAGTTAGAGGTCAAACGAGTCAAAAATACCCCAATAACACAGGTGCCCCTAATGGGGAAAGATTACTCTCGCCTTTCCTAGCCGGGAATACCCGGTTGCACTACTCACCTTGAAATTCCTTTTGTGTAGGTTCTTCTCTACACATGAGTACTCTAATGTGAATTTAATAGGAAAGTGGTCCTGCTCATCTTCTAAGTTAGAGAATGGGCAGATCTTTTCATCGATATAATCTATGTCCTACCCTAGGAGTAGTCGGTGGGAGTTAGGGGACTGGTTGAATAAAAGGCATATCCCTTCTTGGTGATAACACCTATTCGGTTCAGGGTCAACAACTCGCATCAGAAAGGTTGGAATTGTTTTCGTTCAAGCTTACTGAGTTGAACAGGAATGAGATTGACAATCAACAGGACAAAAAGCTAGTGTTTCCGAGCTCGATCTTGTGATTGACTAATTTGCTTTTCCAATGTAAGGACTCCATATATTAAAGGGAAAGAACCCTAAACTCAATCCTCTCCATATACCTCTTTGCCAGCTAAGCCACTTACCCCTCGTCTATTCATTTCTTTAATGCAAGAAAGGGGAATAAGCTTGACCGAGGAAACTTGCTTTACTTCGAGTGAAAGGCAAGAAATCTCTAGCTTTCGACAAAGCTAACTAAGCTAAGAAGCAGATAGGATAGGGTCCATCTAACTAAGAAAGGATATACCCTAGGGCAAGACATCCCAAGGAACAAAGAAAAGAAAGAACTAAAGCTTGTACGGAGACTTCGGGAAGGCAAGCTTGAAGAGGTTTATGCTTAGGCCTTCTCCCCGTTGCCACCTCTAACACTACCACACCAAAGCTGTAAACATCTATCTTCTCGGTGGGAATACCCGAATAAACATACTCAGGTGCAAGATATCCCATTGTTCCTGCCGGTATAGTTGCTTCTCTTGTATTCGAGCTGTGTTCATAAACTTCTTCCAGATAAAATGACCAAATCTTAACGAAGTGGAAGGAATGGATTTATCTCCTACTGCCTCTTCAAGTGGGAGTCAGAGTTCATGTGTAGAATAGGTCATTAAAGAGAGTCCAGTTGCCTCGTGCCTAGGAGAAGGTATCGTCTGAAGGTGTGCTTGAACTTCCTTCCATTCTTCCACTTCCAAGTGGTCCACTTCTCTTCATTCTTTGTGTTATGTTCCTGCAGGTCTCTTCTTTCCGAAGCTCTCCATTCTTTAGCGCGTGTGATATCGCTTGTTCTTTTTCTTTCAATGCGAACTGGGATTTTCTCTTCTCTTATGATATTTTGATATTTTGAGGAAGCTCTAAATTCTCAATCCCGTTGAAAATTGGCTATTGTTTAACTAGTTAGGTTGCTTCTATTTTGTTTCATCAATCCATTCTTTCTATCTCATAGAAAGGTATACACAACTTCCATGACTTCATAAGGAATGGTCACCCGTAATAGCAGTTGTCCTCTAAATGCTAATCGGAAAGATACAAAGCAACGACTTTGCTGTCTAGCTCGCCTAACTCTGTATCGACTAAACGACCAACCTGGGGACTCTTTGCTCTTTGAAGGAGAAAAGTCTAGCTTCATTATGAATGAATGATCTTACATCTTATCTTACGCCATTTTTGGATGGATGGAGAAAGCTCTAGAGTGGCCAAAGACTCTGACTTCTTTAATAAATAGGAGTTTAGTTGCTTTCAGAGTGAGTGCCTACGACCGGAGAGAGGGCTCCTATCTTTTCTTTCAGTCGAGAGCTCAACTTGTTCTCCAAAAGCTCCGTTAGTTGGGAATGTCTCTTTCGCTGTATCTATCGCTTCTGGACTTTCCCTTATTGATAGATCAGAGGGTGTTGGCTATGCCTCTTTGGTCAATGCCAAAGATGGGTCTTTAGAAGAGGATCAAGTCAAGTCATACTGCTGAAGCCTTTGTGGAAGCCGCCATAATAGGTACGCCTAAAGGCTTTACAAATAGAAATATAGGTTGTGAAAACTAGCTTTTCTTTTATATGAAATAGGCAGGATTTGGTGTTGGCATGTATAGGAGATTTTCCATGCTTTACCGGTCACAGCTTCCCTTCCACTAAGTATAGTCAAATCAATAGTGTGATTAGTCTAGAATCGGCTGGGTTCTCTGTTTGAATCAGATGTCGACCTATCCCTATTGATCGGTATATCCAATATCTTCAGCTGCGGGAATACCTGCCAAAAGCTTCACCTCTGTAAACCTTTGGAATACAGATCGTCGAGCCACCTACAACTCCCAGGGTTCACTAAAAGATGATGTACTCTGCGAAAGACTATTGACTGACCTGTCGAGCTGATCCGACACTAAGTGGGCCGCACTTCTGAGGACTCAATAGGAAAGAGAAAGGTGTTCCTTCAAACAAAATCCGTAGACTAGGGACTTTCGTCTTTACTAAAAGCATTATATGAAGTCTCAATCTCTCTTACTTTAGGGAGGCCCTCCTATCAAGAACCTATGGTTTTATTTCATTTGACATTCTAGCATTCATGGCTAGTCTAAAAGAAAGTTAATATACAGACATATTTTCTTTACAACAGAGCAACTAAACGTAAACAAGATCTATTTCTTAGGTCGGTGTCAACCCGCGGCATATATAAAGAAGACCCATGATTCAACCTCTAACTTTAGAATGGATATTTCCAGCTGTTCATTGGCGTAACCTACCAAAAAGACTAGTTGTATGCGTATGCTGTCATCAAGATTATCCCGGTCATACGGCTTCTTTCTCACCAGATCTCCTCTCGCCTGGCTTAATATCTCCACCAGTCGAAAATGATCCCATAGCATCGACTCCCGTGCACAAACAAAGGGCCTCTCGGTGGCATTTCCTAGCTATAGGTTGACGACTTAACTTCAAACTATCATTCAGCCGCCCTTACTAAAAAAAGATCTTCAAAATCGAAAACCTCAGGATCAATACCAGGAGTTACTGCGCCAACACTCGCTCGCTGGCCTCAGCTCGCTACATTCTCTTTTAAGTCGTATGCGTATGTTTGCTACTCTTTTGTTGGCATAACTACATTTATTAATAGATCCAATTCTCGTGTCCGGACTCGGGAACACCAAGAAACCACAATCGATCATCCGGCTCAGCATCTTATTCTTCTTTTGATTAGATTCGCACAACTAGCTATGCAACCTCAGCAGACCTATATTCTAGTCAAAGAGAGGGTGTACTATTCTAAGGAAGGCAGCTTCTGCTCCTAAACTAGCTACTCGGCTGAAGCTAACTCTGTTCTTGTATACGCCACCAGAAGTCTTATCGGGAACCAACTCGTCTAAGCTATCCTAGGCAACCGAGAGTCTTTCCTATCTCTATCAAAACTCCCATGCCCATGTTGGTTGGACCAAGGCAAAACTATCATATGAGAAGAAAAAGAATGGTTACATCTAACTCAAAGATCTTAAGAGTTGAAAGATCCTTTCACATAGACAAGGGAATATTTCACAGAGGCTTTTGACCCCGTTGTTTAGACATCGACGAACCAAGAGATCCTTATTTCTCACGAGGAGCCGTAGTCTAATCTGGTCGGATCTCCTGAACCCAACATTTATATATTCTATTCCATTTAGAATAGCTCTTTTTCTATTGTAGAATTTCCTCGTTTAAAGATCTCGCGCAATCTAGGTTTGAGCTCTGATTTGATCTCGATGGCCGGTGGCCGGTGGCAAGGGAGCGAAGTGCAAACCGCGACTATGTTCCTAGTGTGGAAGAAAGAAAATGGAATTTTCCCAATGGCTTGCGGAAGAGCTATTCATTACTATAGATGCATCTGATCTGAGCAGCAGATCATGATGTCGGGGATTTGTTCTCAATGGAAGAATCCCATGAATACCTCAAATGGATCAGGCAACTATGTTTAACACACCAAAATTGATCTTTTTAGCTGCTTTAGTAAGGCATAAGTGTTGCAAGTCTTTTATTTGAGGAGAGATCCTTTTATACTCGTTAAGAGAGTGTGTCACTCAAATAGAATCTTTGCCTTCTCCGGATATAGCATATCAGTGAGTGAGAAGAAGAAAATCCTTTGGTCGGACAGACTAAGGACTGCTTTCGATGGTGTCCCTCTCATTGAGTCAGCTCTTGTGCCAATAAGCGAAGAAGGGGCTAAAAGAATTCTTTCAACACTTGCATAAACAGCCACTTTAATATTCACAGGATTTTTCTTCATTTCATTTCAAAGATTATTTTAGACATTTTCTTTTTGAAACAGAGTTCGAAAAGCATGGAAAAAATGCCTCTCGGCAATGGCACTTGATTGGAATTTTGTTTAGCGGTTTCACTTGCTAGTAGCGTGGAGAGCTTATTCCAATAAGGAGGAGAGTAGAAGGCTTGGCACCAATACTTTCATTTTGAGACTACATTCGCTTCACAACAACCAAAATAGGGAAAATGATTCGAGCCAGTTGATTGGAGGTACTACAAAAGAACTCAACCGAATCCTAGTTATGCCACCGCCCCACCTTTTTCTTTTCCCTCTATGCCTCCTACTTTGAACAATGGGTTTCACCACTCCAAAGCCGTTCAGGGATCTAACTCGTATACTCTAGAGAGAATACTAGAGAGCATAATCCGTTTCATAGAGAAATAAAATCTCGTAAGAGAAGCAAGGAATCTCCAGAACCAGAAGCTACTCCTTTGTTGCTAAGGGACAAGGCATGTAAAACCTCCCAGGCAAGGGAGTCTTCCCGCCTAAATCAGCAGATCAGCCGAAGAGAAGAGATCAGCGATCAAAGCATGGATAGAGCCATGGCATGTTAGAAGACACCATTGAAGAGATACGCACGAGAAAGGCATTAGCAAGAGTCCACAAAAGGGGAAGGTTAGAAACTAATCCCCGACTAGAAGTGTACTTACTCTTAGAAAGAGAAGCTTTGCTAATGAGCCTAACAAAAATGGAAAAATCCAATACATGACCAGGTTTCACACGAGTTCTCTTTCGAAGGTAGAATCTATCGCAAGGGGTCGGAAACCAAAGTTTTTCTTTAGTGACTTTTTGAGAATACCTAGGCCGCCTATAGTCTATAGTTGGAATTTCGACTTCGATATAGATCCGTTTAGACAGGGCAAAATACAGACTAGAAGGGGCTTCCATTTAATACGCTGGGAACTACCCTATAGGGTGGGAGCACTCGTCCAAAGAAGAATAGAAGGAATCGAATCAAATAAGTAGCAGACATTGATGACTTACAAAGGTTGGTGCCAAAGGGATGATCTACAAGGCAAAAAGAATGCGCGATTTCGCGACTTTCAAGACCCTGTAAGTAATTTCTTTTGACTCTAAACGTTGGTTTGAAGCTTAAAAAAACTATCTCGTCCGAAAGAAGTTATAGAAAGCATTGACTTTTCCGCTTTCAAGCTGAAAGATGGTATCGAATAGTAAGAGCTGAAAGTGAATTACCAATGTAACTGGATAGCTTACTTAAGGAAGAACTATCCATTCCGCTTTGTGCTTAAAATACTCCAACTCTATCCCTACTAGGATACGATGTGGCAGCTCTCCAGTAAGAAAGAAGTTGTGTCTATTTTGAGTCAGTAGGAATGATAAAAAGAAGCATGAAATGCAATAGAGTAGGGTATGCATTACATGTCAAATCGGATAAGTCGGCTCTGATCGATTAGGAACCACTGATAACTACAACTCTATTGTAGTAGCTGTTGTTGGTTCCTTCCTCTTCCAAATCTTGGGCACCCTTTGTCTGCCTTTTCAATAGAGCGAAGGCCAAGCATTGAGAATGAAATAGGTAATCTTTCTTACCCGATCTCTGCTAGAAGTATCTCACGATCAGATTTCATTAGCGGTTCATCTCGAGACCCTAAATGAATGCTGGTTTTATAGCTTCAAGAAAGTAATAGAACCCACATATGTGAAGGGATTGGTGGAGAACTCGTATACGCTTCGTCTAGAAGCAAGTGAAGGCATAGGAAGAAAGGTCCAATGTTTCGAAAGAAAGGGCAAACTTCTTTTCTTTATGTGTTAGAACTACTATTGAATCTGGTTTCTTCTTTTCTTAACCGATATGAGAGTCTACTTCGGAAGAGTTGATGCTGACTGCACTGATTGGATTGCTTTCGTCCTAAGAACCGAGTCCTTCGCCACAGAATCAATCTATCAGCCTGGGTCCTACCTTGAAAATAGGTAGTTTTCTCGCTAACGCTATCCGCTTTGGCCCACCCATTAACAAGCAAGAAAGCCGAAACAAGAAGATCTGAGCTAGCATCTGAGTCTCCCCTCATCTTTTGATTTCTCTTTTAGTGCATCCTTTCATTTTCTATTGTTCTTTCCTGCCCTTGAAAGATTCTAGACTTATAGTATCAAACTGGATCGGTCGAATGACCAGGAGGGACTTTCTATAATTCACTGCCCTTCATTCGGCATGAATCCTATTCTTGAACAACTGACGTTATTTGCAGTGGAGAAGGAGCACCAAAAAAGCGAGGGCCTTTACCTACTAGCTTCCTCCTTTCTTAGAAAATCTCGAGATAGCCAGGAGCGCATTGTCTTTTTCTTCCACTTGACTTGAAAGAAGGAACCACCAATCATTTCATTCAAGCTTTTTAATTCCCCAATCGATCTACTCTAATGAGACATTAGGAAGATAGACGGATCTTGGTCACGCTACCATAGGTGATGGTCTTATGACTGTTAAGGGTCAAATTTGAGCTTTTTTTCCTGGTCGATCTGGTGGGTCTTCGTCGAGTGGCGCAAATCAAAGTCCTCGATCGGGTGATCTTTCTGATACCACCCCTCTTTGTTAACGAAATGGGCTGCATCACTCAATATGAATGATAAAAAAATGGGAAGCCGGTTGAAGCCTTTGGTTTATTCATATCCACAGATTGCTGTATTTCTGAGTGCTTCTCAACTGGATCCATGAGCAAGACCTCTGCTTTTATCTTAATAGGTTAGATAAGATGCTCAATATGGTTGGCTCTTCCCAGACAACCTTAGCTTATCCGGACTCCACTCGTGGATTGGAAGAGGCTGCTACATATATGCTACCTCCAAAAAGGACGAAATGAGTACAAAAAGTTAAGTGACTTCGTCCTGTACATAACTACTGATTGCTGTGAACATTAGTCTAAGACTGTGGGCTCTTGGGATCCAGTCTCTAACTGGAATAGCTTTATATAAAGGAGAGGCTCAAGAGAATCCTCTTTATCCATTGACAATTCAGTCCTGGATTCTTAATGAAAAGGAAGAATCTAGGTGAATTGTTCATCGGCCAAGTGTGAAAGAAATAGAAACAATTGGCTTAGCCAATGATGGATTGACCAAAGATCTAAACCCTGGTCAGGCATCCTTGCTGATCTAATGAGAAAGATTTCGTCTTTGATCCTGGGGAAAACATTTCTATTAAGGCAACTGCACTTGGTAAGTAGAACATAGTCTCGGCTGGACCTATACATCCCCAATGTTATGGTTGAGCAAGTATCACTGCTAAGGGAGAAAGGGACCTCTGTCGGAGCAAGCTAAAGAGTACTTCGTTCATGAGTTGCTATCGCTTTAGCTATTATAACTATAACTTAAGCTATCTTCTCGAGTGAAAACTGCTTCTGGTTTATTTTTTAACAAAAAGATCAACATGGTTGCTTGCTGCAAAAACGAATGCAAATAAGAGGGATCTCATACTCAGACCTGGGGATTCTCCAATTCTCTCAGGTCGTCGATGAATTTGTTCCAAATGGAACAGCGAGCCATCCCGAAGTCATGCTTGAGCCCACGAAAATGCAGCAGACGCTCATCGATGTTGTGCTGCCAGTCGTCATAGAGAGCCATCTCGAGTGCACGCTTCACATCCTTCGGATCTTCGAGAGTTTGATCCCCTTGAGAGAATTACACACGAGGGTGCCTAAGCTCACGATTTTGATTAGCAAAGTTAGCTTTGTAGACATTCCTGAGGAGGACTCCAGCAGAACCACATTGGCGGTATTGAATCTCACAAAAGCACGTATTCTTTTGGCTTCCTCTTGAGGATATGAATCGATTGGCAGGATATTTCCCTTTGGCAAGGGGGCCCTTGAATATCCAGTCCCTTTTGAAACTGGAGTTCCAAGTCCCTATTTGGAACATTTTCGGGTGTAGGCCTGCCATCCTTATTGAATTAAGAAGGCAAAAAGCGTGCATTATCTCATGAATTTGAAGACATATGCCAAGACCACATAGTTGTGGTACATCTGTGCTCCCGAACCAACTACTGAGATCGGCTTCTCCTTGAGGTAGAAAGAAAGAGGAACTCCTACACATAGACGAGTTGGAACTCTGAATACATTGATATGCCTGTTTGCAAGCGAGAAAGTTTGGCTTCTAGGGAAAGCAAGGTACGTGCCCTTTGTCTCCTTCTCTTTGATGCAATTATGAACCTGACTTCCTTACTCAGCCTCCTATTGAGCAAGCAAGCATAGAGCCAGGCCGCTAGGAAGAAGACTTGGAACACGATCCAACATTCAGTCACTAAGGCAGACATCCCCTAAGAGGTGTACCCAACCAAGAGCAAGAATGGCAATGAACGAGAAAAGGCAATAGAATTGGCGAGAATGACTTATCTTGAAACTGCTGGAAAGAGCTAAAGCTCTCCTCATACACATTCACACCCTCTAGAAGCCCTCCGGCGATATAGAACTTATAGACATGGGTTCAAATTGCTTATCTCTTAGAATGGAAGACAAAGAAGCAATGACTCATGCCCTCAGGCTTGGCCCTTGGTTGATTAACAATCATTATATTATATATAGTTAGTATATATAGTTAGACGATAGTGCCCGAGGTTCTGCTCATCGATGGATACTGTTCAAACAACCATTGTGTGGGTAGAGTTCAAGAATTTTCCATCCTTTATCTACTCTTTCATTGGTCTAGTCCGTCTTTATCAAATTCTTCTTTTATCCTTGCTCTTGAACAAGAACCTGAATGGAATCGAAAGGTCTTCAAACCTTTCAAATGATTCCATCTACCCCCTTTGGTCGAATATCTTTCCTCGGATTCATTGGCATTGGAACCTTCTATTTTTCAAAACTTGACTCTCCAGGAAAGGTAGTGTTTAAATAGTTCCATGACAGCAGGTCAAGCAAGGTTCTGCAAGACTTTCGCTTACTCGACTTATTGCTAGAAAGCCAACCTTGTCCCTTTTTTCTATTGAAAGAGTCTTTCTAAGGCTTGACTGAACTCTGCTACTACTCAATTAAATAAGTAAAAGAAATGACTCAACAGAAGGTACTCGGCTTCTGTGCTGGACTTGGATATAGTTTATTCTTTCTTACTTTTCCAAGCGATCAATGATGAGCCAAGGAAAAACAACCACCGCTTGGTTTTGAACTCAAGCGACCCGCCCTACTAAACATCGATGGAAAGGTTCGATTTGACCACCTCTATATACCCAACTAGTCCTATTTGATCTAAAAATCCAACTGTATCTACCCAGAAAACCCTCTATCTCCAAGCCCCTTGTATAGGTTGGGAAAGCTTTGATGCCTCTACTCCCAACAAGTTGCGGGTTGAGATCGTGGAACTATCGCTCGAGAAGTAAGTAAGATGGTCCTTATTGGTCATAAGGATAATCGTTCTTTTTAGGTCAGGGGCGGCCGGACTGGGACCACGATTGGTAATGGCACAACCAGAAGAGGAGTAGAGGAGACAAGGTTATGCGCTGGGTAGCGCAGCGCATATGTTTCGGGTACAGAGGCGACGAGGGGTGCTTACCCGGCACCCAACACAACAGTTCAGGGGCAGTCCGGCCATAGGTTCGAATCCTGCCACCTTTCTTGTGGATCATCCTGTGGTTACCAGATGATGGGAATAACAAAGCAGAAATTTGGAAATGAGCACGAAATGTCAATATATGAATTCTTTCATTATTCATTATTTTCGGGTCTTTTCGCTGCATTCAACAAGAAAGAACCACCAGTGTTTGGTGCAGCACCTGTATTTTGGTGTATTCTTCTTTCTTTCCTTAGTCTTTCGTTCTGTTATATTCCTAATAACTTATCCATTTAAAACGTATTAACCGCTAATGCACCTTTCTTTTATCAAATCTCAGGGACATGGTCTAATCATGAGGGTAGTATTTTATCATGGTGTCGGATCCTAAGTTTTTATGGAAACCTTCTTTGTTACTGGGGTCGACCCAAAAGCCATAATGTCTCAAAACGAGGAGGCCATAGAGAAACTCTTTTTATTCCTTACTTTCGAACTTCGTGAAGAACTCCATTCTATCTCTCCCTCATTACAAACAAAAAATGCAGCCCCAGTTGTACAATCCCTTTGTTCTACGAACCCTTGTTGATTCTGAACTTCATTAGCGAAGAAACTGGACTTTTTACGGACCAGCCCTTTTTTATTTTTATGCGCCGCTTTACCCTAAAAGGAAAATGAGCTTTGCTCTTCTGGGTGCTAGGCGCTCCCGCGATTCGCAAGAAGGAAAAATGACTCATCATTTGTTGCATCTAGCACGAGATTATAAAGAGAGAGCTTGGTTTATCGATGAACAGTGGATTGACTGAGCTCTTTGTTACTTTGTTTTTCTCTCCTTTCCTATCAGCTAGTTTCGACCCTTTTATTCGAAATTTCTGCGTTCGTACTGAACTGCTTGTAGAATCAAATCTGGTTCCACAAGATCCTATATCAGCTATACATCCTCCTTGCATTTATGCCGGAGCCGTCGCCGGTGCTATGGGCTGTGGCTTATGTAGATCAAAAATGATGAATGGGATTGTGGCACTCCACTCCTACTAATGCGAAAGGATGCTGCCGAAAACACTGGAAGACTCTTTCGCTCTATTGGATGCGTGGATCTCGTATAGCAAGCGAGTTCTTTACCCTAAAATTCAAAGATGTGGATGCAAAATGTTATCCTGCTCTATTGTTACGTAGGAATAGTAGCCTGCTTATGATGCTTCGGCGGTGCTTTTTCGCCTTCTTTTTGCACTAGACACGAGCGCTAGTGGACACGGGGAGGGAGCAGGTGAAGCGTGTCGTTTGTAATGGAAAGAAAGTTACCAGTACTGCGCCTCTTTGTTGGACCACCGGTACGAACACATTAGTATCTAACCAGGACCATGAACCAATTCCAATTTGGATCGTGGCATGTCGGTGGTTTTTAACTGTAGGCATTTTGCCAGGAAGTTGGTGGGCTCATCATGAATTAGGTCGAGGTCGCCGGTGATTTCGGGATCCCATAGAAAATGCTTCTTTTATGACTCGGGTATTAGCCACAGCTTGTATTCATTCAGTAATTCTACCCCTTCTTCATTCTTGTATCTCTTTTCTTAATATTGTGACTTTTCCATGCTGTATCTTAGGAACCTTTTCAATACAGTCCGGATTGCTTGCTCCCGTTCATAGTTTTGCTACAGATGATACACGAGAGATTTTTTTTTGTCCGTTCTTCTTTCTAATGACCGGCATATATATGATTCTTTTCTCCCAAATGAAGCAGCAGGCATCGGTCCATAGAACCTATAAAAAGAAGATGGTTGTGGCGCGAAGTACTCTTGTGCACCTACGTCATTCGACTCGTGCGCAAGCCCGCCCAGTTATCTTATGGAAGAATTGAGCTTATTGGTGAGCTGGTTAATTAGAGCCAGCAATTGGCTGTCGGATTTTGTCCCGCAACTAGAAGAAGAAGGCTTTGGGGATCATTGTGGTGTGGCTGAATAGAAGTCTGCCTTTTTCACTACAGTACAGGGTTTTTCTTTTTGGGGTCTTATCTTCGGACGTGCACTCTTTCCGATCAAGTGAGTCATGACTCAAAAGAGTTCTCGTTAGTGACACAGAGACTTCTTCATACGACCCAAACTGTGGAGAACAATAAGTCAGTTAGATTCCTGTGGCTGGGGAAGCCCAGACTACGGTCATGGAGCAAGCGGGGCCGTCTGGAAGAGGACCGCAAAATGCCTCTCCATAAGCCCCTCTATACTCTATAGGCAATTAGTACCTTGCGCCTGATTTGGAAGATTGCTGTACAATTTCATAAAGAAAGAAAAGTGTGTGAACCTCAGCGAATCTAGATTTCAAACTAGCCTCCTGGACTGAACCGACCTTTTTAATAGATTTGAACTATCAATAAAGTAGGAATGGTAAAGAAAGAGATGCACTTTCTGGACACAGGATCCAGAGTTTTTTCGAGAAAAGGTCCCATCCTTCAATATCATGATTGGGTCGACTAGGCCAGATCATGAGTGAATAGAAAATAGAAAATGTACATAGCTCTTCCAGCGGAAATACTTGGAATAATTCTACAACTTCTACTAGGAGTATCCTTATTAGTGTTAGCTAAACGTAAAGTAATGGCTTTTGTGCAACGTCGAAAGGGTCCTGATGTGTGGGATCATTTGGATTGTTACAAACTCTGGCAGATGGTTTTAAATTGATTCTAAAAGAACCTATTTCACCAAGTAGTGCTAATTTCTCCCTTTTTAGAATGGCTCCAATGGCTATATTTATGTTAAGTCTGGTGGTTCGGGTCGTTGTGCCTTTTGATTATGGTATGGTATTGTCAGATCCGAACATAGGGCTACTTTATTTGTTTGCCATATCTTCGCTAGGTGTTTATGGAATTATTATAGTAGGTCGATCTAGTAATTAGGGGGCGTCCATTCGGTCGCCTATGATACTAGGACCAATAGGTCAAAAATCGGTTTGTTCTGCAGGTGTTGATCGATCTACTCTACATAGGTGTGGGCTTACAGGGGTAGGGCTCATAAACCCTTTCTTTCATTCATCAATAGGGCCCTGGTTGGTCACTTTTCTAGGCCGGGATTGAATTGATAAGTAGAAGTCATAAAAGAGAGATCTTTCTATTATATAGATAGAAAGAAAAAGATTCGCTATCTTTTAATCGGCTCTTTTCTTCTTTGTCAACGCTACTAAGGACCTATAGGTTTGCCTACTTGACTTATGAAAGAGTTTGAGAATGGGTTATGCAAAAAGGAAAGGGCCCTACTTAGTTTCGCAAGCCTTTATCATTGTCAGTCAACTAAGTAGGGCATGAGGCCCCATGCAAATCCGTAAATCTGAGGAGCTTGTCGCAACAAAAGTGCCAGGATGGTCCCCTATGCATTTCATTCTTTCCGGAAGGGAAAAAAAAGTACCCCCATCATAGTGAACCTCTCCTTGTGATCGGGATGAGGTAGATGCCTCCCAGCCGGAGGGCGGATCGAATCGGAGTTTCCTTAGGTAGCCACTGGCCTACAGTTATCCTTAAACTTCCGTGCTTGGTGGAGAAGAAGCGAACAAAGGTACGCTCGCTTGCTGTCTTGCTCTCTGTTGCGAACTAGGATCGCTCGCCAGCTAGGTCAGATTGGAGCAAGGATGGTCGAGAACATATTACCCAACTTAGGGGACAAGGGGCGGAACGACCTCTCGATCTATTTACCGTAGCCCAGGAATAAAAATGTCGTCTAGGTGTTCCCTCTGGCTCTGATCTCCCCTACGTCTAGGACATTGTCTGGGCCAAGAGCCATAGTTAGTTGTTGTTTCCATTTGGGTCTTTCTTTCTCATTGTTGATACCGGCAAGACCCAGCCAGATGATGTCTGCTCTGGTTGGTAGTGAGAGAACTCTTAGTACATGCATACCTAAAAGGGGGCGCTGGTTAAAAAACAATCAAATCATTGGATTTTATTTCTTGCTCGCCCTTAGTAGCGGGAAAGGGGTCTATCTATCAGCCTAACTTTGGTAGATTTCCCCCAACGCAATCCACAAAAATTCCACGAATCCCTTGGTGGATAAGTCCGACGACTCAACAGCAATGCGGAATTGAAGTTTCTTCATCTGGTGGATCTGATCTATAGTTAGGGGGCAATACATACCAAAAAGTTCGAAGAAGGAAGGCGCATAATAGTCAACCCACCCTTCTGTATAACCTATTCACATTAGTGAAGCGGCTGGATGCATAAGGGAAGCGCACGTTTATGAGACCTTTGTCGGGATGCATAGGGGAGTCAACCTACGAGCACGGAAGAACATGGTACCGATACCCCTCTCTAAGCTCCTTCTATCTTTAGGAGGCCTAGCCCTCTTTCTCAACTCGAGTCTTAAGTTCAGCGACTTTCATCATTGATGTACACCTTGCGCTAATAAGATAACACAAAGAAATGAGGAGGCAATGAATCATTAACAATGGATTAGTGGAATGAGGGATCAAGAGATGGATATGGGGAATGGCCTATCAATCATTGGTGGACCCTCCCTTTTTCCAGTCACGGAGCTCTCAACTGAGTTGTTTAGGTTCTGGAATTTCATCTCTAGTTGGGGGTTTCAATTTGAAAGAACTCAAATGTGGTGCGGGTTCATCTCTCTCGACCAGTTAAGGTTCAAGGGAGGCGAGCGTGTACGCATCCCAGGTGAGCCAAGAGGTGAAGAGTGGGAGTAGATTAGTCTATCCTCAACCTCCATTCGTCATTAGTAATATAAATTCACTTTTCCTATTCACTAGTGCACTGCGCTACAACTAGCAGCCCCTTGACTAGTAAGGAAAAAACGAAAGTGCACTCCTGCGCACCTGCTAAAGAAAGGAGCTTTGGAAGCTTACCTTATTAATTAATAGGGTTCAAAATGGATATTCCTAATAAGAGGAAATGGGCAAGCTAAAACAAACCTACTCCTAACAAGTTGTTGGGTCGATGTATTGCATTCTCCATCCGCCCGACAGCAGCAGAGGGGGTTCGATTCCCGTTATACGCGATGTGGTGAAAAAGACTGATTCAACGAGATATGCCTTGCCTGCATTAAGATTTCAAACTTTTCGTCTACTTACAGGAAATGTTTGGAATAGAGAACTTACAATAATACAACACCGCATTCTCAAAAGATTGAGAAACAAGAAGAGATCTATTAAGAGAAAGATTTATTCGATAAAAAATTTTAACAATTACATTCAATCACAAACTACACAAAAGTTGGCCCTTTTTCATAGAGATTTAACCATAGCAGAAATGCACAGAAGAAGAAAACGATCACATATCCCTTTTCTACTCAATCCAGAAACAAGATCGGACGTTATTCCAGTTCATCTCCATTTTCGTGTAACTATTCCTCAAGCGAGGCAGCCGATAAGTCATCGAAGGGTTTGTGTGAATAATAAAATGGTAAACATTATTCATTTTAAAGTGTGCCACGGTGATATTATATCTTTTCCAGATAACGATGCGAGAACCAGCGTTGAATATATAAGGAGATCTTTTTATATCGAAATATCAGTTGAAAAATTCACAGGAAATTTTTTGGAACACCCAGTCAGAATGTGGAGAAGAACCAAAACAGATTGGTTCCGAAAACTAAAAATGAAAAAGGAATGCCGCCTACTACTAAAATCCAAGTTTTTGCAATAGTTGCATTCTTTTAAGCAAGAAGAAGACACAAAGAAATTTGGATCCAAAAAAGTATGCTTAGGCAGTTATTTCGATGAGCACAACAGAATGAAGAGGAATTTTTATCTTTTCAAATCCCTATTCTTATCGAAGAAAAGGAACGATAAAAACCTAAATATTCATATTCCTGCTCAAACAAGAAATCCTATAGTTTACAACTCTTCATTATATAGTAATTCGACCTATTGCTCCGCAACCCCCCATCAGTTTACTATGAATAGAAAAGAAAGAATAAAAAAATAAAAAGAATTGAACTACCTACTCATTATTCGGAGGTAAATCATAGAACACTAAAAGTTGTGGTATCTTATGGACCTAACATAGGTCACATCCCTCACGACATAAGATTGAAATATCTAAACCTTCTTCTTCGGAGCGGAAACGAACGTCGCTAAAACATATAAAAATCCTCGTAGTCGCTCATAAGGGACATATCTATCCGGATAGAGGATAGTCTAGATCGATTCATAGATAGATCTCTCTCCATACAGATAGGTATCTTCGTGGATAGAGATAAAGATAGGGATCCATCTAGATCTTGAATCACTATTTCCATTTTTTTTCTTGATTATGATTGATTGCCATTTTTTACCACAAGTTTGAAATGGGCAAGGAAATCTCTTCAATTATTCATTATTATTCTATTAGGGTCGGAGCATAGACGAAGCGAGCAGAGCCCAGGAAACAGTGAAGCCCATCATAAAGCAGTCGACTTGAAGTAGAAGAAGACTGCTGGCCTGCAAGAAGGCCTCTCTCGGGAAACATGGTCCAATTTGTCTTCTTTCTTTTTTATTTTGTGGGTATGTTTAGTAAGAGCAGAGGAGATCAGATACACGAAAATGAAGACATTAGAGCACAAATATTATATTGGACTGGGAAGAAAAGGGGAAAAAGGAAAGTAGTTGTACATATGGCACGAAAAGGAAATCTGATTTCGGTAAGACTTGATCTGAATCGTAGTTCAGATTCAAGTTGGTTCAGTGAGGGCGACCGCGAAAGTCACCGAATGGGTCAGCCTTTTCCTTCAGTTTGTCTAGATTTCAAATAGAAAAAGACATGGGAGGACGTTCCGGATGTTCGGGGCGACTTCTTCTATTCTAAGGATAGAAGACCACTGAGACCCAGGACTAGAGCATGTCTGAAAGAAGCACACTGGGCAGGCGCGGGCGTGCTTCGATCGCGTCTCCGGGGCACAGTTGAATGTAGATATCATGAACGCGAGGTGCAGGATACCAGGCCGAGAAACCCGGGCAACCACTCCCCTATGTGCCAATCGCTAGCGCATCCAGGGCCCCGGTGCCCAGCACAGC
This sequence comes from Pogostemon cablin, assembly GCA_023678885.1. Taxonomy (NCBI): domain Eukaryota; kingdom Viridiplantae; phylum Streptophyta; class Magnoliopsida; order Lamiales; family Lamiaceae; genus Pogostemon; species Pogostemon cablin. The sequence continues at coordinate 10,165,110 of CM042976.1, forward strand.
TGGAGAGGCCTAGCCTGATCTGAGAAGTGCTAATTCAGTTCGGATAGACTTCATTCAAGAATGCCGCCGCCCTTGGAATAAATAAGAAAAGAAGTGCTAAGTTTTATATCAGTGAATAACCCCAAACAAAAGAAGAGACATTTCTCGCTCAACGCCTAAAGCGCACTATGCTCCGCTTTAACAAACAAATGAGAGTTTTCTGTGGAACCGGTGAACCACGCGAGTTGGTTAGATGCATGGGACAGAGGGCTCGTACTACCTGCTAGCACAGCTATGCAGTAGAAGGGAATGAGCCTAAATCGTCCCCCTTTCTTCTTTGTAAAAAAGAAGTACAAGGACACTTTTCTTTAAGTCGGATGAGACTAAGCAGCTACCGACTGTACCAACGCGCCCTTGCCCTATCTTGATAAAAAAAAAGCAAAAACCTGTCTAAAGGGAAGCCTAGTTTAAGTTGTCAAACAAATGATAGAATGGAAAATGAAGAATAACCACTAGTAGGGATATGGGCGGAGTCTCGCTCATTAAAGAGAGTTGTAGATTCGTAAAAAAGGAGAGGAGCCTTGACTTTCAATCTTATTAGTCAAGCGCTCTAGGTGCAATCAATCTAAACTAAAGCAAGAAGTGAGAAAGTGGACTTTGAGAAAGAAGGGCAACTATTTAGATTCGTTTCTTAGTAATGGTGCGTTAGCGCATCCGTTTTCTTGCTCGTTAGCGGCTTTTATTTTCAATAAAATGAAGGACATTTAGGCTTTTCTAATATGAAAGAAAGGGCCTTTCCTTTCAAATGACAACTGCCTCTTCTTGCTGCGAGGGCGTTGCACGAAACCAAAGCGCCCCCCGTCTGATCAAGTACCAGTTGCTTTGCTGGTAGGTCCACTTAGGTTAGGAGGCATTCTCCCTCAATTCTTACCAACCTCCGGTGTGTAATCAACATCTTGCTAGCTATAACTCAGTCGAATAAGAATCATGGATTCCCTCTGCTATCAATTTCTTATTCATTCATGGCGCTCGTCCGGTGCTCCTTTCTTATCTTAAACAAGAACAACTCTGAACATTTGGGAAGATAAGGAAAGCCACCTGAGCGAACCTACCGAAGGGACTTGACTTATCTGAACCGAACGATAGTGGCCTTAAAGATAAAGCTTATCACGAGAATCAAAATCCTTGATCGACGAGGAGCATCTCAAAGTATGGGGCAAAGGACCAAGCGCTTTAACTTTGTCTCCCGGGGTCCACCACAGGTTGGGTTTGAGAGCCGAGTGATGGGTCACTATCCAGCATGGTTCGAAGAGCACTTTTCTTTGAGTCATCGTTGGTGAATAGAAGCCCCCTATCAAGCAAGAAGGAAGCGGCTCTTCCCACGGCGGAGTCACCATTGACTCTATTTATTATTATGGGAAATCGGTGTATCAAGTCTCAATCCAATATCTTATTTCGATTAGATACGTCCACCTACGAGACTCACCTTTGGCTTTAACCTAAGTAGGTGTATTATTATACAATTTCCCAAAAGAACATTCATTCATTTCTTTCTTCCCCGTCGACCACGACGATTAAAACGATGCGAAAATTCCAGACCCGGAAAGGCGAAGGACCGGCGGTGGGAATTTGGGAAAGTCGGGCCGATCAGGTGTCTTCATTCAAGCGAGGTACAGAAGAAGAACGTAAGAAAGTGAGAGGCCGGGGGTCGGGGAAAAGAGTCGAGTCGATCAGGCTCGATGATCGGAAGAAGCAAAACAAAATCAGGATTTAGCCGAAAAAGAAGAAGGCTATGGATACCATGACCGATCACCATCAATAAAGAAGAATCTTTCTAAATCACTTTGGGTCAGCGGGGCCTTCAAGCATCCGAAATATGCCGAGGTTGTAAATGGCATAGCCTTCCTGATAGAAAATGATGACTCCTTTAGAAAAATGAAGTTCTTCTTGTTCTTTTTCAAAAAAGTTCCGCTTCGGCGGCCCAAGGAGTCATCTACAACAAAGGACCCTCACCGCAGTGCGCTCTTCCTTGAATTATTCGGTCATACAATACTTATTGAATACAAAGAACAAAATGCATTTCGACCCCGTCGTACTTCTCAATCATTCGTGGCATCGGGCGTGGCTGAACATCTACGATGGGGGAGATAATACACAGGAAAGAAGCTTAGATAAGAGAATATGTTCTCGCATCATTTTTTTGTAGGAAGCTCGACCAGCGAGAAAAAGTGTTTGGCCGAAGTGAAAAAGAGATTGACCCACTTCATTCGCCAAGCGAATGATCTTCGCTTCGCGGGAACAATAAAAACCACTATCTCGCTCTTTCCTTTCTTCAGTGCTACCTTTTTTTCCAAGGGATGGGGTTCGGGTGTATAATAACCTTTTTTTTAGAATGCCCGGGAACAACTTCTAATTCAATGTTGGAGAAAATGTTGGAATCTCATGGTTAAGAATAAGGTAATGGAATTGATAGATAAATTCATAAACCTAGGTAGGATATGAGAATTGATAAAGGGAATAGAGATGATGATAGAGATCATACTGAGAAAGAGAAGAATTCCGTACGGGCACAACTCTTATTTGAACGAAGTGAAAAAAATGCAATCTTTGTTGTCTAATAGAACAAACACTAATACCTTAATTGAATCGGTCAAGATCTAATCAGTTTATCAAAGTGCTTCTCCGATTGGTCAAGACATCTCTTTTCAACTGAGGACCAAAAAACATGATCATTTCGTTCCATTTTTAGTTAAATAGTTAAGAATATTCCATTAGTAATGAACTTTAAATAGAGGGTTACAGGGATCCGTATATGTTGTTCAGGTCGATTAAAAGGGGCAAAAATAGCTAGAACTGAATGCAGAAAGTATGGAAAAATATCTCGTAATGTATTTAACCAGAAAATCAATTATGCTCATGCGGAATTATCTACTCATTTTGGAATCTTAGGTGTCAAAGTGTGGATTTCATATAGTCAAAAAAAAGGGGCGTGCTATATCCAAAACGTACGAAATATTCTAAATATCGTAAAGGCAGATGTAGTAGGGGTTGCAAAGTGGACGGTACACAACTTGGTTTTGGAAGATATGGCACTAAAAGTTGTAGAGCAGGTCGTCCTTCATATCGAGCCATTGAAGTAGCGCGTCGGGCTATACTCGGACACTTTCATTGTGCTATGAGCGGACAATTCCAAAGAAATTTGAAGATATGGGTAAGAGTTTTCGCGGATATCCATATTACTGGAAAACCTACAGAAGTCAGAACGGGAAGAGGAAAAGGAAATCCTATGGGTTGGATTGCTCTGTGTCCACAAGACAAACCCTATTTGAAATGGATGGTGTGAGTTTTCAAATGCTCGACAAGCCGCTACATTAGCGGCGCATAAAATATGTTCGTCAACCATGTTTGTTCAGTGGACGTGAGAGAATTAGTTAGTGGGGGGAAACCGGGCTGGAATTCAAAAGAATTAGGCGAAGTCTTTCTTCCTAAACGACGGAAGTGACTACTTGACTTTCGTATACTAGCTATTTGAAGATATACCTTATCTTACTTATTTAAGCAAAAGGCGATCCACTATCGGTTGTAGTCTTCTTGATCTATCAATAGGAGGAAGGGGAGTGGGTAAGTGGGCCCCTTCGCAGCTAATCGATCTATTTAAGGAAGGGATTGACCCTATCCACCAAGCATTAACTGCTACACGAGAGTAAAGCTAACCTAAGCTTTAGGACATATTGAATTAACAGAAGGGAATCAAACTCTACGTCTCGCGGAACAGCGACCCTTCATGCATCGGATCCTCTTTCGAATGTCAGATCAAGCATGCTAAGAGCTCACAGTCGCAAGAACCGAACGTTAAGCTAAAGCGGCTGTTGTGGAATGAGTGGCTAGCCCGTTTGGTACCCACATCTCCGGCTCCTGCAGGCAAATCATCGAAGTCAAGAAGAAGTGATGGGCTTGATCTTCCGATATCGATATCTGATCCATAAGCAAGCTCATGGTAAAAAAGAATATGCAAGACTGGGCACAGTAAAAAACAACTATTTTCCTCCCATCTTTAAGCCTACTTTGTAGAAGTAGACGAAGAAGCTCTGTCATTCAATCCCAACACCTTCTTAACCACCGATGTAGCTTGTGAATGAACAGGGATTGAAGAGAAATTTTGTACGCAAAACAACCTTCATATTGGATTTTGTTCCCCTAGAATGCCCGGTGACATCTTTCTTTTCCTTTTCACAATCAAAGTAAAGTCAACCCTTTCTTGGTAGCAACATCGGCATCCGTTATAGTTGACTTTAATAAAAGCGCACCTGAACTACCCATAGTTTATCTAGTGTAGGGCTTGCACTCAATAGTTATCATTTTTCCGTAGGTTGATGCTTTGTCTCGCACGTTTGTTATATTTGTTTATATAGTGTGTGAAGCCTAACTAATATCAAGCAGCCATTCATGTCAGGAATAGAAGCCGTTAAGGATGGAGTTGTTTGTACTTTCATTTTCTTTTTCGAGATTGCCTATGTGTTCCTTGTACTGTAAATAAGCTTGTGTAGCCTATGCGAAGCAAGCGGTATAAGATCGAGAAGAATGCATTGGATGGATGCCCAAGCATTGGAAAGGAAGGACGCTTTCAGAAGCGAGAGGCCATAGGGAGATATCATCTGTGATCTATGGATCTCCGATCGGGAAACCATATCCAAGCTCCATGGCTAGTCTGCACTCTTTGGACTTTTTAAACTTAGCGAACTAAAACATCTGAGTAGCTAAAGGTAGGAAAATCAACCGAGACCCCGTTAGTAGCGGCGAGCGAGAGCGGATTGGGGCTTTGAAAAAAAATAAAGACGTCCAAAAATGGACGCCTTCTTTTTACCTAGTTTCATTCGATTTGTTATGGATTGGATGATGAAAAAACCAGCATGCTACGACTTTCAAGCTTACCTTATTATTATGAATAGGAGAAAAGGCTTTTTTTTCTTTTTATAAATGTTGAGGTTGAGTCAGGGGGTGGGGAGCTTGAAGAGCGAAATGAGGCGCGCTAGCCTATTCCATTTTTCAGCAGCAAGCTACGGTCTAACGACCCCCTAACCTAGGTTGGGGCAAAAATTCCAAACCTTTCTATAATAATAAGTAAGCTTGAAAGCCCCTTGACTTTCTAGTAAAGGGCGCAGTGAACTGTAATTGTGAAAAGATTAGAAGATCTGGCAAAAGAAGGTGATAGCCCTGTAGATTCGTTCCCATGGTTTGATCCTTCCTAGTAAAAAGTGGTGTGTTCAAATTCTGATTGCTTTTATGCGAGAAAGGGGGACCACCCTCTAAGCGTAAGTATTCCTCAATGACCAATAGAGTATAAGTACCGTGAGGGAAAGGTGAAAAGAACCCTATTTAGGGAGTGCAATAGAGAACCTGAGATCCGATACGAACAATCAGTCGAAGGAGCGGAGCTTAGAGCCTTGACTTTCTATCTTATTAGTTAAGCGCACTCACTCTAACGGCGTACTTTTGCATGATGGGTCAGCGAGGAAATGGGAACAACAGCTTAAGCCATTAGGTGTAGGCACTTTCTAGAGTTCCATCTTCCAGGTCTTCCTATTTGACCCAAAATCGATCGATCTAGCCATGAGCAGGTTGAAGAGAGCTCTAAGAGGCCTTGGAGGACTGTACCCACATATGTGGCAAAATACGGGAATGACTTGTGGCTAGTGGTGAAAGGCCAACCAAGATCAGATATAGCTGGTTTTCCTCGAAATCTATTTCAGTAGAGCGTATGATGTCGATGGCCCGAGGTAGAGCAATCAATGGCCTAGGGTGGCCCCATGGTAACCTTACCAACCCAAGGAAACTCTAAATACAGGTTGTCATCGTTTGTACAGACAGACTTTTTTGGTGCTAAGATTCAAAGTCGAGAGGGAAACAACCCAGATCGTACGCTAAGGTCCCTAAGCAATCACTTAGTGGAAAAGGAAGTGATCGAGCGATGACAACCGGGAGGTGGGCTTGGAAGCAACCATCCTTTGAAAAAAGCATAATAGCTCACTGGTCTAGCTCCATGGCACCGAAAATGTATCAGGGCTCAAGTGATTCACCGAAGCGACGAGACCTTAAAAGCTGCTTTTTCCAGTGTCAGTAGCGGAACGTTCTGTCAATCGGGGAAGGTTTTTGGTGACAAGACTTGGAGATATCAGAAGTGAGAATGCTGACATGATTAACGAAAAATCCTATGAAAAACACGATCGCCTGCCAGTGGAAGGTTTTCTGCGTTTAGTCAATATAAGCAGAGTGAATCGATCCCTAAGGAACCCCCGAAAGGGCTGTCGTCCGATGGGTACATGAACGTGACGAAGTTGCTTTGACTACAGAACCATGCCTGTCTCTTGGAGCGAATTGGATGATCGGGCCGAGGGCTACCCCCTCTTCCCCTCACTCTCCTTTCCCTGATATGAACTTTGAGTCATCAAAGCCTTTCTGACTTAGCCTGGCCCGGTCGCCCCATGCGACTGGCCCATAAAAAGGATCTGAAGGAGTCGTAGTTTGGCGACCTATCTTCAGTAGGGGCCTTTAGTATTTTAATTAGAGTAGGGGTCACGAGAGAGTAGAGCGTACCGCCCTGCCATAGTCACGAGTCTCTTTATATTCGCGACTCTTGTCATAGTCAACAAGGTGGAAACTTCCAGGAAAAAACTTTGAATTGGGAGGGCGATCCTCCCTGTAACTGACTGTACCCTAAATCGACATAGGTGAACAAGTAGAGTATACTAGGGCGCTTGAGAGAACCATGTCGAAGGAACTCGGCAAAATGCCCACGTAACTTCGGGAGATTGGGTGCTCTCCTATCTTTTGATTAGGAAAGCGGCACATACTAGGGGGTAGTGACTGTTTATTAAAAACACAGGACTCTGCTAAGTGGTAACACGATATATAGAGTCTGACACCTGCCCGGTGCTGGAAGGTCGGAAGGAAAAGTGTTAGTTGCTTTGAATAGAAACTTCGGTAAACGGCGGCCGTAACTCTAACTGTCCTAAGGTAGCGAAATTCCTTGTCTCATAAGTAGCGACCTGCACGAATGGTGTAATGACTGCCCCGCTATCTCTGACATGGACCTGGTGAAATTGAATTCTCCGTGAAGACGCAGAGTACCAACGGCTAGATGGTAAGACCCTGTACACCTTAACTATAGCTTCGCAGTGATAACCTTGATCGAATGTGTAGGATAGGTGGGAGGTGGTGACACACAACGACCAATCCTAAAAGACCACTCTTTCGCCTAAGGACGCCTAACCACTGCACCGATCATTCGTGGGGAGGCGGGACACTGCGAGGTGGGTAGTTTATCTGGGGCTAATACCTCCTAAAGAGTAACAGAGGTGTGCGAGGTAGACTCAAGCTAAGATTCTGCTCATTAGCGTAATGGTATAAGCCTGCATGACTGTGAGATCGACTATTCGCGCAGGGACGAAAGTTGGCCATAGTGATTCAGGAGTCCCGTGTGGAAAGGCTCTCGCTCAATGGATCAAAGGTACGCCGAGGATAACCGGCTGACTCCCAGGAGCTCTTATCGACGGAGTCGTTTGGCACCTCAATGTCGACTCATCACATCCTAGGGTTGAAGAAGGTCCCAATGGTTCGGTTGTTCGCCGATTTAAGTGGTACGTGAGTTGGGTTTAGAACATCGTGAGACAGTACAGTTCCTATCTACCGTTGGTGTTAAAGGGAGAACTGCGAGGAGCCAACCCAAGTACGAGAGAACTGGGTTGGGCCAACCTATGGTCTACCGGTTGTTATGCCAATAGCAGCATCGGGCAGCTAAGTTGGTATGGAAGAACTGCTACGCTGCGGGAAATCCTTCTCTATTCAAGTTCTCGGATAAGGTTTTTAAACAGAACTTCAATAGGTGAGAGGTGTAAGATCCGCGAGGTGTGAAGCGATCTCGTACTAAATGAAAGGACTTTCAACTCAACTGGGGTCTCGAAGACTAAATGTAGCTGCCAACCCTAGCCAGAAAGCTGAAATGAAAAATTAGATTTCGAATAATAAGGTAAGCTTCATAGCCCCTTTACTAGTACTAATAAGGTCCTTAGACCGCAACTTACTAAGCATTAGTTCTATCCCACTGGCCAAGCAACCTAGGTGGGAATAGTGAAAGAAAGAGAAGGGCTTCCATCCTCTCTTTCTCTGCTAGTAGCTCATCGAAGATCTGTTCTTTCAGAGTTGTCATAATCATAGTCTTCAAATCTCTATCTTCTTCAGCTGGAGTCAAAGGATTCTCTTCAAGACTTGGATGATGGGTACCAGAACTTTGACCCGGTACCGGAAAGGAAAATGCAAGAAGGAAGCAAGTCGTCCTAAGACAATTTGCTCTTCAAGGCTTACTGAGAGGTTCGCTTCCAGTTGTTGTATCCGATGATACTAACAGAGTAGAAAGTAGAACGTTGGGTGATGATAGGACTAAGACTGTTTTATCATCTCCTAGAAGGCAAGAAGGCTAGAGGGCCAGTCCAACTAAGACATCACCTTCCCCATAGAAAGTTATTCCATCGCGCTCTCCTATATCTTCTCTAGCTCCATTTCCATCATCTGCATCTTCTGGGATAGATAAGGCTTAAAGGAATAATGCTAGAAGGAAGACAACAGAAGGCTCTTCACTCTCCCCAGACGTAAGTTGAACTGATCTACACAGCAAGACTACTAGTTTTCATATCTAGAGGATAGCCATATTTTTGTCCAATAACAGAGATTGCTAAACCCAGTGGATGTGATGGAATTTGATCCTTGTGCGGTATCAGTAGCTTTGGATGAAGCCGGAGCTCTCTCTAGCACTGATGTAGATGGTGACTTAAATGTAGCTGGATTTATGAATAAGATGGATGCGTTGCTGGCACTGAAACTAGAACTAATGGAGACAGGGCTGGTCTAGTAGCCGGGGCAGGATGATTTTTTTAGCATTGACTGACTAGAGGTGTGTGGTAAGTAAGACGAGATCCTACGGTTCAATTTTATTTGTACCTTGAACATCCCACTTCACTCCACAAGGGGAAGTGGATATTACGTCCAGCCTTACTAGAAAGATAGACCCTGGAACTTCCAAGGCCAAGAAGGAAGACCTGGATGATACGCTCAAACTCATTGCCGTATTTGCCCTTCCTTGAAAGGCCTGAGTAAGTATCCAAAGTAAGTAGAAGTAGATGCCACCTCTTTTGTTGAGGAGTTCGCCCGTCCATCTGTGGAAATAGGGGATGAGTCCAATCCTAGGGCATTAACCGGCACTGGGAAGCCGGTCCCTTTACATAGCCATAATAGGCTGTTTTTTCGAAGTAGCTGAAATTGAATCAGCTGGTTTAGAATCAGCTACTAGAGAATATGCCGTTAGGGGTACAGATTTGCTAACTGTTCAATTAACCAGTGTTCTGTTTGCAATTGAATGCGTATAAGCTGTGATTGAATCAGTAAGCGCTGCAATATCCCTTCTTCTTGGAATAAGCACTGCTAGTATAGTCTTTTTACGCTGGAACTTTTTCTAACTAGAAATTGAATAAGAGAAGAAAGCATTTTATCTTCTCGGTATGATCTTTCCATCACCAATCACAACTTTTTTCTTAACTACTCCTACATAAATGCACAGTTCGGACTCCCTTTCCATTTTTTGGTACTTACCCAAAGAGAAACCTGCTACCAATATTGATTACAACTCTAACTTCTCCTTAGGCCGAGCAGCGGCTTCGAGTAGAGAAGAGAAGAGAACACATACTGAATAAAAAGACTATCTAATCAGATTGACCTCACCTGATTGGCTTGGAAAAGACTTCTATTCTTACTTACGCCCTGGATTCATTCATATAATGCTTATTTACGGCTTATCAGGCCCCCATCCCTACTTGACTAAGCTAAGGAACTACTGAAAATGGCACAAAATCATAGACAGAAGTAATCACACTACTAATACGGGAATGTGAAAGCTACTCGGCCTGGTTAGGCCTGTTGATCGCGGATGGAAGTACCGAGGTGTGTTTGGTGATATCATATAATTGATCACGGCTGCATTTAGGAGTGATCTTTCCCTCTTTATATCATAAGAGAAGAAAGTGTCGTAGCATAGAACGTTTTGCTCCTCTACGTTGGGAGGTAGAAGCAAGTAGGTGGTGGACAAAGCGCTAAGAATCTCCAATCATGAAACTTCAACATTGATATGATTAACACATGCAAGTCTAAAAATGTTCGATCGTCAAACTTACACTGACCATTCACGGTAGGAATGAGGGGTTGTTGGATCATTCGGGGATACTAGAGAATCATTCTCTTCCATCCAGCGGAGTAGAGGAATGGTGAAATCATCTGGCTCATGACCAGAAGAATACAGGTTCGAATCTTGTCTCTGCCTAATCAGTGGAATATTGGTAGATGGGTTGTTTTGTAGAGGTGGAGTTGAGGAAAAGGAGTTATGTTGCGCCGCTTCTTCTTTTATTACGGGATTTTCTCTGTGCAAGCTTTCTCTATTCGGCCTAGCTGTGAGCGTCAATTAACTAGGGAATTAGTGGTATTGGGCTTTTAGCCCCTATGTATAAGAAAGATTCTGGAATACGTTCTGTTCTATTATTCATGTCATGAAGAAAATCCCCCCTCAACAGGATGAAAACTCGCAATACAACACACGCTTTGCCCACAGAAGCAGTTGGTACCTTTGCCTGAGCTATTCTTTTAGTAGTGCTTTATCGAAGGATACTCACTTCTGACCCGCTTTGTGGGGAATTTATTCCAATTGCCTTGTCCAAGCTGATGGAAGATGCAATCAATTATTATATCTAGGCTTCGGCCTTACTCACCCTTTTGTGGTAGAACTTGAAATGTGCTTCGTACCTCACCGCGATGTGCTGCTATTGATTGGTGCCCTATCTAGCCCGTGCTAAGGCAAAGGATTTATCTTTCTACTTCGGTAATATCTTGAATCAAAACTAAAGATCGCCTTCTTGGCAGTTTTCTTGCTTACCTTGTTATTTGAAATGTCACACTGCATACCCCCGCAGGTTTCCTCGCTAACCCTAGACTTTGTTATGTTTCACACTCTACTGACCAACAACGTACATCGTTGGGGCCCTCTCCACCACAGTCATTTGTGCAGCTTTTTTCACGATGCTACAGCTTTATCGAAGTCATCAGTGTGCGCTGAGGAGATTATGCCGGTTCAAAAGGGTGACTACTATACCATCACCGTGGATGAAGACCACTATCAGTGGCATGTCTCTGAATGTGTGAAAACCCTAATAGGAATAGGCCGCTTTCTATTGTCCAAGGGGTAGACAAAGCCTTGAGTCTGGTCTACCTTAGGCAGCAACTGCAGTTGATCTGGAAGCTCACGCAGCCAAGGAAACTTAGTAAGGCTCAAAAAGAGTTGGATTCTTTGAAAGATAGGGATCTGATATTAAAACGTGGCCTCTGGAACGTCAAGCCCGGGCTGTTAACAGGTGATGGGTGCCTTTAGAAAAGAACGGCTCAATTGAAGACCAAGCAAGGTTTTTGACTTATCCACCAACTGTGAAAGCAGGAAGAGTTCATCGACCAAGTGGAGCAGATTAGATAGAGCTTCGGGTCGGTTCTCAACTTTAAATATTTGGCAAGGTTATAAGCTTCAAAACCTACTTTAGGAGCTAACGATGGAGCTTTGGCTGCTAAGGATGGTACGAGAAGGTGCTTATACACTCACGATTTGTCACTTTCGAACTGCTGTAGTAGAGACTGGTTAGACGTGTATTTGTTTTAGCCCTTTCGTTTGGAAAGGCAATTTCCCTTTGTAGATTTCAATTCCTATTTTTTTCCGTTGTCGTACATACAAGACTTCTACATTGGATGACGTGACGAAAAGCCCAAAAATTGGACATCAATGACTCTATGACCGCTCATTTGGAGGTCGGCTTTTCAAGTATTTCTGTATAGTCAAGTCTTTTTCAAAACCTTTCCTTTAAGTGTTCAAAAGCCACGTTTTTAGCTCATTTAGCCGATTTTTTTAAACGCTTATTACATGTTTAACTCATGCTTCTCGTACTTTGGTTATCCGCGAAAATAGTTGTTCAACTGGGATGTTGAGAATAGACCTTGTCCCTTTATTGACCAATTAAATATAGAAAGATCATTAGATATACCCACCTGACGATTTATCACATGAGGCTAAAAAAGCGCTGTAAACGGCCTTCTTTCAACTGCTTTCTATATGATAATAAAGAAAGTTCTTTCTTGAAAAAGTGCTTTCTGGAAGTTACAGCTATTGTGACGATCCCATGCTGGTTCTATCTCCATAAAGTACCCCTCAGGTTATATTTCCTTTCTATTGTTTATCCGGCTTAGCTGTACAGCGGAAGGATCCTCAAAAACCAACAGGTAAACCTCTGCCGTAAAGGGCCTATAAAGACTGGCCAAGGGAGTAGGTCCTATCTAGGGTTGTTTTGTTTAAAGAATTTATAGTTGCAACAATCTATTCGAAGTTTAGGGTAGTAAGGGTAAGGTACAGAACCAGACCCAAAATCAGATACTTTTCTTGGAGATTTTTTCCTCATGGTAGTAAGCCGCAAAACCTTCTTGTACTAACCGCACTTAGAGCATTACTAACCCAATGCAAGCCCAATCCCTTAGGGCATTAGCCAGAACCAGATAACTTAGGCTTTATGGTAATTCACCCATACAAACCTAGTCACAAGCCACAATGGATCCCCGGTAACCAACCCATAAAGGATTTAAAAAACCTCTGGAGTTCACAGAGCTGGTTCTCGATGCGTTCGATTTCTTCTCCAAGTTGAGCAAGTCTTATTGTCAATTCCAAAGTTCTCATATTCACAGGAAACCATAGACTTAAAGGCAATCACTTCAAAAGTACTTTTCATTGAATGAATTGCCCATTTCCCCTTTTTGACTTGTAAATGGCTAGCTTTAAGATTGACTTCGCTCAGAGAAGACAAAAAGGCGTATTTGAGTAATCATCATTCAAATGGAGAATGGAAAGTATTCATTCGCAGAAAGAAGTCATTTAGGAAGCATTCCATTATTGCATACTCAAAGTTCATTTATCGAATTGAAGAAATCTTTTTGGACTGTATTTCCCTTTAATGTAGTGCCATTTTTCCCTGGAACTTCTCTACCTAGGCAAAAGAATGAATTAGGAAAGTTCAAGACTTGACACCATCCGATCTTGTTTTTCTATGGCCCACATCCTTAATCTTTCTACTCTTACCTATCTAATATATATTCTCTATTTTCTTCCTGAGATTAGCCTCCTGTTGAGAAAGATTAGTTAGAAGCTGCCTTACAAGGACATTGAGAAATGCCCAAGTAGAAAGAAAGTAGAAGACGTAAGAGAGTCATTTCACTCCACCAAAGGAAGTCATCTAATTCTTAGACAGGACCCACACAGACTTTCATGGGCAACCTACGTATCTCTCAAGTGAAAACAAGATAGTGGCTTTGTATGAGAGAATCAGGTCACCGCAGTTCATTTGTAGAGCATCTATCATCCTGGACTATCTATCAACTCTGGGCTGGCCCCCTCTTAGTGAAATCGATCAGAATACAAATGAGATAAAAAATGCCATCATTAAAGCGAAGAAATGCATGAGAGAAATAGCAATAATAAGAGAAATATATAGATAATTGGGAATAGCCAAAAGACATATCAAATCAGAGCTGGAAGCTTAAAAATGAGTCCTGCAACTTGTCGTTCGGTCGAAACGAGAAATAAAAAGACCCCCAGGAGATTCTGACTTCTCCTGAGCCACTCAAAATTGCCAGGAGCAAACATATGACGTGAAAGTATATGAGTAGTCTAATCAGAGAGATTGCTACATTTTCCATTTTGAATTCATTCCTTTGTCCATTCGTATGGCGTAAAAGTCATTTCAATCGGGGGAAGAACCCATATCATAGGTGAAATGTCTTCCATAAGCTCTAGTAGGAATAGCAGACTCAAGTTCAAGTAGCTCCTTTAGTCCCAAGGAGACAAGACCAGAACCCAGCAGAGCCAACCCCTAAGTCAAGCACAATCACATCAGCACCGCACTCGAGACCAGTCTAGTACAGGCCCAGACATTAGAGTTAGAGATCCACAGCAAAGGCCTACTTTGAAACCTTGGAATACTTATTTGATTCCAGGTTATTTAAAAGGCCAAAGTCGGGTCTTTCTTTCACAAAATAGTGAAATAATTAGTTGAATCTTTTAGAAGAAAGAAACTATATATGTCCAATCTCTAGTGATGGTGAGACCAACCAAGATGTATGTCGTCCAACCCAACCTCAGACTCTTTCTTCCCGACCTATTTGACTCTCTTGCCACAGTTATTTAGGTGGTATTCCGAGATTGAAGAGATCGAATTCCTCCCAGGAACACACGAAAGAAAGATATGAACTGGGTAAATAGAAATGGAAAAGAGATGTTTCCAATTCATCAAAATGTGAAGCTTTTTCTACATCCATATGATCCGCTAAAGTGGATCGGTATTGACCATATAATAAAAGAAGATCTTGGTCCATGGAGTCCCAAGAAGGTAAGAACTCCAACCTGTCTGATGCTTCTTCGGCCAAATACAATATACAAGTGGGACCTGCACTATGAGCAAGCTGTGCGAAAAACAACTACTTTTTTCTGGTTCCGAAACCACTTGGGCGAAAGAGGGTTCTACCGGGAAACCATGGATTTTTGAGTTTTTGCCATTGGTTACTGGTTGAGCCACTGGAATGGAATGAGATAAGAATCTCTGTAGATCTTTCTTCTCCACTTACTCGTAACAGGCTTTTCTTCTGTAGAATACTTCTTCTGAATGACATGATTGATGGATTTATTCCTTTGATTCCCTCCATACAGAAAGAGATTCCTTCCTGTACGAGTATTGAAAAACGAAATGAGAGATGCGGTTGGTTGTTGACCAACAGAAAGCACGGGAATCTGATAAATCGACTCTCTATCCGTACACGGGGTCTGGTTAGGACTCAATGTACAATTTCCTTATATAGGATAATACAAAAGGCCATTTCAAGCCAAATAAAATCAAAATAGTTGGTAATGGGGGAGAGAATAAACCACACTCCTCAGGATTAAGCTTAGTACGAAAGACCCATTTATTGCTTATGACATTCTGAGATGGATGAGAAGAAGCTAGTAGTTTCACTGATGGAAATGGATTCTTTAGAATTCTATCTTCATAGGTTAGTAAGAGGCTCTACAAGACCTGTATTCGTTCACAAAGAAAGGAAGTCAGTTTACATATATTTGAATGTTACGCCCAAAAGAAAAGGCAGTCCCATTAGGTTAGGAATCATAGGAATCAGCTTCAAGTTCAAGCCCCAGTTTCGTCAAAGGGGAAGAAGCGAGTGCCAGAATATCCTAATGAAAGGAAAGACTCTCTTATTACTTTTCATAAATTGCTAATTCCTAGGGACGTATTAAAGTTACCGAAGACCTGTTTAAGCTCAATCGGCTTAGGGAGTTGATCCCAATCCCTGGTATAACAAAATAGGTCTGAACCAACCTGAAGATTCAGTTGTGGAATAAAAGGACGGGCTGGTAAGAGCCTTTTTCCACGTAAGGTACCCTTTCTAAAGGTAACTTCCAGCCATGTTCATACTCGACACGACGCCACACCGGATACATATTGATACCTAGTTGGTTGGCGAATAGATGTTGAGATAATGATTTTGTGTTGCGGTAAAACACAGGATTGAGTCAGTGTGTGTAAAGTAGCAGCGAATATGCGACAATGACAATCTTTAGCACTCATTAGTCCCAGTCCCAACACTTGACTTTTCAGCTTGGAGCGAAAGACAAAGGAAAATAATCAGAAGAGCTCACAAGTGGCAAAATGAGCTACCCGATTCATGAATAGATGCATTCTATATGCTATGATAAGATCTTTCTTGTACGACAGGTTCCCATGAAGAATCAGAGCTCAAGTCAGTCCTAGAAATTGAACCATTTGCCAAAACCCCATCTTTTTTGATGCAAACCTTCTCTGAAAGGTCAATAGAATATATTCGAGAAGCTTTTTGACTGCTGGCCTTAGCCTTGCGCTTGTTTGCGTCCACCACTTATTAATAAATAATAAAGAAATCGAATATATGATCGCACATGAGAATTAGATTGGTAGTTCGTGCTTGGTGGTCGATAGGCATGCCATTTGAATGATTTTTCATAAACAGCGACGGACACGATAGCTTGAAACATAGGGTTGTGTTCAATGAGCTCCAGTTCTGGTTTGTTCTCCATCTTAGACTTTTTTTTTCTTTTTGCAATTATGAATGTTCAAGGTCTATCTTCCCTCCGTCCCATGTAGCTAAGCGACCTTGTCCAGTGAATCTCCCTGATTCCCATGTGTTATGTGCTCCTTGGGGTTGACTTAGAAGCTAACATAGTGGACATAATGGACTTTTATCCCCAGAGTAAACGTACTTGACCTCTTTTTCACGCTTGAAGCCCATCAATAGGACCGATCGGGATAGAGTCTATTGGCAACACACGCACATGCCCACTCTCTTCTCTAACAGTTTTGACCATCTATGGCATGAGTGAGAGAGATGGAACTAGACTTGAAAGCCCTTGCCAACGAATGTCTCTTATGCCCGGTTGTCATGTAGATTGGCTTCAGTCTGGAGTTTGATCTGCTTCCCCAGAGAATCGGGATTGTTGGAGGGTGAGAATTTGGACTTTCTATACATTGGATTCTTTTTCTTCTATAGAAATGCATGCCATGACGCCCCTAGGCTCTTTGCGCTGAGCTATCGATACATCGCATGTGGAAGTAGGAAGTGAAGCGTCTCTGCCTTGGTAGCTAATTCTGGTGCGAATAGGAGCTCAAAGTGGACTCCTCGATTCTCTATGGATTCACATATTCTCAAATAGCTTTCGTGGTCTCCATTCATAAACAGATGCTCTTCCTTTTCGAGTGAGCAGACAACGAAAGAGTTTGAGTAGTCCACCCTAACCTTATGCCTCGTGCAGAGGAAATTGTTTTCATTTATTATCTTATACTATTTATTGCTCTAGCGCTTCTTGGTTATTAGCTTCTTTCTCGAGATAGAGATGACTGGCCGTTAGCGTCTGCATCTTTGATTCCCAACGAGCATTAGATTAGATTTTAGCCTGGCAGGTTAGAATAAGAAGTCACTTTCTCAACTACTAGAATAGAATAGACAATCCCTTTGCTCCTAAATCTAGTAGTCAGTTAAAAGGTAAATCATTGCTACATCTGACTTCTATTCTACTACACTTGCTTACATGCATGAGAAAGTATTCATGCAAAGTGAGCTCTTCTTCTATTCTAGGTGGCAAGGAAGGCTGAACTCTATAGAGCACTTCTTCTTATTCTAAATAAGGACTAGACTCTTACACTTCCTCAAGGCAAGAGTAGAGAAGGTTGAAGGATTAGTTCCAGAAGCGTTGGGTCGAATACCGGGTTCCCGATCGATAAGATGGGGTGTTAGCTCCCTTTAGGTACTCTTTCCCATACTCTGAAATAGATCAGCACTCTCGAACCCCAGAAAGCATGCCTCGGTAGTTATCCATCGTAGTTCCTTTGGGTTCCATAGGTTGGCATGGCACGCCCAAACGAGTGATTGAAGAGAATCTTAGCAAGCTGCTTTGGACATTTCAGAGGAATAGAAAGCCCAAGAACGAGGATTAGACCTAATCTCAGTTGAATTTGTGCCTCGAATTGATGTTCTTGAAGATACTAACTCTGAAGAGAATTAGGGTTCCCGCGCTGTATCAGTATTTGACTTTCTCTGTTGAATTCGACCATCTGGGACAATCTTGACTCTTCCTCTTCATTTACCACGGAGATATAGGTTCAGCTATCTTTCTTTCCCCTAGGGTAGAAGATCCAGATATTCCAAGGAATGGCCTTTTCGGGAGAGAACTGTATTTTCTACGTCTAGATACGATTTAAGTAGATCCCCATAGGCGGAACTCATCCAAAAACATGGGGCCTGGGCCTGGCTCGATTTGTCAAAGCAGATAATACCTATCAGTAGTTGATGAAAATCTTCCAGATGGTATCTTACGAGTAGAGACTAGAAACGCACCTAATCCGGATTGGTTCAATCGTCTATGAAGTCATGGATTCCCTGTCCTGAGTAAGCTGTCTATGGAAAAGTCCAACGAAGAGACCCTCGCACGGAGAAACTAGTACAAAAGGTAGCTCCTCGGGCATAGGAACCTTAAGCTCCATCATTCCATTAAAGAAATCCAATGGCAGATCCAAGCACTAAAGGATAATCCCCACTCTCCATATGCAAGGGTTGTCGACCCCCTATCCACTAAGCCCATGCTACGTTCGAGATATGAGTGCGTAGTGACCGGCATAGCTACTTATCTATCGAAAAGGTGTGGGAAGTTGAGTTCGACAAAGTCTCTTTCATACCTTTAGATCCTAAGTAAAAAAGAAGTGTCATGGCCTGCCCTGGACCAGACTTCATTGTCTTACTCGAACTTCGTGATTTAGAAATTGGATAGCGCGCTAGATGCGTCAGGTATTGGAGAGGGATTGTAGGACCGGGCCTATCAAACTGACTTCACCCTATTCTTTCCTTGAGAGGGAAATTGAAAAGGCCGGAGCTGATCTACTTCCTATTCTTTTTCACTATTTGGGTGAAAGAAAGACTTTGTCGTCCATCGTTGTTAAGGCAAATTGAGTCCCTATGTTTTCTTCTTTAGAGGTCCCTGGGAGTAGAAAGAGGGTTGTTCATATGCTTTTATCTACATATGATGCCTCAAATCGGTATTCAGGCTAGGCTAAGCTGACAGAAAGTTGAAAGTGCTCTCCACAGATTGGAAGTATCGATACGGTTCCATAACTAAGCTAAAAAGGAGAACGAACAGCGAACGGAGAAGCTGCTGCTAACCACTTATAGAGTTAAAGAATTAACAAAAAGGATCAATTCGCGGGAATCTCAAAAGCGTCGAATGCAAACATCTCCTACTACCTCAAGGGAAAGTAAAACACTGTCAGTAGTCAGTTTCCTCTTTAAAGAGCCCGATTGGTTGGTAGACATTGTAAAGGGTATCCGTAATGGCTATCGATGATACCAATTCGAATGATTACTGTGGGAAGACATCGACAAGGTAGCTCTTCTCACGATATGAGTTGCGGAACTGAAAGATGGAAGGTCAGGTACAGAGGCCAATTCAGAAGGCTAAGCCCTTGCGTAACGCTCGACGGGAAGAAGAAAGCGAGACTCTGCCGGGTCTTAAGCACTTATTGAAGATTCCATTCCATCACTGCCCGTTGCCGCTTCTTTTTCCCTCTTCTTTAGGGAGTATTCTATTTTGGGTTTCTGGGTGACATCTCAAATTGCCTATTTAGTTAGACGGTCATCAGGGACCTCTCAAAGAGCTCTTCCAGAATTTATTGAACTCGAATTAGCAAGTAAGTCACCTTCATTGGCAGGCCCTTGGTAGTCTTCTTAATAAGGAAGAAATGGAGCCCCAAACAGGTCACCAAAACCGTTTAGGCCAGAAGTGTTTGTTGGGCTCTCCTTTTTACTAATCCTAAGCCAACTAGCTACGGAATTTGCCTCCCATGCCCGTGTTGAAGAAAGATAGCATGTTAAACCCCTTTGAAACGACCCCCGAAAAGTGACTTTTTCATACTAAAGATAGGAGCTCAACTTCTTTCTCTAGTAGCCCGTTCAACTTACGATTGGGACCAGCCATGGCTCCTCATTTCAGCATACTGTTAGCTCTATGCATAGGGAGTTGGGTAGCATATGGGATAAACCTTTTCGATGAAATTTCATCTATCAGATGGATGTCCAAGGTTTTGCCCATAACAATTCACAAATAACCGATTCGAGTGATCTTTCGGAAGAGTAGGGTTGAACATAAATACGAATAAAAAGCATACACAGAAGAAGCCTTATTGGGGCCCTGAAAATAGCGTATTCTCAAGGAGACACTCCGTACTTAGCTGGATCAAGTTGGCAATCATATGCCTTAAAAGGCGATTTTAACTAAAAAGCGGACATGAGTGTCAGAAAGAGAGAAGAAGCAGGCAGGATTAGGCTGAGGTTATGAGGGTCGGTTCTCTTCCTATCAGATATCTTCAATGGAATTCATGACAGACAGTGGCTGAAGATCTTCCAATCTTATTTGTTAAGAAATATCTCAGATTATGTTGATTCAATCACCGGAACTACCTCTCGCAAAGACGACTGGAACAAAGATCATTGGGCCCTTTTAACTCCCTTTTTCCTCTTTAAGATAACTTGCCGAGGAGAGAGACCAACTGCCGTAGCAAGCAGTACATAAAAGTCAAACCAACCTTTTAAATTGAAACCCTATTCAAAGATGGCTTCCAACCGGGCGGGGACCTTTAAAACCGAGCCTTGAAGTTGACGGGGCGCAGAAGAGGCCCACTTCTTTAATGAAGTTATGCCAGATGTTCTCCTTTTGTTTTGGTTTGGTATTGGCACTTCAACTAACTCCTCTATTGCCCTACCCTAACCCTTGATCCCGTTGAATTTGCTAAGATCCCTACTATACTAAACTAATAGAATGAGACTCTTGGAATAATGCCATCTTCTATTATAGTTAGAGTGAGTCTTTTTGGATTGGGAAAAAACATGTGAAGATCCCATATCTAAGATATCAGGGACTGGTCAGATGACAAGTCAATCTGACACTTGCTGATTTTCCTTTATTAAGTAGGGAAGCCTTTTTTTACTTTCTGCGATCGGTGATAAAGACAACTACTTGTTTTATTTGAAGGAACACTTTACAAATTCCTATTTTAACAGAGTCCAAGACTTGACAACAACAATAAGAATTGAGCGTCAGATGCCTTAAGTTGGAAGGAAGTAGCTACCTATGATTTCAGAATGGAGTTAATAGCTCATGAGTTAGATTTACCTGGATCTAGCTGGGACTGCCTTTATTATAGTATGATAGTTGCTAGCTCTTCTTCGGCTTCCTTTGTATCGTAGCCATCACTATCATTCCTCGGATCATTAGGCACAACTAGGAGAATTATAAAAACTCATAATGGAGTGGAATTGGCATCGAGCCTACTATTTATGATGATATTCTTAATTAGATGCCGTCATTAGTATAGTAGGCATAGATGGGTCACTCTAAATATATGAGTTCGACGCATTAAATTATGATCTATCTATTACGATGAAGTTCATTGCATTTCCTATACCCTTCATTCTTGCTATACGGGCTACTTCATTCCTTGCTTTAGAATGACGAAGAGAGAAGTGTGAAAGCAATGCTACCTTCCCTCTATTCTTTCAGTGGTTAGCTGCTTCTTTATCTAGTATTGAGTTCATAGACCACAATCTAAATGTGATTCCGACTCCTGATGAAGACCTTCGACGTGCTGCTAATATAGGGTCGTAGTTAGTAGAACATTATGGAAAGCTAGCTGAGCTCTCTTCTATGTCTTACGTAGATAAGAAGGAATGGGACTGCTGTAGCAAGTAGAGGCAGGAAGATTATGGGGTTAATTCTGAGAATTCCCAATCCATCATTCTTGTTCTTAGTCTTTCTTGGCGAATTAACTAGCTCATCCTTTTCAATTAGCTGCTTTCTAGACTCGAAAAAGAGGGCTTATTGGATAATGTGATGAAGGTTAGCTACCTTCGTCACTCATCAGTTAAGGCATCGTTCGCTTTGGATCAAAGTGACGCATCTAAATCCGGGCAAGGCCTAAGAAGTAGATTCAACTATTCATCATATCGAAAAGGTGGGATTTCAGGACAAGGTAGATTGTGACGGTTCTTACTTTCAGCTGACGAGGGATAAGAAGGCTGTTTGGACACATTCCTTCATTCTAAACGGAACCTAGATTATGGGTATTCCATCATATTGAGATCCCTCTTTTAGTTGTTCAGCTTATTAGGAAGGGGAATCCCAGTAAGCATAGTTTTGACTGATTTGAGAATAACAGGTATGAAGTGCTCGACTGTTAAGGAGAGGTATGAGTCATATTCCTTATAGGCATTCATGCTAATAATTCGTCATATAGGGTTCCAAACCTCTGCTAAACCGTCAGGTTAATAAAGAATGGATGTTGTATCTAAGTGGATTCCCTTATAAGGAGGTAACATGTAATTCTTTGAAGTTAGTAGCTAACTCGGCCTAGGGCTACCCGAATTGATGCAGATTATCATTTTTATAAAACAATGCGAGATCAATTTCTTTCTTTCCTTGCTTAGCAGCTCTTTTGATTTGATGCAAAGGCATAGAAAGAGGAAGACTTTGAGTTCCCATTTGAAGATTAAGACGATGTGAAAGAGTTAAGAACGCGAACAACAAGGATTCGGATAAAACTCTTTCTTTTAGGCACGGATGAGAGATAAAGAAGAGATGGGCGATCCGCTCTCTTATATACTGAATAGAGGGATTAAGAATGCCCTTGCGGGCCTTATTTAATTGAATATACAAAATAAAGTGCCCAAGAGGGATGAACAGATAGCAGGACAAGAGTTGCTTGCCCAACGATGCGAAAGAGAAAGAGGAGCAGATAGCTGCCCTTTCTTCCTTTGAATTAAGCTTTTTTCCTGGTTCTATCAAACCAGCTTTACAACTCCTGGTGGAAATGAAACAACTACAAACTCTGTCTTAACAGATGATTCTTTAGATTCGGATGGAGATGCTTTTTTGGGGGGCTTTATTTAGCTGTATGTCACGAAGCATAGGGTCTACCATTTAACAACTAGAGCGGTTCTCTCGGAAGGATGTTGACCCCGTCACCGATGCTCTTGGCTTTCACATGTCACTGATTTAGCTTCCGATTGGGTTAGTGTAAAACATTGGCTTTCCGCCTTAGCTCGCCTGTGACTATCCTGCTCTCTCAAGTCAGTTTCGAATTTAGATGACCTGCTGTTTTGACTAGGTTACAGCTGGATCGGTTAGTTCTGGGATGATTGATGCCTTCCATACATAAGCATTCTATAAGTACAACTTTTGGTGTGTGTGTTCTTTCTAACTGGAAAGACTCGGCTGGCTATCCCCTTCTTTCCAACTAATCGAGACTACTAAAAAGTCATTTGACTTGCCCCAATTTGACGACTCCTTTGATTTGCTTACTAAGTCCTTGCTTACTATAAAGTAAATTGATTTCAATTGAATTCTTCCTTAGCTCAAGTGCTAAGCTCTTCAAACCTGCCTCAACAAAGGCTTCTGACAGCAAGCCCTTACCGAGGGGTCGTACTCGCTCAAGAGGGCTTCCTCTTTCGACGCTTTCGATGCTTGGTCTTCTGAGGAGTTAGGGGCTAAGTATGAAGCGATTAACCAACCTTCTTTGTCTTTCGAATTCCATTATGTTTCCTGCCTAAGTATGAAGTGATTAACCAACCTTCATTTTTTTGATTTTACTATAACCCTTTATCCTTTATCTTATTAAAACAATAGAAAGGGGCAACTTGTCTTAGGCTGGTCCACTTGACTCTTTGTAATAAGATAGATATCTTTTTGATCCAGTCATGTGCCTTGAACATCCACTATCTATGATCCAAATCTCATCTGAAGGATCAGTGGAGTACTCGTTTTTATGTTTAAGTAGGGCTATAGTCCTGCAAATAGGAAATCAAACTTTAGGTACCCATTGTGAGTTGGGTCCTTGCGTATATCTGTAGTTAGCTGGGTTGCATAGTTGAGGTTCTCTCTGTTGCGGTCCTCTCCATTTGACAGTTGAGAGTCCAGCTGCCTGAGGTGCTTTGCTTGTTCTAGGAACAGCTGAGACACTAGTTGGCTGTTGAGAATTCTCAGCTGGCTGTTTAACTTTGTCCTTGCTAACCTGAGTAACATGTTCCTTCTCAACTTGAGGTTCTGGTCCTCAACCAAAGTCGACAAAATGACTATTCTTATCAGTGTTGGGAGTAGTGATGTCACTTATGGGCTGTGTTCCAACTGTGTTAGTTGACTCATAACCAACACCAAACCTATCATTAATAGTCTTTTGCAAGCTTTGGCTCGTTAAGACCTGGATGTTTAGCGTTGCAATGATTTTCTGGGGCTCTGACAGTTGCTTTAACTAAAGCAATCTTCTGATTTTTGAATTACACGAACCAAGACTCTGACAAACAGCTCTTGCTCTGCAGCATAGCTTGGCGAATTAGACGAAACAACCGATGTCTTATAGCAAAGAAGAAGAGTCAACATGTGATCCTAGGATAGAAGATGGAAAGAAGCCTTAGACTTAGCCAAACATAGGAAATGGGAAGAGCGGACTCTGAAGGCTGATACTACATGTGCTACGGTGACCAAGTGCGCCAGCTGATCCGATGAATTAAACTGCTTCTGTGAGTGCTTCTGTTGATAATACCATTCCTAATTCCTATTGAAAGACAAGAAAGAGTAAACGACTATGGTCTTGGATTCGGCTTAGTTACAATAAATAGTCATACCCATAGTTAGGAGAGGAATGAGTGAACGATTGGAAAGACTAGACTAGGCTACTCCTCGGGCAATCTTGGTTTGGAGAGGGAGGCAGTCAATTACAGAAAGAGTAAAGACGGATATGGGTAAAAGGGTTGAATGGAAAAATGGATATATCAAATTATTCACAAACAATGGATTTATACAAGTTGTATACAACAGAATATTCTAACTTAAAGGAAATAAATATCAAAAAGAATCCGCTATCCTAATAAGAAGATTACAAGTATAAATAAACATAAATCAAGTCACACTAAATCAGGAGATATCCTATTAGGCCCCCTCAAGATGGTGGTCTAACAGAGACACCAATCTTGATGAGTAAGGCTTGTAAACTAGGAGATGACAATGGCTTCGTAAGAGCATCAGCCAGCTGATCAGTGGAGGAAACATGAGAGACTCGAAGTTGAGATTGATGTACAAGATCACGAATAAAATGATAGTCAATGGCGTTATGTTTCATACGGGAGTGCAAAACTGGATTCGCACATAAAACAAATAACTTGCACCAATATTCTCACTATAAATGACCGGTAGGGTCTTCTCGTAAAGACCAAAGACGTATGGCGATGGCAAAACAACATGAAGCTCAAGTAGAAGAGACTTAACCCACTGCACTTCAGCCGCAGCAGAAGTAATAGCACGATATTCAGCTTAAGTTGAGGAACAAGCCACTGAGCATTGCTTTTTTGAGCTCCATGAGATCGGATTAGGACCAAGAAACAGAACAAAGGCCCCCGTGGATGTACAATCAGTAAAGGCCCCTACCACTTTCGCGAGTCTAATAGGGTGTCGGGGAAGGGGCCTACGAACTAGCCAATGGGCTAAGGCAAACTTACATATAAAGCAAAAAGCATGGAAATCCATACACGAGTGGGAGCAAGACTTAGAATCATAACAGAAAGCGCTACGGCTAAGGAACTTCGGAAAAGACTATAGGGAAAAAGGCTACTAGCTACCTTGTCATTCTTCTCCTTCAATGTAAGTGGATAAGTACACTAGGGCAGGAATGCTCTTTTATCATGTATGTGGTCGGTCAATTACCTGATTGCACTAGTCTCATAGCCATAGCCATCTCTTTAGCGTCTTGCCATTCGTAAAAGTATAGTAAAGGGACGACATTTTATTGATAGCACAAGCAAATGGATTTGGTTTACGATTCAATCTTTTTCTAACACCAGGCAAAGTCCGACATTCAATAGAGTAAATACCAAGTTAGTTTTGTAAAATATGGATATCAATTCCTTCTGAAACTAGGGCTGAAAAGCGGAGAGATCTTAGTTGCTTCAACCTCCGCCATCTAGAGGAAATAGTAAGCAATACTTTATACACTACGATCTTCATTCAATGAACATGAAATCTGAGCTTTAACCATGTCTCCCGAACAATCTCAGTACATATGGCACAAGACGATTCCACATATCGAGGTCGAAATGGGATCGGGTGTTTTCACGTCTCACCGTAGTGCCAGTTTGTCTTGATTTCTGATTGATGAATAGGAACTCTTTTAGACTGGCTACGTGTCTAAAGACCCTTCGCCAGCTTAGAAGTGGATTTGATCCACTGACACAAGGATTTTCTTTGACGTCATCCCCATCTTCCTCTAGTATATCACTAGTAGTCCTTCGTGAGTGCAACACACATCTTTTTCTTTCTTTCGTAGCCGTTTTGTTTTGGCGAGGAGTACTAAACCCAATACATACCACACCACCGGGCAGATCGCCTGAATGCCGAGTCTTTCTCTGCCCAAAGACTTTCTACTTAGGCGCATGTCTCAGTAACACAAAACAAGGGTTTCGTTCGTTAAAGGACTTGACCAAACATCTCACGATATGAGCTGACGATAGCCATACAACAACACATATATGAAAATCCCGTTAAGGACATGTTTTGTTGTTCATATGTCAAGGGCTGGTAAGGTTTTGCGCGTTGTATCAAATTAAACCACATGCTCCACCGCTTGTGCAGGCCCCCGTCAATTCCTTTGAGTTTCGGTCTTGCGATCGTACTCCCCAAGCGGAGTTTTCATGCGTTAGCTGGGCCTCTGATCCGCATAGACCAAGGACGAACACTCATCATTTACAGCATGGACTACCAGGGTATCTAATCTTGTTCGCTCCCCATGCTTTCGTACCCCAGCGTCGGTAGGGTCCCAGAGAGCTTCCTTCGCTTTTGGTCTTCCTTCTTAGATCTTCGAATTTCACTCCTACACACGAAATTCCACTCTCCTCTTTCTCATTTAAGTGAATTGGTTTCGAGAGCATTCCGCCAGTTTTTGGCTACTTTCACTTTCAACCCGATTCACCGCCTACATGCCCTTTACGCCAGTCATTCCGAAGAGCACTTACCCCCCTTCTTACCGTGGCTGCTGGCACGGAGTTAGCCGGGGTATCTTTCTTGAGTCTTGTCATGATCGCGCACTCGATGAAAAGCTTTACAAGCGGCATTGCCCTTCCTCACCCACGCTTTATTGCTAGATCGGGCTTTTGCACATTGTCTAAGATTCCCAACTGCTGCCCCCGTGGGAGTCCAGGTCGTGTCTCAGTCCCAGTGTGGCTGATCGTCCGAGAAGACCAGCTAAGCGTCATTGGATACTACATAATACTATGCAGGCTCATCAAACAGCACTTTTTAACTTTCTTCAGGATTTGGCCCGAACTATTCGGTAGATTCCCACGCGTTACGCACCCGTTCGCCACTTTGTTCTCAACTCTTCTCACCTCCAGGCCGAGACAAGCTACCTTTAGCTAGGAGCCACTTTTCCTTCTGCCTAGCTCCTCGAAAATAACATTCGACTTGCATGTGTTAAACATATAGCTAGCATTCCTTCTGAGCCAGGATCAAACTCTTCTTTTGACTATGATTGGGCCCTGCAGTGGTAGAACCTGGTGAACCGGGCATACTACTTGGAAACCTTCTATGAACTTTTCTTCTATTATGAGATTTCGAGTTAGATGATTTGAGCGCTTCCTAAGGGTGTATTACAGAATTACCTTGTAAAGGATAGAGGCTCGATGGAATGCTTGATTGATTGACCGAACTGACTTCAGCTTGGCCATTCCCTTGTGAGTTCAAAAGGAGATTGATTTTCACTCTTGTGAGATGGGGAATGGAATACGAATTCTAAGATGTAGAAAACCAGGTTGACCCGAAAGCCTAGTAAAGGAGTCCTGAAGTGAGCTTCGTCTTTGAATTGAACTCCTCTACTACACCCCTACGCCCTCAGGTTTGGATAGTTTGAAAGACGAATGCTGTAGGGCAGTAAAGTGAAAGAAGCTACCTTGAAAGCACAGTTGAATTACGGTATTCCTGTTCTGACTCGAGTTGCCCTATTTATTTATTAAGAAATCGACGCATCGAGAAGGTTGAGTTTGACTATTCCCTACTTAAGTTAAGGCAGGGTCAACAAGGAATTCATTTCCAATGGCGCTCGCTTTGGAGCTTAGAGTTTCGTATGCGGATCTGGGTCACCTTTTCCAGATGGAAGGTGTGTTCTTGGTTTAACTCGTACTTTATTCAGGATCAGCAGCCCTTACTATTCCATAATAGCTGGATTCTCCCGAGCGAGAATTCGATTAAATAGTAAATCCAATAGCCCCTGAAACTAAAGTCGGGAATGAGCCCCAAAGAAATCTTGCTTTCTATGTCCAACGTGTGAACATCAAACTCATGCAGATTTACTTGGACTCACCCTTTATTCCTAAACGATCTGGTATAGGTATACCACGTGACTAAAGGCATGGGAAAGAGAAGCAATAACCGGGAAAGCAGCGGTACTATTAATGATGTGAGCATGTACACCCTTGAAGAAATGATTGACTGGCCCTATAATGGAGGCTTACTGTGCCAACTACTATTCGACTTATTAAGAAGGAGAGCTCTTGAGCAAACCTTCGTGACACGTCTGATACATGTTTTTTAAAGTCAAGAGATAACCTATACTAATTAGAGTAAGAGCAAAGCTTCATTCAGAAATCATACCAACAAGGGAGGGGAATGGCTATGGAGCCATGGGAACGACTATCAACCATATAACCATATACTGGAGAATCGACCCGATGCCTACACCTGGGCAACGGCTTAGATGAAGCGAGCCTATCTTGTTTAGTAAGGGAGGCAGTCTAAAGCGATCTGCGCTTCTTCTTCCTACGGAACCCCCTGAGGGAAATCCTTTCTAAGTAAAGTCAACAAAGCTACATTTTGAGACCCAATCACTCACGAGGCACCCCGAAAGAGCCTTAAACCGATGAATTTTCGAATATCTCTTTAACCATAGCTATGGATCATCACCCAGCCGCCCTGATCGAGAGCCTATTAAATGTGAAAGTAAGGGGTCGTCTAGACAGGCTTATGAAGGGGCAGGGTTCATTTCTTGTTCCAATACGGCCACTTATTCATAGAAAGGAGTGATTCCATCTTGACTTTTATCCGGGGTTCCTATTCGAATTCTGATCTGCCTTTAAGTCATTATTTATCTTGTTCTTCATTCAAAATGTTGACTTTCTTGAAGATGGTTGTGACACAAATTCATCGTAGTGTGATTCTTTGTCAGCTATTAGCTCAACCACTTGATCTACCTTAGCATCTTTTGTTAGTCAAATCTTGAATTTCTCTGTGTTTAAGCTATTTTCTTTCCTTGAAATCTTTGACTTTGAGGCCTTATACAGCCTACCCTTTGAACATTTGCATGCCCTGCCTTCTGCTATGAACTGGCCTTCGACCCTCGTGTTAGAAAGAAGAGTAACATTAGCTCTTTATTTCATTGATAGAGAGACCCTTCCATCGGTATGCAATTGGTATTGGTCTCCCATTTCTCTCGCCTACCCATGGAATTTTGAAAATCCTTACCACCTTTGCAAGCTTGGTGACAACGATGTTGGGACTTGCACCAGTACAAAAAGGATATCTTATCTATTACCATTGACCTTCCTAAGTGGATAAGTAAGGTGCTACTATTTCATCCCAACGGGGCCTAGTGACTCATCTCCTAACACAAGTTCGTCTTCTCCAAACACTAGCTCATCTCGGTATGAGGATTTGAAAAACCTAGATTAGATTGACTAAATAAACAGAATAGATTAAAGAAAGTGAAGAAGTGCCAACGCCCCCACCTCATGCGCATGGATTTGGATTGAGATACGAATGTGCTTGAAGACATGGGTTTAGAACGGTAAAATATAGAAGTGGGATCACCAAGACCTAAAGACAATACAACTCTCGTGGCATGCCAATAGATTCCTTTGATCTCCGCCCGATACGTTGATTGGGCACATCAACATGATCGAGAATGTGATTCCCTGCAGCTATACCTAACGAATACGAATAGAGACCTTTCCTTATGATCAATATCCCGAGTTGCGCTAAAAATCTTTTCTTAGGATATTTCTGAGTGCGGAGTTGGTGGTTTCCATGTTGGTTTCTTGCCTTGGAAAGGTTTCTTATCTAGTCATTTTCTAGCTAGTTATTTATGTAAATACGTCTTCTCTTTGTCTGCCATCAGCTCTGCTGAAGCTAAACATCTCGCTGGATCAATCTATGAAAGGAAAGGTGAGCCTGGCTATGAAAGAGGCGGAATCCCGTCTAAAGCTACAAAGCCAGTTGCTAAATCATGTCTTTTAGGTTGCCATCCCTTCTCCCAAGGACTTGACGGCTTCTTCTGCCAGATTACCTTGGATAGCTTAGGTCGACGCAGTCACCTTGCCCTCACTACACAAGTCTATCTTTTTATTTCTTCAATGAAGCTTCTTCTCTTAAGAAAAAACTTGAATTTACGATCCAGACGGATTGAGAAATGCAAGATATGGAGTGCCTCGATGTATTCAAAAGTCTTGGAATTTTTTCTGTTAGCGATCGACTAATAGAAAAGAAAGAAAGAGAAATTAGCGCACTAATAGCAGACTATAATCGTAGAGGGGCACCACTCCTGAAACGAGGAAGTGAACTGAAACAGCAATTAGAACTAGTAGAAAGAGTGCCTTGGAGACATGAGAAAGCGCCGGCTCAGCTACAGGCTCCGGTTGGGAATGTTGATGGGAACCGATACGATTGTCCAGATTCCTGGTCTCCAGAAGTTGCTACAGAAGGTGCTGCTCAACCAAATGATCAAGATGATCTCCTATTTACAAGGCAGGAAGATGCAGGTTCTGACTTTGATTACGACAGTCCAGCCTTACATACGGCGAATGATGGTCCAACTTACCACTACAATCCTTCTCTTCAAGATAACCATCCTTCCATGCCATCTATGCCGTCTGTGCAAGACGAGAGCACTCCACTTCATCCAAGCGAGCGAATAGAGCTCATCGATGCGCTAATTGAGGATAACGATTAGCGAATAGAGCAACTAGTGGGTCCGTATCAATGTTAAGTTGAATTATGATAATTACAGATCTCTAGGCTCGTCAGCGGCGATAGAGTCGCACTGGTGAAAGAGATAGAGGCCATGATGGAGGAATTCAATCGGGCAATCAAACCGTACATCAAACTGGAGGAAAGGCTGCATAAGCAGAAGAGGGAATTGCTTGAAGAACAAGAAGGGGTACCATATGATCAATGGGAAGGTGGCGAAATGAATTATAATGCGGAGGAGTAGAGAGAGATTGTCCAAAAGCGAGAAGAGGCCTAACAGGGTTATGCGTATGAGGATGAAGTGTATGGAGAACGAACATTACAGGACGAGCGGAGGACAGACGAGGAAAGGAATTCCACTTGGGAGGAGATTATGCAGGCGAAAAGACGGGAAGAAAAAGATAGGGCGGTTGTGCCTATCCGACTCCGAAGCAGCTGTGGTATCGGCGGATGGACCAGATCAAAGACTTGCCCGGGAAGACCTTTTTAACTAAAAGAAGTGCGTGTTGGGGCCGTGCCCATTGAAAGTGAAAGGAAGATTTCCAGCTGACGGCTGACTTCCTGGGATCGCTCCATCCGAACTATGATGGGTTCAAGGCCAATGAAAGGAATGGTTATAAAGGACGGGGTGAAAAAAGATGCTAAGCCTGCCTATAGCATATGTCTGCATACTCCCTCACTTTGCGGGGATTAGCTAAGTAGGAATTTCGCCTGCACAAGTTCGTTTCCAAATAAGTAGTCAAAAGGGCACGTTTCACGACCCTCTCATGGTCTCTATCGTCGAGGGCCTTGAAAGGGCGTTCAATTGCTTTGCTTTCTTTTGGTTGTTGGTTTCGAGGTAGTAACAAGTCTAGCTCGGGAGATCGGATGACGCTTCCTACTGGTTCAACGTTAGAATAAGTGCTCCCTCACCGCATTCCATATAATAATGGGAGACATCTACGGATAACTTCTTCTATTTGGCTTGCATTGCAATCAACAATTCGTTCTTTTTTTACGTGCCCAAACTCCAGTTATTTTGATGTAATAACCTAGAATACCTCTTTTCAAGAGCAACTTAGAAAGGAATAACATAATTAAAGCCTTTTAACAGAAAGGTGTTTTTGAGTGGCCAAAACCAGTATTTTGAGCTCATCGATCAGATTTAGTTGTAAACCTAGTCTTATGCTTAACACATGCAAGTTGAAGTTGAAACCATTTCTCTTGCTCTAAAAAAGCAGTACTTCGACAGTAGGTGGGAAGTCAGATCCCAAAGATACGAGTTGCTTTGGAGCTGCTTTTTTGCGGTTTGTTCGGATCGGCGGACGTGGTATACCCAATTCAGTCCCCGCAAATTAAAGGGAATCACTAATGAGGGAGTCGAAACTCGCAATTATTCTATGTAAGAGAGTATAATCTCGGGAAATCGTAGGTCAAAAGAAAAGACAGGCCGAAAGATACACCCTTTAACGAACCGTTCACGCGACTATAAAAGAAGACTTTATTAGAAGTCCTAAGAAGCAAATCTCTTTGCACTGCTACAAGGGCTAATCGGCAGGTACCTTCTTCCTTGGACTGAGCTTCACTTGACCCATGCCTTCTCGTACCGTGCAATAGCATTCTTAGCAGCCATCGTTAGCTACTCGGTGCTCAGCAACAGAGGAAAAATACAGACCTTTCGTAGTCCCTTTCAGTTGATGGAAATCCTTTCTTTTGCCTTGACTCTTCTGATTTGCACTCGGTCATAGATCTATTTTTGTACTAATATAAATGCGTACTATCAGGAGCATCTTCGCCTAGCTATTAGGAAGTACGGTCTTATAAAGCCGGATATACCCATCTTAGTAATGAAGGTAAGTATCTCATAAAATATTCACTATTTCCCTCGGGGTTCTGTCTTCCTAATTAGCTTTCCTGTAGGGTTGGCCTAAGATCCGTTTTTGGATGGGATGGCCTACCTTATAACTTAAGGAGACAACACCAATTGGACAAAACAAGACTGGGTTGACATCAATGAGTCAATGAAAGTAAACAACAGGGCTCGAGGATCTATTTTGTTCCTCAGTGACCCAGAAATGCACCACCTCAACACTCAGCTTGGATGAGCTGACCCTTCTCAACCAATACAGGGAGTTCTGCTTTTGCTCTTGATTCAATAATGGGAAGAACTTCTTCGTTTATTCTCTTCGGGAAGAGACCCATTATTGGGCATATAGAAAGACATACTCTTCTGTGCTCCGACTATAAGTTTGAGCTCTTTTCTTAACAGCTTTTCTTCGCCAATGAATCGATTACATTATGTAACGATTAACTCGTTGGTTCAAAAGATGGATTGGACTTGGTATTGGATTCTCCTTTTATCTTTTTCTCTCTCTTCCCCTGCATTTTCAGGGTGGAGTCATCATTTAGTGTCGAAAATGAAGTATCATTTTATAATTCCTACAAACGATGAGTGGAATGATCCGTTTAATGAAGGTGCTTTTAATCTGCAAACCCATCTCTTGCATTGTTTGATCCATGGAAGTGGGTTTGGCCACCTAATTTGCATCAATGGGATTGAAGGGGGATGTAAGTACATCTATGGTAGAGAAATAATGGATCTCTAGGATTGAATCTTCACCACTCTTGGTGTGAGGTAACTATATATGTTAGCTGTGCCCTTTTATGTGTGCTTGAAATCCTTTGGTGATTGATATCTGTAACTTAGTAAGAATACTCAACTGGTAGATAAAGAATGCATTCATTTGTTCATTTTGCAGGCAAATTATAGTTGAAGATTTGTCAAAGAAGCATATGATGGATATGTGATTGCTCTATAGACTTGTTTATGGCCACTCCTGGTTTGGTAAGTGGGGATATCGCTTCTGCCATGGGAGTTTCGGTGTAAAGAGCATAACTATGAAAGGGCAATGGATGTTCTTAGCTCCCTTGAGCTAGATCAAGTAATTGATGATTTCCGACGCACAAATGCAAGCTCGGATATCAAGCAGATGATCAATCATTACAGAGATATGAGCGATACAAACTTACATATAATCAGGGAATTGTTCAAATTTATGCTGACTCTAAGATACACAGCTCCATCTGGTAGATGCTCTACAATGTCCTGGACTGTGAAGAAATACTTTCATGTTCCTGTTTGCCTTAGTTGATTCAGTCTTTCAACTATATAAAATTACTGAGATCCAGCATCAAAAGGTTCACCAACATGTGTCTTCGAGCTTCCTAACGCTGACAGGTGAAGTGTGGATGTGGCATGTAGACCGATATCTACTGGATAGTCGATTCTCGACATCCATGCGTAGAGTACTACAGTTGAAGTTAGGAGGCTGCCCGGTTGAAGGAACACTGGCTGGAGAGCAAGTGTCATTGTCATGTAGTACATCCTCGCATGGTGTGATTGAGCACGAAACCACATAAACAAAAGCGCTCTGACAAAAGGAAAGTCAATGAAAGAGAGTATCTAAAGCAAATGTTTCAGCCTAAACTAATAAGCCGTGCTTGGAGCTTCTGAAATAGTCAAAGCATACGGTAGACGAAATACGCCAAGTGGAGCTCTGCTGAATACAATGACTCTAACCAAACGGAGCTCTAATAGTTACACGAGGCCGTCACCAGGATGTGATGATGTGCGAGAAAGCCAGTCAAATTCAAGTCAACTGAAGAATCTTAGTCTATGTTTTGGTCACACAAAAAAGTATGAAGAGATAGTTGCTAGTTGAATTGAGGGACCTCTACTTTTACTTTACGCACCTTTGTAGTCTTAAGAGAAAGTAATACACTAAGTCTCGCTGTTAGAGGATTTATTGGAGGATCTAGGGCATTAGCCCGAAGCCATAAAGAGAGAGTCAAAAGACTATAGCACTGCAGAAAGACCAGGACAAATTCAGTTGATTCGATTGAGATCGCCTATAGGGTACGGTGGGCAATGAAGATCTAAGTGCTCCTCCGCTACTCTGTTTCCACCTACTTTTTGATATCGGAAGAGTTCAACATCTCCTAATAAGCACGCAGGTTAAGGGTAATCCATTTGTAGGTACTGATCCATCGCTTCGAAGGTTTGAAACAACTTTTTAAGGGTGAAAGCCTATCAGTTTAGCATTAATATCTTCCATAATGAAAGTGATAGAATAGAGAAAGCACTTTGAAACCTCAAGTGACCTATCACCCTAAAGACTGGGATATCGTTTAATATGTATATATTCAGTTGGTCAATCCTTGGAACTCTAACGCCTCTTTTGCTTCTATCTTCGCTACTTTATTAAACAGAATATGGGATTCACCTACTTTTCAGCTTCGCGGGGCTTTCGTAGGACCTTTCCCCAGCCCCCTAGTTTTGGAGTTTTTCCGGTCTCTTTCTTTCTTTGACTTTTATTCTATTACCGTAGGAGTGGTACACTGACAACCTTTTTTCTTGCCTTATCGCCTTAGTAGGGACAAAGCCTCACCTTTGACTACTTGCTTCGTGTCGATCTAAGCTGGATTCCCCATTTCCTACTGTAGAAGCGTAGGGGACAAATATACTATTGAATTCCTTCATTCAATACGACGGAGATGTCAATCCATTTCATTGCCTTAATAAGACCCCGCTCCGGCAGACTTTCATTAACAGACAGGCAGAAGAGGACTCTGGAAGGAAGGAAGGTGTAACGGTAGATGCCTTACTTTGGGATTTAAATAAGTGTACTAGAGAGGTCATTGATGCTAAGGCCCAGGCAAAGCAAGCAGGATCCGGGCTCATTCTCGGGACTTTGTTTAGCTCTCTCCTGGCAGCCTTAGTGCCAGGCGCGGGTGAACGAGCAAGAGTCTGTGAGTGCTCCTGCTTGTAAGCATGGACGATCAGTCATCTAGGGCAGATTGCTAAGAAGCAGCCTACCGTAAAAAGTCAACCGAAGAATCTTAGTCTATGTCTTGGTTTTGTATGAAGAGATAGTTGCTAGTTGAATTGAGGGACCTCTACTTTTACTTTACGTACCTCTGTAGTCTTAAGAGAAAGTAATACACTAAGTCTCACTGTTAGATGATTTATTGGAGGATCTAGGGCATTAGCCCGAAGCCATAGAGAGAGAGTCAAAAAGACTATAGCACTACAGGAAGACCGGGACAAATTCAGTTGATTCGATTGAGATCGCCTTTACGGTACGGTGGGCAATGAAGATCTAAGTGCGCCTCTGCTACTCTCTTTCCTCTTACTTATTGATATCGGAAGAGTTCCACATCTCCTAATAAGCACGCAGGTTATGGCTCATCTATTTGTAGGTATTGATCCATCGCTTCGGAGGTTTGAAACAGCTTTTTACGAGCGAAAGCGTATGAGTTTAGCATTAATATCTTCCATAATGCAAGGGATACAATAGAGAAAGCACTTTGAATACCTCAAGTGACCTATCGCCCTAAAGACTAGGATATCGTTTAATATGTATATATTCAGTTGGTCAATCCTTAGAACTCTAACGCCTCCCTTGCTTCTATCTTTGCTACTTTATTAAACAGAATATGGGATTCACCTACTTTTCAGCTTCGCGGGGCTTTCCTAGGACCTTTCCCTGGCCCTCTAGTTTTGGAGTTTTTCCGGTCTCTTTCTTTCTTTGACTTTTATTCTATTACCGTAGGAGTGGTGAGCTGATAACCTTCCTTCTTGCCTTATCGCCTTAGTAGGGCCAAAGCCTCACCTTTGACTGCTTGCTTCGTGTCGATCTAAGCCGGATTCCCATTTCCTACTGTAGAAGCGTAGAGGGCAAATCTACTATTGAATTCCTTCATTCAAGACGGAGATGTCAATCCATTTCATTACCTTAATAAGACCCCGCTCCGGCAGATTTTCATTAACAGACAGGTAAAAGAGGACTCTGGAAGGAAGGAAGATGTAACGGCAGGAGCCTTACTTTGGGGTTTAAATAGGTGTACTAGAGAGGTCGTTGATGCTAAGGCCCAGGCTAAGCAAGCAGTATCCGGGCTCATTCTCGGGACTATGTTTGGCTCTCTCCTGGCAGCCTTAGTGCTAGGCGCGGGTGAATGAGCGAAAGTCTGTGAGCGCTCCTGCTTGTAAACATGGACGATCAGTCATCTAGGGCAGATTGCTAAGAAGCAGCCTACCGTAAATAATCTATTCTGCTTCCTACTCCCTTATTTGACTCGTCTTAGGAAAGGATTTAGAACGCTTTTGTTCGGCGCTTGTCTTTCCGCACCAAAATGGAAGATCTATCTATCTTGCTCGGGATGCTTACGTGCTTCCGCACCATCCCTGACTTTCTTGCTTATGAATTTATTAAACTTGTCCTTCCGCGCTCCCTTATCAACGTACTTTTGAGTTTGAGCCTATCTCTCCCTTGTCGAATCGGCCCTGGTCCGAAAGGGAATGGCCCATGCTATATATAGCATAAGATAGATTGATGAATGAATAGGGCCAAGTCTACCTCGATCCCTTGGCCTTTCCAAAGAGCTAATCGATAAGTGCAGCTAGTGCGATTAAGCTAACCTAAAGGGGTGTTGAAACATACCTTAAAAGACTCTAAAATAGGAGGTTGAGTTTGATACCTCGTCAAGTCTGGTTAGCTTCTTTATCCCCTGAGAGTACATGATACTAAATGATTTCCAAAGGCCTATTCATTAATAATGAATAGGGTTTCAAATAATTGCATAGTAGTGCTTATGAGTTGGGTATTTTTTAGTAAATGGGAGCCAGAGTCCAGTATGGGAGATGGCAGCCGAAGAGACATTTAAGAAGGAAGTCCATTTTGAAAGCCTAACCTTATCCCTTACTTTCGGATATTTAGTCATATGCATAGGAAAGAAAAAATATGCAATCAACATATTTAGTCAATAGCTCTCACCTTCTCGGTCTTTCTTTGCGAAATATGTGGGTAGCTCTTTTTTGGAAGATTTCAGCCCATCTGCCAGTGACCACTCAGAAGGAGTGACATGAATCCACGTCGACGTTCTAGATTTCAGATATGGGGAGCACTATACATAGATAGAAGAAAGCGCTGCGAAAGCAACAACAATCCTCCCAGCCCATCTGCATGAAGAGAGATCATGATATAATTCACTATTTCATAGTGCCAAGTTATCTGTCGCCCGGCTGCAGAGGAGATCCTTCAATGAGCTAACTTTCTCCACTAGGAAGATGAAAAAACTTCTGTTAAAGTCGGCTTCTCAGAAGGAAATTTGGCTTGCTAAGTTTCGTCGACAGTAGAGATGCGCAAAGTCAGATCTGAAGTTCCTTCTACGAATGGAACTCGACGTGCTGCCAAATTTATGGGGGTTTTGTGACTAAATGCGGCAGACGTATCCGATCGACCTATGATCGTTCACTATAGCCCTTTCTCTGCAAAATCTATCCCAAGGTTGAAGGCAGATATAGGCTATGGATTGATGTCCACCAACTCTTATTATTAAGAAAATTTTCCCATTAATAGGGCATCTCTAAACTATAGGGTATCCCCTTACTGTACCGAGACAGAGCTTTTTTGGTTGATTACACGGGGTAAAAAGACCCAGGAGCAAGCCTAGCACACCTCCGCAAGGTAGGATGTAGTTCCCCGGCTATTGGTCATGAGGCAATTATTCTTCAGTCAGGCTTAGGTGGCTTTTAGACCCCCTGGCCTTGTAGTTCCCATACCCCTGAGCCTAAGACTCCAGCTCTTATCCTTCTTCTTCTACAAAGAGGTGTACAAAAGCATTCTGGGGTTTTACGCTCTTTGTTCGGAAATAGAGTGAAAAGAGTAAGGGTCCCAAGAAAACGTAGAGATGCTTGAGTTGAGCTATTGCGCCCCGGGGAAGGATCCGGGGATGATTAGTGGTAAACTCCGTGGGATAACTTATTTTATTTGGCTTCCATTGCAAATAAGATTTTTACGCATTTTCGAATCATGAAACCCGAGAATTTTTTGATCAATCACTGATAAGAGTGAGGTTGGAAGACCAGCTTTTTCAGTAATTTCGTATAGTAAAGTTTTTTAACGAAAAAGGTATTTAAACTATGTCTAAATCCCATCTTTTTCAATGATCTAGACGATTAGTCATCAAACCTTGTCTTATGCTTAACACATGATAGTCTTCCAAGCCTTAGCTAAAGGAATAGGAAGAAAGAACAACCAGGGCTATATTCACTTCTATGTTAGGTAGCCTCCTCACTAAACACAAGTAAGAGCTAGCTTGCATTGAGAATGAGGGGCCCTCCGAAGGACTATCATTCGGATATCCTTACTTACCTACCCAACTATATTAATATAATAAAAAAATCCAAATTCCAATGCTTTGATCCATATGCATTACCAACATTGGTAACAAAAGAACTTATACTTTGATTTTGTATTCGATCATGAAATCTGCCTTTGCTTTATGAATAAGAAAGACGGAACTTCTCTTCCGCCTTGTTCTGCCTTCGATCTCTTTTACGAGATTTTCATCATCTCAAAATAGCTTACATAACGAGAAATTGGAAATAGATCCTTCAATCTCTCAATTGGATTTGAAGATAACATATTAGCCTCCGCCCAAAGAGCTTTAGCCCATGATAAAAGGTAGAGACACTCCAGTGTAGCCCAAAATTGGCTTGCGACAGTCGGTCACCGGGGGTGTAGCCACTTCTGACTGATTGAGAAAGAAGAGGAAGGTAGAATAAGCATTTCATTAATGAAATTTTTGATTTCAAAAGTGTATAGTGAGGAATCTTTCTTGTTGGACGGTAGCCGACTTGGACTTGACTTAGCTCACTAAGCGGATAACCCTTTATTAAAATAAAAAGGGTTCTAATGTCAACTTTCTTAATGAAACTACCCACTTTAGTAACATCGATTTATCCACTTAATCCGAATCCGATAGTCAGTATCACATCGACTGCCCAGAACGCCCCCTCGGATATAGGAGGGCTCTTTACGGGCGTCTTTGAGCACTATGGAGAGTGGATACTTATTTTCGGCAGACAATTACCTCTGCAATGGAACAATGCCTGACCTTGTTCAGACAGTAATTGGAAACGAGGCAGCTCAAAGCCTAAGCTTTCTCACCGATTCCTATTATGACATAGTCATGCACGGTCTGAGAAGTTGGGTCTGCGCAGAGCTTTTGGACTTTCTAGATCTAATCAACTATGTCTTGTAATAATCAGTCTTTTTATCGTGGCATTCTCCCTGAAAGATAGTTCCCTATGGAATTATGGAACTCTCTACCAGAGCTGCAGAACTAAACACTATATTAGAAAGTCGAATTAGCAAATTTTACACGAATTTTCAAGTGGATGAGATCGTTCGAGTGGTCTCAGTTGGAGATGGTATTGCACGTGTTTATAGATTGAACGAGATTCAAGCTGGGGAAATGGTTGAATTTTCCAGCGGTGTGAAAGAAATTGCCTTAAATCTTGAGAATGAGAATGTAGGGATTGTTGTCTTTGGTAGTGATATTGTTATTAAAGAAGGAGATCTTGTCAAGCGCACTTGATCTATTGTGGATGTTCCTATGGGAAAGGCTATGCTAGGGCATGTGGTCGACTCCTTGGAAGTACCTATTGATGGAAGAGGAGCTCTAAGCGCTCACGAGCGAAGACGTGTCAAAGTGAAAGCCCCTGGAATTATTGAACGTAAATCTGTGCACAAGCCTATGCAAACAGGGTTAAAAGCGGTAGATAGCCTGGTTCCTATAGATCGTAGTCAATGAGAACTTATAATCGGGGACCGACAAACTGGAAAATATCTACTGCTATTGATACCATATTAAACCAAAAGCAATTGAACTCAAAGGCCACCTCTGAGAGTAAGACATTATATTATGTCTATGTATCGATTGGACAGAAACACTCAACTGTGGCACAATTAGTTCAATTTCTTTCAGAAGCCAATGCTTTAGAATATTCCATTCTTGTAGGAGCCACCGCTTTGGATCCTGCTCCTCTGCAATTTTTGACCCCATATTCTAGGTGTGCCATGGGGGAATATTTCCGCGATAATGGAATGCACGCATTAATAATCTATGATGATCTTAGTAAATAGGCCGTGGCATATCGACAAATGTCATTATTGTTACGCTGACCACCAGGTCGTGAGGCTTTCCCAGGACATGTTTTCTATTTACATTCCTGTCTCTTAGAAAGAGCGGCTAAACGATCGGACCAGACAGGCTTAGGGAGCTTGACCGCCTTACCCGTCATTAAAACACAAGCAGGATATGTTTCGGTTTATATTCCTACTAATGTAATTTCCATTACTGATGAACAAATCTGTTTGGAAACAGAGCTCTTTTATCGCGGAATTAGACCTGCTATTAACGTCGGATTATCTGTCAGTCGAGTCGGGTCTGCCGCTCAGTTGAAAGCTATGAAACAAGTATGCGGGAGGTTAAAACTGGAATTGGCGCAATATCGAGAAGTAGCCGCCTTTGCTCAATTTGGGTCAAACCTTGATGCTGCCACTCAGGCCTTACTCAATAGGGGGCAAGACTGACAGAAATACTCAAACAACCACAATATACACCATTGCCAATTGAAAAACAAATTATAGTTACTTACGCAGTGGTCAATAGATTCTGCGATCGAATGCTCAATATGAAAAAATCCTTCTATCTATTGTCAAACTAGATTTACTAGAAGAATTAAAAGGGACTTTAACTAAAGAAAAAAAATAGAAATAAAGAACTTCTTAAATCAAAGTGCTCTCGCTTTAAACTAGGAAGGAAATAAAAGAATCCCTCGACAACTGCCCCTCTCAAAAAGAATATAACTGCGTGCTAGATTTTGAAAATCGAGATCTATAGATCCGCGAATCGAAATACGAGTGTTATTTAGAGTTCCAACGGGTACTTTCTCAGTATCGTGCCTTAACAGAAAGCGCCACGTACACTCCCAAAGAACTTTTCTCGAATTCTTTGCGGAGACTCAGCACGAGCTAGACACCCACGCCGACTGATCCCGGCCGAAAGGGATGGTCGGGAAATTTGATTTATCCAACAAGTGGAACAAGATCTCAGAGTCACTGGTGCCCAGTCTGTCTATCTGAGACAACTTCTTGGAAATAGCGCTTGATCAGAGTATGGGTTGGAGGGGAAGGAAGGAGCACTGAATCTTTATATTTTTATCCCAGGGCACGGGAGGTACACAGTAGTATCGCTAACCTCGTAATGGAGGATCTTGAACTGGGTCAGAGGGATATGCAGGAATGGCAACCGAGTCAAGAGGAAAGGAAAAACAGAAAATCCTTGATCCAGGAGAACTCAAAGATTTGAAAAAATAATTCTCTTTCTGTTCCTATATATATGGGTCCATGCAGCATTTCCATGATATCGTTATGATCAAATCATTTTTTGTGCTTTATTCGTGATTAATGTAAGTCAAATCGAACTATATGAGGCTTTATTCCGAGGTTGAATCGGATATGTAGGTAAGTCAAACAGTTCGACCCCAGCCCACAGCATATTGTGGAATCTGGATAGTTTCATCGAGCACCATTTCTTTTAAATAGAAAGGTGTTCTGACTATATTGGATTAAGTCATAACCTATGCCTTCTACTAGTATACTACTATGGAGAGACTAAGCTCTATTTCTGAGATTGGACTATCTTACTGCTCTTTTCCCCCTCTCCCTCTAGTCGAGTCACTTCGTCCCTCGATATCCTCACCCTTTTCTTTCCTTCTTATATGAAATTACAGTAGGCTTTTCCTTACACAACAAAATGAATAGAGCTAAGGCAGACTAATCAAGATCATAGATTATTACCACCCGTTGCAGGAAATATACTTCGGTATGTGATCAAACTGATGTGACAAGATGTTTTGAATAAGTTTTCTTCCTTTCTTTCATAGATAAACATCTAAGCTTTTGGTCTTCGTAGATAGCACTTCAAGGAGTGATTGACCGCAGAGCGCAACTAGAAAAGAGTTTGGCCTGTAAGAAGAATCATAGAACTCTCAATGTTAGGAGTAAACATAAGAAACCACCATTCTTTGACCTTTGTATGGTATTTCCTACTACATATGAAATAGATAGATAGCCCAAAATCTATGCTTTAAAACCTATCTTGTTTGTGACTGATGACATTATTTGATCGCATCAAGGAAGACAAAGCCAATGGCTATGATCTAATAGGAACAGATGATCGCACTAAGCGGATATTCATCGTTCTTATTGCACCAATCTCTCGTACTC
This sequence comes from Pogostemon cablin, assembly GCA_023678885.1. Classification (NCBI taxonomy): domain Eukaryota; kingdom Viridiplantae; phylum Streptophyta; class Magnoliopsida; order Lamiales; family Lamiaceae; genus Pogostemon; species Pogostemon cablin. The sequence goes on from CM042976.1 coordinate 10,207,950, forward strand.
TTCTTCATACGCTCTTCTCTTCTACTATGTTTCCTACCTGCCTAGTAACTTATTTCATTGGGAGGAAGATCATTCCTAGAGTATGTCTATCCGAGGGGTTCAATATACAGGTTTGAAGGGTAGTTGTGCATGTAGGATTGGATGAGAGCCCTCTCTTATGGCTTGAAAATGTCGAAAAAGTCCCTCCCCTCTTTCTTCTTATTCTAAGCAATTTGTTGGAACGAGAATTCATGATTCAATTGACGACGAGTGCCTATTATCTGTTTTGATTAGGATTGAAAATTTAGGCATAGGAATTTTACCTTTTTAACTATGCTACGGGTTCGAGAGTAGGGAACTAAAAAGAACCATTCATCAATGAGTCTTATTCAACAATTCTTGGTTGTTCAGTATGGAAGACTTCCATTCAACGTCCATTCTATAGCCCTTCTATTCTACTAGGTAGACCACAGGTTCAATGGTGGTTGACGAGGAGGGACTCACCTAAATGACAGGAAGAATATCCATTGGTATGGACAATAATCCCCAACGGGAGAACAAGTCAGTTCTGAATTCTACTCTAAAGCTAATAGAGTTAGAAAAACACTTACAACCATTTCCTGAGATGCTGTGTTTCGCTCGGGATGGGCCTCTTTTGCGACCACATTAGACTGGCAGTCGAAGAAGGTCAAAGCTTATATTTATCTCACTGCATCCTCGTTAAGAGCTTGTATCTTGTCGGCACGATAGATAGTCAGTCTAATTTACTTGATAATTTCTAATGGACATCTTCTTTCTATTTTTGAAATCTGGATCGCAGGCTTCGTGCCTACTTCTAACCCCTCTTCCAGAACTATTGATAAAAAAAAGCTCTCCCCGAAAATAGTGGCTAGCTTCGGATGACTTGTGACTACTCCTCTGACTGTCCTATCATATATTTACAGAGGAGGCTGGAATACTTTAATCCAAATTGATAACGGGTCAACTTCTTGTTGTAACCTACTCTTGTTCTTCCTAAAGAATATAAGTTGCACCCGATTCTTGCAAACAACCCCTTAGGCCAGAGAACTATCCGTGAATTGAGACTTATCTGACATCTTAGAAAAGAGCTACTTGAGTAGCCTTTAGTTCAGGCTTTTTACTGCTTTCGTGAGAAAGCTCTAGAGACCTATTTACGGGAAGAGTAATAGTGCCACCTAAACGTTAGGTAGGTGGCGGATGTGTGATGTTTGGAGTTATCATTCGTGCACCTATCCCCAATGGAAGAATGAGTGATATTTTCCCCTGCATATCATGGCCTTACCACTCGGTCCCCGCTGGCCAGCGGGGGAATTCGGTATAGCAACTCACGTTCGTTTGCGCTGTGCATTCCCGCTGGACTGGACACATCTTAGCTGTAGGAAGTATCATTTCGAAAGTGACTTCAGTTCGCTAGTTCAGGCTCAACTCCTCGCTTTAGATTAGCGGACCTAAAGGTCGGGCCAGGGCTCTGCGCTCTTTCTTTCTGTGTGGGATGATACCGGAGAGAGAAGGGAATGCGTCAAGGCGGCGAACAAGACAACTACATCTTGGCTTTTCCCTCCATGAGATGAGCCCAGTGCATTGGATCGATGGATAAGAGAACTAAGCTGGCCTAAAAATCGCTTGGGCGCTCTATGTACGATGTAGACTCCATCAGATACATATCGATTTCTTTCTTTTCTAATGGATCATGAAAAGAAAGTTGTCTCATCAATAGATAGAAATAGGGGATTTCCCCTTGTTCTTGATAGATTCCCTATCTATCTCTTTCGATCTATCAGAAGAGAGTTGGCTATCTATCAATCAATTTGAAAATAGCACGTTCATATCGCCTTTCGTTCATTTTCACCGCAAAAACATTGCCTCCATAATCATAATAAAAAAAGCAGGCGAAGCAGCTAGAAGCACTCGCTTCACACCCTTAAATTCTTATTCACGGATGAATTAGAAAAGCCAACAGAAAGATTTGATATTCGATTCTGACTTTCGTAGGGCCGGTGCTGCTGTTGCCTGCGCATAGGGCCGCCCTCCACTCCCGTCCCGGTGCACTAAGGGGCATTTGATTTGGAACAGAATGCATTGCTGACGCCTCGAATCAAGCTTTTATTGCGACATGCTATGTTTACTTCCCCATTGCTAGTAGGTTGATGGCTCGTACGCCCGACACACATGTTTTGGCCGTGTGTGTCCATAACTCAAAACTAATAAGTGACCCAACGGCCGCCGCCTACTAAACATACCAATAGTCACCAGACTCATATGAGCTACTGAGGAGTAAGCTATGATCTTCTTAGCATCGCGCTTGGAGTATAAATGAAATGAGTGGAACAAAGTGTCGCTTCGGTAACATTGGTATTAAAAATCTTAAAAACCCGTTGGTTCCCAATTTTAAAGGAATTCCTGCCAAGATGACGGATCATGCCGTAGGTGCCTCTACATGAGCTTCGGGTAACTAAATATGAACTGGTACCATAGGCACTTTGACGGCGAAAGAGGCGAAAGAAACAATCCATAGAAAGAGTTAGCGTTGCTCACTAAATTCTGTGGTTAATGAAATTTTTAAATTGGTGGTTCCAGTTTGGAAAAGAATCAACAGAATAACTAATAGCATAAAAATAGATCCAAGTAAAGTATAAAGGAAAAACTGATATGCTGCCTTGATCTTTCTTTGTCTCGAACCCCATACTTCTATAATAATGGTAGAGTAAGGGGTGGCACCAAAGTGGAATTGTCCGGTGGTGGTTGGTCGAAGCTCCAGTAGGTAGCCACTCCCTTTTCAGAAAACCATACGTGAGACTTCCACCTCATGTGGCTCTGTCCCAAGCTTTCGTCGTCGGCCTTGGCATTAGACCACTATATATGCATGTATTTTCAGCCTGGACTCTCAAATCTTTTGCTTCTCGGGTGGTGGTGAACAATGGTGCTTGCGTTGCTGTAGATGCCCTTCCGAAAGTGAACGCTCACTAGCTAGATGGACTAGTGGCGCCCTATCTCCTATCTGGAGACATACTGAAAACCATGCCTTTCGAACCGAACGCAATGGCCATCTTCCAAATCAAAAGAAAAAAGGGCTCGTTGGGAAGTAAGATAGAGTGCGGTCTGTAGAGCACATGTAAGGCACAGTGGGGATGCTCACGCAACGGATCTCTCTTATAGATAGAGAGAGAGGTGTGAAAGGAATAACCTTATGTTATGGCTGCCCCTCAACTTATGACCTTTACGCTACGACTACTGTGATGTGAGCAGTTCAAATTGGTTTGATCTTTCCCAATCATTCTGGATGGAACTTGTACGGAGGTGCATGCATAAAGGTTTGGAACTCTTTTCTTATCTGAATCTTAAGGACATGACCCTATTCTCGAACCCTCTGCCGAGCTCTACCCTGCCCGCATTTCCTTTTGAAAGGGCAAAAAAAATGTCTCCGCTTACTGCCAACAGTCTTTCTTCGGAATTCTACTGAAAGGGTCGATCCTCCACTCCCCCTAAGTTTTAGCAATTTATCCTAAGGTCTCCTCACCAAGAGCTCGCCGGCGACGACAGAGGAAGCAGCCCGCTTGCTGTGGCAGGGCGGTTTTCTTCTTTCACAATAAGACCTGGACGATTATCCCTACCCTCGGTAGCTTACGAGTTTACATCCATCCCCGGTCGGGTACAGTTTCCTTTCGATTTATCCCTTGTAGTCGTTACCCGAATTCGTGCAAGTGTGTCCACACCCCCAGACTGACTTGACGAGGAATCCATTATCGTGAACAAACACAACCCCTACACACAACACACACCTAGGAGCACTCCTTCCTGCATATCCGTACAAGACCCGAGTAGGCGGGTCGAGTCCTACGAGGTACCCAATACTCGGAGTACCCTCCCAAAAGAAAAAAGATGTGTCTGTCAGGTTCGGTTCTTCTTAGTTAGGTTAGATGGGTTCGACCAAAAATGCTATGCTTATCCCAGCGAATAGATGATGCTCAGCTCCGCACAACATAGGGATTGGCACACATTCGGGAAGAATATAGAATAGTAGAGGATCCAGCATGCAGAACACGACGATCATTAGAAATTCACGAATTAGAGATGTTGTAATATACTCTTTCCCATAACTTTCATACCAGACCAACCCACTAAAATGCAAATAGGGATCTGAAATGTGCTCAATATCACGCAGAATAAAGAGATACCATCTTTACCCAAATCAAAATTTATGTTTTCATAAGGAAGCTATCTAAGGCTTTCCACGAATTGAGATTTGGCAGTAGAAGGATCGAATTGTATCCGAAGAGTAGGGGGATACAAAAAAGTAATAAGAGAGGCTCACAGACCAATCAATCGTATCAGTCATATTCTTGAATTTGGAATGAAGAGGAGTAATGCTTCCTAGCACGGGAGAAAGAATAAGACCACTTAGATCAGAATACCATTGTTCTAATATAGAGTAGAATCGAAGATTGAAGAGATTAATTTACAACAGTCAAAAGATGGGCCCCTAATTCCAATACAGTAGGGGTATATCAGTGCAAGTCAGCTGAACACCGTGATTGATGAGTGGGTAGGTGGGTTAGGTGCACCTCTCGCCCAGTGGGAAGTAATGAGGCTAGTCTCCCCCCCCCCCTGAATGAAAAAGTATTGGGGCCCCCTTCCTCTAAGCTCTAAGGTGACCCTTCCTTTATTTTGAATTTCCAATAGAGAATCTTTCTGACTAAAAAAATATCTCTGGAAAAATTCATTTCGTCGAGTTCAACCAAGGTACACCTTGCCTTTGTTCAGGTAGCTTTCTTACGCCTATTCAGCTAGTAGGGCATTGGTCATAGCCAAAATTCGTCGAAGGGATAAAAAGAAGATAAAGAAAGGGAAGTTTTCTCTTTCTTTCATTCAATCCAAATAAATAAGAGAACAAAGAAAGCACTCCAAAATGAAAGTTAGATAAAGAAGTGTCAGTAAGAACTAGCACTAGACTTCTTCCCATCTTTCTACTTTTCCTCTCTACTTTTGTGCTTCCACCCGGGCTTTTCATTCTGTTTATAGAGACCCGAGGAGAAAATTGGAATCAAAATTCATGTATAAAGGTGAGGTACTTTCCCCGGCATACGAAAAGAAAATCCATGATGATGGCTTTCTAAAAAACAAGTAAGGGATGGGGAGAGGGATGCTCTCAAAACCAAACGAGACTAGAAAGAACATGGGAATTAGCACTATTCATAGAAGAGACAACAAAGGGGAAGCCCTCTATCTATCTCGATCTCGGTTTAGCATCATATATCGATCTGGAGAAAATTTGGATTGGTTGTAGCACGGATTAAGGAGCAGCTCCTCCATACTGTGGCTATGGAGGTGGGTTCTGTCGCCGCATGATAGAGGCAGAAGCAGGGCCACCAGAGCTATCTGCATCGAGTCTTTCGATTGAAATAGGAAGGGAGACAATTCAAATGCCAGCGCAGAAATAGAAAGAGTCGTGCTTTAAAGTGGAATTCTTCTAAGATCCATTGCTCGATTTTGATGCATGCTCTGCTCCCAAAATACAAAGAAGACTTGCGAGGGCAGATCCAGGTTGGTTGGTCTGAAAAGTCATCGGAGAGGCGGGCAAAGTGAAATATAGACTATAGAATCTTATGAATCACGCACGGCACACTTTCTTTATCTTCTACGTCTACAAGGCGAATAGCTTACCTTATAGAACAGCGTGTTCGTCACCACACTGGGCTGGCTGGTGCATTGGCTGGCCTTACTGTAATTAGTCCGAGAGGTATGGCTCTTCAATTAGAACGCTTTATATCTCGTGACACGTGTAGCATAGCATTTTAGAAAGTCCATATAACTTCAAAAGATTCATACTTGAGCCATGTTCGTCGCCCTAAGCTTACCATTATTTCATTTCGTTCTATTGATTGGTTCTAGCCCCAAAGAAGATATACATGGAGCTATGTCGACTTACGTACGTCTCGTTGACTAAACGATCAGGTATACTATGCCACTTATCATCCCCTCTTTCTATAGAGAAAATAAACAGAAAAGATATTGTGACCGTGCCGTAAGACATTGTTCCTTTCTACTTTACGTTATTTTCCTCTGGTGATGCCCTCGTGGGCACGTTCCTCTCTGGGTGGGTCTGGTCTAATCGAAGTCAACTGAGCTGGTCGCTTGAGTCTATAGGCTACCTCTCCTATCCGCTTTTCTACAAGGTCTACTTTCAGACCGGGCCAAGCCTTTAGGTTGTTTAAGTAGGTTTGGGCTAGGTCGTTGTGCTCCTGCCACCTCTTGTCAAATCAAAGTAGGCTGATGGGCAAGTCCCCCGCCTGTCGCAATGGTGTGGGGCGTCAGGGGGCCCTGTGGCCAACTCGAAGGGCATGAAGTTCGATGCAGAGCTTTTTGGTTGTTATCTTAAGTTATAGCAGCACTGAGAAACCTCCAGTCCTTCTGGTTTGCACTAAAGTGGCTTAAACAGCCCTCGAGGAGTCCGTTTATTCTCTCCGTCTGAGCTTTCAAAGATATACCAACCGTAGGTATCTGACCATCAGATACCGACAGCTGCCTTCTAAGATTACTGACATTTTGGGTTTTCATAAATTTCACATAAGATCAAAGTTCTTTTCATCATAAGAAACAACTTGATTTCCGACCTCTTCCATTGCATTACCGTAACGAAAATGAATATTCAAAAAATAGATTGCTCTTGTGATTCGGAATGAAGCTTTATCGGTCAAGGAAAGGAATAGTGATAGATTTCTATAGAGCATCCAGGAACAAGCATATTCAATCGGACGACGAATTCTTGCGTGGTCCAAGGAAATCAAAGGTCCGCTTCCACGATTTCATCTATATGGAATCTCAACATATCAGAATAGCTTATATAATCATGATTCATTTCATGAATTAGCCCACTATGAGGTTACTGCATTTATAAATATATATTCTTAGAATATAGTATATAGTATATCATTTGTGTCTCTGTTACAACACGGCGAAACTAAATGGTTCGAATGAAGAGAAAAAAAATAATATTTAGGCTGCACACCTAATTTTCCTGGGATTATAGTTCAATTGGTCAGAGCACCGCCCTGTTAAGGCGGAAGCTACGGGTTTGAGCCCCGTCAGTCCCGATGAATTCAATAAATACATCAATTCATCTCTCCATTTTCTGTGAAAATGGGGACATGAAGCGAATCATTTACTTTTTCCGAGATAACAAAATAGAAAATCGACTTTAAAGGAAAGTCGTGAAGCATCTGGCTAGGCCAACTACTTCCCTAAGAGAGTTCTCTTGGTATTCAATCCCAACTGCATAATCAAGAGAATAAACTAGAACGAGGTTATCAACTACTGGAATTTCGATAGGAGACTGATAGTCCAATCCAATCCTGAGCTTTAGCTTCTTTCCTTTCGTGCTTGGACCATATCGGGAACCCCTATTTTTGTTTCATTTAGTTGTGTCCTGCTTCAAGCCTTCATTCCTACTGTCTCCTTCGGTGAGAAGTTCCCTTATGACTTTTCTGTTACTGCTCTCTACAAAAGTAAAGTGAAAGAAGCCCGCATACCCACTCTTCTTTCCCCTATCGCTAAGGGCCTCGCCTTGTTTTGTGAATTTCTAAGAAAGGCTACGTTCAATCCGTCAATTCTGAATTGACCAATCCAAAATCAAAATAGGATCAACCCCAATAGTAGAAAATCCAATTCCCTAGCTAGGTTTGAAGGGAAAGAAGAACTGCAGCTCGATTTGAGATGAAATCTGGCAAAAGCTCTAGGGCAGATTCTGCACCAGATAGGAGAGTTGGGATTGAGCTTTGACTAAAGAAAAAGCAGGAGCGCTTTGTCAGAATCATCGCACACCGCATTGTGAGAGGGCACGCCTAGTAATCCCACTAAACCACTAATGATGGTTGGCATAAATAAGATTATTTCACTAGTGTGTCAGAGCTTGCAGCCGTTTTATTTCGATCTGGTGGGGTAATCAAAGTCCTTCTATCATGCCTTTCATGTACGAGATTCTACTACGGGATTGAGTTTGACCAATCCCCATGGGCGGCATATAGGAGCATCTGTGGTCAATACCAGCAAAGGCTTCAGAGCCAATCTTATGATACTAGTCACTTTATCAAGCTGACTAAAGAAATGGATCCTTGTGATCAACCGCGACTACTGACTGAGCAAGGCATATAGTTCATTGTGATCCTCAAGTTCAAGTTGTTGGGCCCTTCGTGGCCCTATCGGCCTAGAGCAATGCTGCTCAGAAGCTCATAGGTCAGGTCGAATCTCGTTTGTTAGGTAAAAAGCCTCATATAAGAGGAGATCCGCATGCCTATTACTAAGGATGGGTAGCTAAGCCGCTTGGGATCACTTCGAGGATCCTCCCCTCTGGCTTCCCGTTGATAAGATTGTCTTCCTTGGTTGCACCCTAGCCACAGAATGCCTGATTGAGTTCGCCAGGGACATCCTCATTCAAACTTCCTGGGATCAAGACAGAGATCGCCCTCACAATTACCCAGGTAGTATGAAATTCCATAGGTTTGTCCCGAAGGACCAAAGGCTGCTGTTTGGCCTGGATAAGCAGGCAGGGACAGGCTCCTCGAGCAGATACCATTCCAATGGAAAAGCTCATCTTCCCATTACCAGCGGTGAAAACTCAGCATTCAAATCCCTCAGAGCTCATTCATAGCACTAAGTGTAATGACTATATTCTTCTCAAACGATAATTTTCGAACTTGTAAGAACTGTCTTTCCTGTGATGGTTCTTGTTTCTTTCTTAAAGGACGACATTGATTTCGGAGTCATCTAAGAATAACATAGATAAAGAAAATTGTTCAGGAGATCGAAGTCAAGCAGTTCTCCAATGCACCTGTTCAGCTTTACCAATCTGAAGCTAGACATAGGATTGATAAAAAGAGTTAAATAACTCAGTCATCCAACAACCCTCAGGTTTGTATCTTATCTAAGACCCCCGTAAGAAGGGGACAAGGCGTTAGGAGATAGTCATCAGTGGAGTCGGGATAGGTTTGACTCAATTACATCGACCCTCAATAGAAAGAAAGAGAATCTCGTTGGAAAGAAAGAATCAGGTAAATAAGACTCGAGAGACCTCACAAAAGAAAGGGATGATCCTTATCTAACCCTCAAAGCCAAACAGTAAAAAAAGTAGTCAACCTTCATGCTCTTAACTTAAGCAACTCGGGACTGTAAGCCTTAAGCTTCACTCCGATCTAAGAGCATCTGAGAACATATTCGGCATTGTCGAGGGAAACTAAGATAACCGGAATGATTGGCCTTCACGCATATCCCATCGATCGGAACTGGCAACCGATCTTTCAGCTGATCCAGCGGCGGATGAATATACATTGTGTTCAACTCTTGCTACTGGGTCAACTCCAAACCAAGACTCGGGAATGAAAGCCAAATGCTTCCCTTTCATTGATTGACTAATGCCTCCCGGTTGAAAGAGAATCTTTTACCACTGGATCAGCTGCAGAAGAATTATTCCTATTATATAGGTAAGTTGACCATCCGTTAATCCCTTCCTATCCCCGACTTCTACCAACCAATCTTTTACAAAAAATTCACTACCCTATCGGAAAGGATAAGTTAACCACGCCACTTTGAAGCGAAAGGGGCGCAACTCCGGGCGATGGGGAGGTAAACCAGATAAATATTTCAACAATGGAAAATGATTCGACTGGGTTCTAGATAGATGTTGAACCCTCAATTCATGGAATAACGATCTCCATTGCTGGTTCGCAAAGGCTCTGTAAAGACCTCTCCCAACTATTTGCCAGACCATGACGACTATTAGTCAAATTATAGCTGGGCCTTAGAAGGCGAAATAAATTATATTTTAGTGATTAATAACTTCATGAAACTCAGCACATCTCCTCTGTGAAACCGGCAAACATTATGTTTTTTCCAATGAAGAACCAAGCTGGTTGAAATCGCCAGCAACCAACCAAGGTAGACTATTTGAGTCAGCGAAGTTTGGCATAGACTTCCAAAGTTGGCGATGAATTTTTGAGTTTGGATTGGTGTATAATACAGCGAAGAGCAAAAAATTCCATCAAACAAGCAACGACTTTTGCTAACGCTTAATCCCTTGCTTGTTGGGGACTTTTTCATACTACATAGAATGATAGGGCAGAATAGACTCGACCTGTCTTCCACTCTTGCTACAATTGATGGATAGAAGGACAAAGCTGCAGGGGAGGTTTAAAATCATCAACAATCTCCGTTCTCTCTCACTTAGAATGTAGTCAATGGCATGAAGGTTTTTTCCTCGCTCCTGTCGATCGGTCAGGGTATCCAGAAATTTTCATTTCGGGGAAGGGAAGAGAACAGATACTACAGCTAGTGTCTTCAGAAATGAAATGGCCGGATTAGCAGGATGAAGATTTTTTACCTGACAGAAAGAGAAGTTGAAAGTCAAATTGCCATAGATCGCGATTCAAACAAAGAGGTTGAGCTTTTCCCTTAAGTGACAAGGGGGTGAGCCGCTCCAAGTCAAAATTGATATTTATGACTAAAGGACGAAGCCAAGAGCAGAAGGAGGTTGGTTTTGAAAACTTTCCTTACGTTTCCCGAGTAAGCATGATAGATATCTTGTCTATTGAAGAAACTAATAAGATCTATGAATTTAATGAAAACCCTGCGCTTCTTAGCAGCATCGGCAAAGACCTGAGGAATTCATTTTCATTCTATTCTCTTCGGCATGGGCCATGAGAACAAAATTTATCCTTATACCCCGTAAAAAGGAGTGGCGTTGACACCAGAAGATGAGAGATTTTGTTCTAGTTATCGCTCCCCGGCTTTCTTCCTCCAAATAGTCCGACAACAAGCTTTTCAAGTGAAATCTTGAAAGCAGCCCTTCTTCTTTCAACCCGCATGGATGTCTTTAAATTAAAAGATAAGAAAATTCTCCCGGCTCGGCCACTGTATTTTCTTAAGTAAGCTTTCCAACAGCTAGAAGGGCTAATAATAGGGAACTTCATTAAGGGCTAGAGCTTCAAGCAAAAGGGCTTGTGCCACTAAGGAAGATAAGGAGTTGTTTGCAGGTATTACATTAGAAATAGAAAGGTTTAGAATCCTCCATTTCAATGGGGAACCCTGGGGAGACTAGTTCAGTGAATGCCCAGTTAGAAGTAATTATGAAATCAGAAGCATCGAATGCAATCTATGAGGAAGAATAATTCTCTTAGCAGACAAGAATGAAATTCAATTAGTCCCGATGGAATAGTTGAGTATGCAAGCACATTCATTTAATTGGAAATCTTTCCTTGGCTAGCCCCCTCTGAAGAGAGATGCCGATTACCAAAAGCAGTAACAATAGCAATAGTAATAGGAGTAGCATTAGGAATGAAGACATTAGGCTTTGTTCATCAAAATAGCAGTCCTTAGGCCCCATCTGAGAAAGAAATCCTGAACGCCCTTACTTTCGTAACCCGTGCTTGATGCAATAACTGCAACGAGAGTCAGCGCTCTTGGATAGAAGACTAGTATAGAAGAAGATGTGGGAATAATCGCTGCAAGTCTTTTTTAAGTTTAAGAAGAATGAATTCAACCATAAGAGGTTGTGCTAGAATTAGATCTAACTGTATCCGGTGTTTCAAAAGACAGTATGCTCTTTTTTGATAATTCAGAAGAAAGATTTGATAACTGTGTAATCCTCTGCCCTTCTGTAAGCGACTATCCCATCCCGTTCCTTTATCTTTCTTGATTGAAATGTCTCCTTCCTGCCCTTAGAATATCTTACTAGCCTAGGGATAAAATTTCGAATGGAGGGAAAGCCTCTCACGACATTATGAGAGAGTGAGGAAAAACCCAACACTTGCCTGCTGGAATGGAACTCAATATGGGCGAAGATAAGGAATAGAATTGAAAAAAGAAATCATATGCACTATCGCATATGCGCTGCAAGAAAAGATAGTTGTGAGGGGAGAGGAGTTCAAACCCGACTCAAGGCCTAGTAGATCTATTCCTGCTATCTTACAACCTTCCCTGGGGAGGTTGAGTTGAAGAAGCTATTAAAGAATCAGCAGCTATGGTACTTCCATCTGTTGGAAGAAGCACTACTGGTAGTGGTTCATCTTATCTTATTAGTAGCGGTCAGTGGGAAGAAGACTAGCTCTGGCTTTCAAGCATGAACCAGGTCTTGGATTCGGCATTGGTTGGGCATGGCATTAGATTAGGAAAGAGATGGGCTTTCTTTTCTAGTCAGGGTAGCCCTCTTACGCTTGCACAGATTAGTTCATCTTTCCGTTCATTGGGGCTTTCAAGCCCTGCCCGTGTGCTTTACCCGTAGGTCAGTGAAATCTTCATTCTTAGCTTTCTTCTACGCCCTGGAATTCACTTCTAATAGAGTTTATATTATATTAGCTCACTTCCTGGAGTGAGGAGTGAATTAAAAAGAAGGTGTGTAGCGTATTTCTATTATGTTTTGAGATATCTTATGGTTGGTACGAGTCTCACTTAAGAGGAAGGAGCCTAAGCCACGTCTGTTTGGTCTAAGTCTGTACAGTTGAAAAACAACTTCTGAAAAAGAAAACAACCCCATCTTATTAATGCTTCCAAGAAAGGTAAGTTCAATCATGCGGGCATTTATTTGTGGGTGATGAAAGGGACGAAGCTAAGGATGAGTGAGGTACGAGATCTTCCTATGTCAGAGATGAAAGATGAATGACCTACGCCATGCCATAAGGCACTATGCTCTGAACCCTTACTCCATTACTTACTGACAAATGGATCCAAGTAGCTCAGATCTAGCTAGGTTAGACGGCTCGATCAACGATGGTTTGCTTGGTCTAGTGTGTTAGGGATAGCTGAACAGAGCAGAACGACTTCTCGCTGTGTGTCTAGTAGAACCCGAAGCATTGACATTGAAAGAAAGAATTCCCTCAAGCATTGAAGAAAAAACAAAGACAAGGATTTACCTATAGGAGAATCCTGTACAACTCGAAAGTCAACTCATCTCAGAGCATGGAAAGAAGGATTGATGGAAAGAGTACTGGTCTTGCAGAGCCTATGGTATCTATGCCTGCTGAAGTCAGCTATTCATTTCCAGGTAGAAAGAGCTTTGCCATTATCCTGTTCAAAGGCACAGATTCACAAAGCCTCTATCAGATGATGATTGAATGGCTTCCACCACGACACGAATAACTACTCCTTATTTACGAATAAAAAGTACCTTTTTTGTTTAACTAACGGATAAAGACTCTTTCAATAGAAAGAGTCAAGGGGCAAACAAAAAAACAATGCCCCTCTTGTTAAGTGATTTCGGTCCAGCTAACCGAACTTCTGCCTAACTCCCAGCTAAAAGCTTACGCTATTATCGGTACAGAGAGAATGGACTTGATCCTGGATTAGGCTTAGAGCATTCCGGTGTGGACAAGAGCAATATTCAAACCCTGCAGTTTCCTCTATTCAACGAGCATACGTTCAATTCAAAGCACTGACTTTTGACTTACTTTCCTTCTTAGTAACAGAATTCTCCGATCTGACTCTAGAAATTCCCCTTTTGAATAAGCGATTAAGGGAAGTTTCATCGATAAAATACGATCTTTCTTCAACCTTGAAGCAAAGGGGAAGCTGGCGTTACCTATGAAGGAAATAGAGCAAGATAATTGATGTCACAAAGGCTGGTAAAGGAGCCCAAGAGTAGAACAAACTCGGACATGTACTACACTAAACTAGTTTTCTAACTAACCTCGGGAGTAGATGTAGGCATTCATGAGGAGGCCAATGCCGTGAATTAGGTTGATCATGAGTTCCAGTAGAGACGAAACAAGGGTAGAATTCTTAGCCCCTATGGTTTTTGGCAATCCCATTCTTTCGAAACATTGGACCTTTCTTGAATGAATTTGATTTCTATTGGTACATCTTCTTGATAGTCTCTGATTGTTGTTCTTGTCAGTTTATTCGATCTTTGCTTTGTCTTAGACTCTTTCTATTAGCCTTCAACCTCTTCAACCTGCAGTCTTCTGGTCATGAGCCTGATGAGTTGACCATTCGTCTACTCCGCATATTCATTTCTGATTTCTTATCTTACGAGATTTCATTTCCAAGAGAAGAAGAGATATCCAGTTTCATAAACCTTAACCTTTTAGGGACTCATCAAAGTCTTTTTTTCCCTCTAAACCTCGTATTTGGTCTTTCGAACCGAAAAAACTGGTATACAAAGCTCGCGAGGGACCTAGCCGAAGAGAGAATGGAACAATAAATGTTTGGAGCTCTTATCCCTCATAAAGAGGTCATTCCAAGCGTATCAAACAACAGGTCTTGCAGAGCCTTCGTTAGCTACACTGGTTCTTACTGCCCATTCCACTCGCTCTCCTACCTAGGATCGCTTCGTTGCTTTAATACTTTCTCTGCAGAAAGTTCTGATACAAATAGATTTCAAATGATCAACACTCGCGTCAAAAAGAAGGGTAAATTGCTCGGGATAAGAAAAGAAATATAGTTTTTTAGCCGAAGGTGCCGACTAAGGTACAACAATTACAAGGGATTTCAAAGGTGGCTTCAAAGCACTTTCAGTAGTGGACTCCTTTCCTTAGTTAAGTGACCAAGGGAGAACAACTTTCAGTCTGTCCCTACTTTCTTTTTAAACTGGACAATGTAGTCTAATTTGAAAAAAAAAAGTATACTTTCTTTCACCAGTTTTTAGTTTGAAGGTCTAACCACTCTTGGAAGGTTTATGGTTGTATAACTTAGGCTGACTAGCTTTGATACCTTGGAGTTCATCTTCCGTAAATACTTTTTGACCAGTATTTATAGTCTTCTGTAAAGCGGTATCACCCCTCGTAGTCTTCGCAATGATATCGTGTACGTCTGTTGGATGAGTCCCCACTTGAGAATTCACACCTACTGGTTTGGCATCTCCTTCGCATTACTACGCAAAAGAGTGTTAGTTGACAAGTGGCCTGTAATTACAACTATAGAGATAGTACGATGTACTAAGCTTCCTACATTAAAAACTCATTAGAATGAGCTATTTCACTATCCTTAGCACACATATAAAATGTCATTAACTATCCGGCTGGCTTGCTACATTGCCTCTTTGGATGAGAGAAAGAATCGTTAAACCTGAAGTCCATTCGTTCTCTGACCACGACTGAAGCCCTTGTTGATTCGTCCACCACGCAATCGGAAGAGGAAAAGTGGGATGCTCAGATGCGCTTTATCCGCCTCTTTGAGGTAATCCCAAGTCTTAGTTATAGCAGTAGGAATGTGCTCTTTGCCTTATCCGGATCTATCTACACTGTCTCAGCTCATGCAAAGCGTTAACTATCTGAAGGAAGGGTACGGAGTTGATCCTCGCATCAAACTCTAAGCGCTAGTTGAACCTTTTTTGGTCTCTTCTCTGGTATATAAATCTCTATACCAGAGATTCCTTTTAGCTTTCTTTTTTCAGTCTATCAGTCAAAGAAGACGAAAGACTGAACACTAACATAATCTAAGGTAAAAGGTAAATTGATACACAAGAGGGAATGGATCGAAAGAAGTTTGGAGACAGACATATCCTATTGAAAAGTGAAAAGAAGAGCATTTCTTCTTTTAATGAGAAAATGTAATACTATACCTATCTGGCTAACTCTATTTTGCACAACCTTTGTTCGGACTCCATCTTTTCCTAGCGAAGTACTACACCATCACTCGCTCACTGTCCTCATCTCGCTTCTTGATTCTGATTTAGCAGTTGCATTCCCTTAAACTCCAGACTCCTCAATACTAAGTCTGAGTGTATCAATGAGTTAGCCTGTTAGACCGGATGAAGGACTCTTCTAAAGAAGTTGCTGAACCAGGTGAATCAAGTTGCGTCTAATATACCGGAAAAATATAGAAGGCCCTTTTTCTTTCATATCAATCTAGTTCGACATAGAAAAATCCATATGCACTAGTGGGAAAACAAAGAAATAGTGAAAGTCATAGTTGGAAGAGTTGTCCCAAGAATTTTGCTCAAGAGATCCCGAATCAATAAACTCGTACGTAGCGTCTAGGTGAGATGCTCGGGTTACTCAGTAACTGTCTGTTTACCACGCTTTGCCACCACAGGTTCCACGAAGCATCGTAAGAGAATAACGAATCGAATCGACAGCAATTCCTTTCCTATCTCGGTTTGCTTGAAGAATGAATTGTTGTGAAAAGCTTCACTTCGTTCACCTCCATCTCCATTTATAATTAGTTCTTGTTCCGTGTATGTTTAAAAGAGAGCTTGAGAAGGATCTTTCTTTGACTCCTACATTTTATTCTTGGAAAAACCAAGGTAATTGACTCAAATACAAGTCTCTCTTCATTTTAAGCCTCTCATCTTCTCTAGAGAAGCAAAACTATAAGGGATAGAACAGATGGTCCAACTACATAACTTTTTCTGTTTAATTACTTCCATGGTCGTGCCTCGTGGCACGGCAGCACCAGTACTATTGAAATGGTTCATCAGTAGAGATGGTCCCAAGGTGCCACTTTTTCCAATGGTACTCTAATTCCTATTCCTATCCATTCATTCCCTCTTTTGGTCTATCTACATTCAAGGAAATTCATACGCTCCACAGATAGAGCAAAAAGTAGAGTACCAGACATAACTGGGAGAAGCTCATCCGAAACTAGAGCTAAAAATGCCCTATTTCATTTCGTTCCCATTCTTCATTTACTTATTCTCGAATCCAAGGGGGACAACTTATATTTAGAATCTTTTTGTGGTATGCTCGGTTTACTATTCTTTCGTACTTTCTTCTTTTTACCATGCGATAGGTCAGCGAAGCGTGAGCGGACGTGGAGAAGGAAAGGCTAAACACTTTGGTCAAACGGGAATAGAAATGAGAAGATGAGGTGTCCCGGGCACCCCCATCTAGAAATATAAAGAAGGGTAGAAGCTTTTCAGCCTGTACCTTTCCCCGTCCCCCCTTTGTCGTGCAGTACTTGTGTGGGGGATACGCCACCAGAAATCAGGCTTGAAGCTCTCACCTTACCAACAAGCCGGCAGCTGATGGTTGTTGGTCACGGTGACTACCAAAAAGCTCCAATGAAGATGAATATTTCACATGGAGGAGTGTGCATCTTTATGTTGGGTGTTCTTCTGTCTTGCAACCCGGCAGCTTATGTGCCACCTGTGGCTCACGCCTCCTAATTGTTCAGGGCGGGCGGCATGAACTCTAATTCAATCCGGGTATTCAATCCCGCCGCTGAGATGCTCAGTTGACTCCTTAACCTTGATAGGAAGATGGCTTATTCAATAATTCGTGAATAAGGGTAAGGAACTTTGGATGAACTAATGTGAATGGGTGTAAGCTTTGCTGCATGGAAACACCCAGTGCTGACCACACTAAGAGACACGAAAGCGTAGGTAACGCCAGTTGGCGAAGCGGCGTTAAGCATTCCTAGAAGTATGAAAAGAGAGGTCGTGATGATATCATCTACGTCCGTACCGCTCCTCGTAGAGTAGATCCCGCATCCAACTAAGTTTTTGACCAGGGAACGGGATAATTCCTACTATCGCCGGCAAGCCAGCTGGGCAGCGAGTGCGGTGGGAATGGGCTTCTCAAAAAGCTGGCCCGAGCCGGGGTCAGCATAGTAGAAAGAAGGGGACGGCCATTGTGTTGGCAAAGCCAACTTCTTGGGTTTCGGGCGGAGAAAAGTGGACGTGGGGACTCGGGTCGGGGAGCAGCGCAACTAAGAAAGCCATTCCATTTAGGGCGAGACAAAATGGGCCGGCACGGGCAGTCTGGTGTCTGAGCCGATTGGTCAGACGATGACTTCTTAGATTCTTATTATTAGCCTACCCTAGAACCGAAATGGAATGGGATGGAATAGAAAGAACGCGAAACGCTAGCGCAACAGGGTCATTTTTTTATGGGGGATAAGCATGTGAAGAAGCTAGCTATCCCCGCCGCGATGGTAGCTGCTAGCTTTCCCCATCTCTCCTAAACTTCCCCCGGTCTTTGGCCAGAGATGTATGAGGCAGAAACTCATCCCACGTACTATTCGGAGGCCGAGCCCCACCCCAGCAGTCAGGGTGCGACTTAGGTCAACTAACACAAATAAGATAGAGTTCACTCAACGATTGCCTTTAGGTTTCGAACTCCATATGGGGAAGGAGCATTGTTCTTTGTGAGGTCTCGATCATATACACAGACCCACTTTTCATTCAATTTGTGGGAATTTTTTGATCTATATACCGTCCCTAATGAACGATCGGCTCATCTTTGAGCATGATGAATCAATCCGTGCCGACGTGTTGCCAATCCACTTTCCGACATCATATGAGAATGGAAAATATGAGCATTTTCTGCATCGGTGGATGAAGAATCGCGAACATAATAATTTCTAGTTGAACATGTTTCCAGAAAAAAGATACTTTCGAGAAAGGACGAGCACGACTGATGTGGGTATACATACATATGTTTTTACAGATCTATATGCTTTGATTGGAACTGGAAGTGGAAGAACAAGCGGCTGGAATACCACCATAATGAAACTTCCTTTCCTTTATTTTATTAGGATCGAATTTATGTTCGCTGCGTTGGGAGACCCTCTGGGCCTTCTAGATCCCTTGATTTCGATGTGCGATTCGCGAGGAGTTGAGGACCCCCTCTCCCCCCACCGAGGGAGTTTCCCGCACCCCCGACGGATGTTCCCATGCAACAGCCTGATGTTGTTATCCCAACGTTGGCCCAGCCACTTATCCAAGAGAACATAAGGAGGGCCGACCTTTATAACAGGTACCTCCTCCTTAATACGGGGAGGGGGATGACAACATAAGATGGATAGTCTCTATTATCGATTCACAATCATTTGTGGAACACAATTTAGAGGCCGCATTGGTGGATGATGGCTATAGCCAAGAATCCATTCTCGCCAACCAGCGGGAACTTTGAGGCTTTATCCATACTCCAGAGGGGAGCTCCTAGGGAAGAGAACCTACCTGGGCTACGTAGCCCAGATAAGGTCCCGGGGTACCCGAGGTAGTGCTCACTATCGGTGTGTTATGAGAGCGGTTAACACCTACGATCTCCTATTACAGCGTAGGCGCTAATCCGTATCGCAACTGATTCGGTAAGCTACGTGTCTAGTGCACGGAGAACTACCTTCGGTCCCCCAAACTGACTTACTCGCGGCAACCTTCCTAGCCCTAGTGGGAGTAGTGAGTAGCATTATAGATCGTTGGGCGGCCAGAAGGTTGCCCCACAACCAAAAGCGGCAAAAAATAAATAGACATCCATGTCTTTCTTGGTTGGCCCAAGGCGATTCCCGTCTTCCTTCATTGGGAGAGAAAGTCTCTCTTTTTCTTTGGGCGAGCAAAGCAGTCAAAGATTGAACCTTTAAGAATGATTGTTCTAGAATGTCTATTCCTCACAATTGCTCCTCGTGATGCAGCAGAACCATGGCAATTAGGATCTCAAGATGTAGCAACACCTATGATGCAAGGAATTATAGAATTACATCACGATATCATTTTCTTTTTGAATCTAATTTTTGTTTTCGTATCATGGATCTTGGTTCGCGCTTTATGGCACTTCCACTATCAAAAAAATCCAATCCCGCAAAGGATTGTTCATGGAACTACAATCGAGATTATGTGGACCATATTTCCTAGTATCATCCTATGTTCATTGCTATACCATCATTTGCTCTCTTATATTCGATGGACGAGGTAGTAGTAGATCCAGCCATTACTATCAAAGCTATTGGACATCAATGATATTAGACTAATGAGTATTCAGACTATAACAGTTCTGATGAACAGTCACTCACTTTTGACAGTTATACGATTCCAGAAGATGATCCAGAATTAGGTCAGTCACGTTTATTAGAAGTGGACAATAGAGTGGTTGTACCAGAAAATAGTCATTTACGTATTATTGTAACACTTGTTGATGTACCTCATAGTTGGGCTCTACCTTCCTTAGGTGTCAAATCTGATGTTGTATCTGGTCGTTTAAATCAAACCTCTATTTCGGTACAATGAGAAGGAGTTTACTATGGTCAGTGCAGTGAAATTTGTGGCTCATCACTCTGGCTCAACCGCACCACCCAGGGGGGGAGCCACCCGAGAAGGAAGCTATTACAGAGAGCGACTGGGGCAGTATGGAGCCAAGGAGCAAGGCAGTAGATAATATAGAAGAAGGGGCCAGGCTCCCGGTGGAGGAGAGGAGACAGTTAGGATAACGAACTTGAAACACTGAGCCCGGGCAGTCGGCGATCGAGTGGTTAGTAGTCAATAGCGCCCTAGTTGATGGCATTCCTCTCTGCGACTGGCACTAGAGGAACCACGGGACACTCCATACAGAGCAAGCAAGTCTTAGGGATAAGACGCCCGCGCAAGGACCTTCATTCTCATTAGGAGGTCGAACCAAGGACCTATGGAAGTCGGGGCTACCCCGTCCCCATGGGAAACAGTGTCCCTGAGGGAGGAGTTTAGAGGTCTTATAGTATCACAGACTTCTTTTTATTTCTAGGTCATGCAAAGGGGGCCAGTCCAAGATCGTACTTTTCCTCTATAAAGACAACAGACGCTCTCAACGGCTAGGCGCCACTCTCTTTCTGAGTTATTCCAGCTTCTTTATGATTTCGTGCTGTGGTGATGAAACAAAACATAAAATATGTCTAGAAACCTTTACGTACCTATTGTACGAAAATTCCTTCAATAAAGGAATTGCCAAGTTTCGGGCGTATACATCACCTTGAAGGAGAAGTGGTGTTACGAAACTCTCCGGACCGGACAGGCGCAGTGTGTAGGGCGGCCACCTTACCCGTCATTCAAACAACCCTAATAATGATTAGTTGTCTTCTTCTACTCGAACATTGTGGAACATTATCCTTATGTGCAGACCTAGCGTATGGTTCCAGTACTTCTTTCTCCTCTCAGCCATCTTCTAACTGGATTAATCAATTAAGAATTAATGACCCAAAAATAACTAGTCGTGCGAGTCCGCCAACCATGGTCATGGAGCAAGAAAGAAGCAGGGCCCTCTGGCTGGAGCCACAGCCCTACGGGGCTCAGGGACTGCCTGAGATGGAATGGGTAAACCCCTTTTTCAACTCAAAAAAATAGGTTCAATGATCTCTTTCTTCGATAGACTGGTCATTATGGATATAGTGGCATGGCGAGTCAAAGAGGAGAGTTCTTCAACAATGAATTAATTTCTCTATGGGAACCCAACATCAACATAGCAGAGTGGCCAACCAAGGTCTTAATCCTTCTAAGATGCTGATAATTTGCTACATTGGTCCACCCTGGCTTTATCCGATTTGAGAAAGGGATTTCCCCTCTGGGATTGGATTCGACCTCACTACTGTCAGCCTAGTAAAAAGGGCATTTGTCGGCAGCTTTCGAGAAGGAATAAGCGGTCTTAGGCCTTCCGTTCTTACGAATGTGAGTTTGATTTCCTATCAGACTAGAAGCAAGTCTAGCGAAGTAACCTCGGGTTGAAATTCGTTTTGAGTTTTTTGAACACCCGGCAATCGTAGAGAAGACAGAGTAGTAGAAATTCTCTCTCGTTTCATAAGGGAGGCTGCAGCTCTTGTTTGACTAGCGTTATTGATGAACATGGGCAGCAATTAATGAGAGTCGATTGTTGTTCTTGCTTGAGTCGATGGTTCACCCTTGGTTTCTGCTACTGTGATCTTTTCCGCTGCTATTGATGTTGGAGGCATAAGCGCAACTATTTCATATGCTGCAAAGTTTAGAGTACTTTTTGACCGGGGAATGGGAATTCTCTTTCCTAGGGGACGAGCGAAAGGCTGATTAGTCTTTTCGAAAGAAAGTTGCTAGGCGTGCTAGCATGTTAAGTTAATGGTAGCATAGTCTTGGACGAAGAAAGTGATGTGATATCTTCAGTTGCTTGCTCTTTTTCCTTTAAGCGAGTTCAGGATTGGGTAGGCCACTCACCAGAAAGAGTCTACAAAAGCGATAGACCAATTGTAGTTGATCTAGTCTCAAGGCCCATCTCTGACTTAATAGCCTAGCCATATCGGAGGCTACCAAGCTACAATAACAAAGAACGAATCTTTTTCTATTCACGACGCTGCTGCCATTTCATCCGCTACAGTTAGCTCGAAAGCGAATTCAATCACCCCAGGGTCTCAATCCTTATAAAGGGATAAAGTGAAGTATGCCATCATTCTCAGTTGTTCACTCTTGATCAAATGGTTTCTAGGTGGAATTTCCCTTCTTTATATGGTAGAGCATAAGCTAGTCTTTGTAGAATCTCTAATGTAGTTGTTCACGAATCCCTTTCAGGTGTGAAGGAAGAATCCGGTGCTTTTGAACTGCCTGAAAGCTTTCTTGGCACGAACGGGAGAAGAATCAAAGCACCTTAGGGGAGCTAAGTGCATGGAGTCTTAGAGTCTCGATACTGGCTAACGGAAAAAGAACGGCAAAGAAGTAGTTGTTCTACAACCCCCGAAACTGTATGCATCGCTTTTCGAAACAAGAAGTGTTTTCTCTAAGTCGCTATATGAAAATGGATTTCTGTATACGAGCGCCTGTCTACCTTCACGAACGTATAGTAACTCACTAGCCCTAAACCATAACAGAAACACTATCTTTTACACCGCCATCCAGATTCAGAAGCAGAAGTGGAAAGAGTTTACTGAAGAGTCTTTCATCTATGGACTCCCAATCCCAAAGAAAGAGGGATAAAAAATGAAACAAGTAAGGAGTTCAATTTGAATAACAACGGCTAAAGTTCAAAGCCTACCGACATTACATGTTCTCTACCTAGACCTAATCCAAGCACTGAATTGATCAAGTTGGTTAGGTTCCGCTTTCATAACTAATAGGGGGTAAAAGTGCCGGAAAGAAGCTATCTATATTCTTCGGAATTAGAGAGATAAGAGATAGGATTTGTTCTCCATACGAGGGACAATACTTTTCGTCTATCTGATCACCTTGACCTGAGTCCTCTATCTCAGTAATGGGTCTCGGTTTTTATGATATTCGTTCCTTCTCTGTCTTCTGGAAGTGCAAGCTCTGTACTCTGTTTGAACCATAAGACTTGCTTCACTGACTTACCGATAAACCCTATCTAAGGTAAGGAAAGCAGCATTCCGACTTTTCCTTCTGCTCCTACTAGTCTAGTAAGGGGCTTTAGCCTTAAAACAAACTTGACTTAAATTGAAAGAGTTTGATCTATGATGCGCTTGAACTGAACTATCAGTCCTAGAAAGAACCCGCATACCGTGACGGAAGAAAGACAGATTTCTCATCTAAGCCAAACTTATCCCCTGGGTCACGAAGATCTAAGTAAGGAGGGAGTTCTAGTGACTAGTTTGAAGTGGCAAATGCTCTTTCTTCCTATCTGGGAGTCATTGCCTTGTCTGACTCATCGAAGAGAGATCCTTACTCTGATTGCTTAAAAGCGAGTTCAGTCACCCGAGGAGAGAGGCAACTCACTAAGTGAAGAAGAAGACGGTGCTTGCTATAGAATACCTTCTTTGAGGAATAAGCCTGGTGGCGTCTAAGCTCTCGGAGAATACCAGGGGAGATCACACTCTTGTTCAAACAAGAATGGCCGTAACTAAACCCAAAGAAAACAAAGGCGCGAAACGAAGGGATTGGATTTCACCTATGATCAGATCAGTGGGCAACCATAGTGGACTTTTTTCATAGTGTTGTTGACGTTGTTGAAAGCGAGTTGTAAGCCTCATTTTTTGGAGCTGCTCCCAGCTTACACTATGGTAGAGGAGGTGCCGTGAAGATCTAGGTGTGTGATCAGTACGAGCTGAAAGGCTCCCATACTATTTGGAGGGTAGGGGGCATAGATGCCAAACAAACCTAACCCCTATCTATTATCGTAGAAGTTGTTCCTAAGAAAGATTATGGTTCTCGGGTATCCAATCAATTAATCCCCTAAACTGGGGAGCTTAAGCGAAAAGAAAAGAGTAGATGTCGACCACAAGGATTTGTTGCTAAGGGAAGATGCTGACTTTAGCTCAGCTTCGTTCGGCTAAGGCAAGTAAAGAATAAGAAAGCGGTAAGCCGGAGCTAAAGCTCTCCTACCAACATTTCCCCTCCTCAATATGGAATGTAACCTCTAAGGAACGATGCCCTGCCTTCGGCATCCCCGCCTTGCGGTTAAGGTAATGACTTCGGGCATGGTCAACTCCCATAGTGTGATGGGCGGTGTGTACAAGGCCCAAAAATAAATTCACCGCCGTATGGCTGATCGGCGATTACTAGCGATTCCGGCTTCATGCAGGAAAGTTGCAGCCTGTAATCCGAACTGAGGATGGGTTTTTGGGGTTAGCTCACCCTCGCAGGATGTCAAGCCCTGGTAAGGTTCTTCGCTTTGCATCGAAATAAACCACATGCTCCACCGCTTATGCGGGCCCCCGTCAATTCCTTTAAATTTCATTCTTGCAAACGTACTCCCCAGGTGGGATACTTAACGCGTTAGCTACAGCACTGCATGGGTCTATACGCACATTGCATAGTATCCATCGTTTACGGCTATTACTACTAGGTATCTAATCCCATTCGCTACCCTAGCTTTTATCTCTCAGTGTCAGCGTCGGCCCAGCAGAGTGCTTTCGCCGTTGGTGTTCTTTTCGATCTCAATGCATTTCACCACTCCACTGGAAATTCCCTTTGCCCCTACCGTACTCCAGCTTGGTAGTTTCCATCGCCTGTCTAGGGTTGAGCCCTGGGATTTGACGGCGGAATTAAAAAGCCACCTACAAACGCTTTACGCCCATTCATTCCAGATAACGCTTGCATCCTCTATCTTTCCGCGGCTATTGGCACAGAGTTAGCCGATGCTTATTCCCCAAATACCGTCATTGCTTCTTCTCTGGGAAAAGAAGTTCACGACCTGTGGGCCTTCTACCTCCATGCGGCATTGCTCCGTCAGGCTTTCGCTCATAGTGGAAAATTCCCCACTGCTGTCTCCCGTAGGAGTATGGGCCGTGTCTCAGTCCCAGTGTGGCAATGGCCTTGGTAAGCTATTGCCTCACCAACTAGCTAATCAGACGCAAGCCCCTCCTCGGGCGGATTCCTCCTTTTGCTCCTCAGCCTACGGGGTATTAGCAGCCGTTTCCAGTTGTTGTTCCCCTCCCAAGGGCAGGTTCTTAAGCGTTACTCACCCGTCCGCCACTGGAAACACCACTTCCCGTCTGACTTGCATGTGTTAAGCATGCCATCAGCATTTATCCTGAGCCAGGATCGAACTCTCCATGAGATTCATAGTTGCATTACTTATAGCTTCCTTGTTCGTAGATAAAGCAGATTTGAAATTGTCTTTCATTCAAAGGCATAACATGTATTCATACGCTTTATATTTGCACGGAGTTCGCTCCCAGAAATATAGCCATCACAACCCCTCACGTCAATCCCATGAGCCTCTTATTCATTCTCATTGAATCACGGCGTGGGGCAAATTAAAATTGAAAAACTAAAATTAGGTTTAGGGAAATAGTTACTTCGTCGATTGAGACATTGGTGCCCTGCAATGGAATGAACAGGTTCCTACGCTCATATCGAACGGTCTAAACAAGAAAATAGCTACCCTCGCGTTGAACTGATTTGGAGAGTGTATTGTCTTGCATTCATTATATATATATGATATTCCCTTCAAACATAGATACTGGATCTCGCGCCTTATCTGCTAGGTCAGTGGAATTCATAAGTAGCTCCTCTATGCTTGAGCTAGTAGAATAAGCGCAGATTCAACGCTTAGGGAATAAGAGTCCAGCTAGCTAATAGACTTATCTTAACGATGTCCGTTATGTCCCTTCATAGATAGCGTCTTCCACGGGGAAACTCCCTATTCTCCTAGTGGTCAAGCTTACTTATTGCTTTCCATTAAACCATTAAACGCAACACGATGGCAGATGAAGCTAACCAGTTGCGGAAGTAGGCAGAATAGACAAAGGACTAGGCTTTCCCAGGCAGAGTAAGGAAGTAGAAGCTAAGGAGGATGGGATTACTCTATCTATGGGCCCAAATGCCACTGCATTTCAAAGGCGAGTAGCGTAGACACTTGACCAATAGGTTACAGAGCGTGAAGCCAAAGACATTACAAGTACTCAAATGAGAAGCAAAATTAGGAGCGATAGCCACATACTATGATTACGAATAAAAGGCCCTGGCCTGGGCTTGGTTGGCTCTGACCAAACATGCTATTCCTCAACTCAACCAAGCCTCTTGGCACAGCAGGTCCAGAATGAAGACCCGGCCATGAGTCCACCTTTGAAGCCTGAACTAGAGTTGTATAGGGTAGGAATTTGATGTGGATGCCCTTATGGTTGCTTTTGAGCACATTCTATATAAGAGAGATCCGCTGCGTGAGCAACCCGACTGTGCCTTACATGTGCTCTACAGACCGCACTCCATCTTTCTTCCCAACGAGCCCTTTTTTCTTTTGATTTGGAAGATGGGCGTTATGTTCGGTTCGAAAGGCATGGTTTTCAGTATGTCTCCAGATAGGAGATAGGGCCCCACTAGTCCGGCTAGCTAGTGAGAGGTTCTCTTTCGGGCGGGCATCTACTGCAACGCAAGCACCATTGTTCGCCACCACCCGAGAAGCAAAAGATTCGAGAGTCCAAGCTGAAAATACATGCATAGATAGTGGTCTAATGCCAAGGCCATAGACAGAAGCTCGGGACAGAGCCGTATGAGGTGGAAGTCTCATGTACGGTTCTCTAAGAAGGGAGTGGCTACCTACTGGAGCTTCGACCAACCACCACCAGTTAATTCCGCTTTGGGGCCACCCCTTACTCTACCATTATTATAGGGGTATGGGGTTCGAGACAAAGAAAGATGAAGACAGCATATCAGTTTTTCCTTTATATTTTACTTGGATCTATTTTTATGCTATTAGCTATTTTGTTGATTCTTTTCCAAACAGGAACCACCAATTTATAAATTTCATTAACCACAGAATTTAGTGAGCGGCGCCAAATCTTTCTATGGATTTCTTTTTTCGCCTCTTTCGCTATCAAAGTGCCTATGGTACTAGTTCATATTTGGTTACCCAAAGCTCATGTAAAGGCACCAACGGCAGGATCCGTCATCTTGGCAGGAATTCCTTTAAAATTGGGAACCTATGGGTTTTTAAGATTTTAAATACCCATGTTTCTCGAAGCGAAACTTTGTTCCACTCCTTTCATTTATACTCCAAGCGCAATTGCTTTAATATATACTTCCTCGACCACTTTAAGACAGATCGATCTTAAGAAGATCATGCTTACTCCTCATTAGCTCATATGAGTCTTGTGACTATTGATATGTTTAGTCGGGCGGCGGCCGTTAGGTCACCTATTTTTTTGAGTTATGGACACACAAGGCCAAAACATATGTGATGGGCGTGCGACCCATCAACCTACTAGCAATGGGGAAGAAAACATAGCATGTCGCAATAAAAGCTTTATTCAAGGCATCAGTAATGTCATCTGTTCAAAATCAAAAGCCCCTTAGCGCCCTGGAACGGGAGTGGAGGGCGACACTACGTGCAGGCAAAAGCAGTACCGGCCCTACGAAAGTCAAAATCGAATATCTAACCTTTTTGTTGGATTTCCCAATTCATCCGTGAACAATATTTCAAGGGTGTGAAGTGAGTGCCTCTAGCTGCTTCGCCTGCTTTTTTTATTATGATTATGGCGGCTATGTTTTCGCGGTGGAAATGAATGAAAGGTGATATGAACGCGCTATTTTCAAATCGATTGATAGATAGCCAACTCTATTCTGATAGATCGAAAGAGATAGATAGGGAATCTATAAAGAATAAGGGGAAATCCCTTATTTCTATCTATTGATGAGACAACTTTCCTTTCATGATCCATCAGAAGAGAAAGAAATCGATATGTATTTGATGGAGTCTACATCGTACATAGAGCGCCCAAGCAATTTTTAGGCCAGCTCAGTTCACTTATCCATCGGTCCAAAGCACTGGGCTCATCTAATGGAGGGAAAGGCCAAAATGTAGTTGTCTTGTTCGCCTCCTCGACGCATTTCCTTCTCTTCCCGGTATCGTCCCACACAGAAAGAAAGAGCACAGAGCCCTGGCCCGGCCTGAACTAGCGAACCGAAGTCACTTTTGGAACCATACTTCCTACAGTGCAAATGAACGTGAGCTGCTACACTGAATCCCCCGCTGGTCAGTGGGGACCGAGTGGTAAGGCCATGATATGCAGGGGAAAATATCACTCATTCTTCCATTGGGGACAGGAGCATGAACGACAACTCCAAACATCACACATCCGCCACCTACCTACCGTTTAGTTGGCACCAGCGAGATCCAGCTAAAGTAAGGTCGTGTCGCGGCTGCTCCACTCTGCTGTGGTTTGATGAACTGAACTTCATTACCTTCCCGAGCACGAAGCGAATGGGCGCTGTGCTGTGGGTCAGTTTCGGGGCGGAGAGTGAAAAGAGACCAGAAGAATAATTCATTTGGATCGCCGAGCTTTTTCAGACCAAAAACAAAGAATCAATGGAATGTTTGTGTATCCATGAACATCTATTCTATCTCTATATCTAGGGGATCTCTCTATACACATAAAATGGCATGATATGATCGCCTTTGTTTGATATGTTCATTCAGTAACAATACAAATGAAAATTACGCCAAAGTGGAAGGGCCACTATAGAAGCTATAAGTAGCTAGCCAATAGTATTAGTAGTCGGCCTGCGTCACGACAAGATAAAATTAACCTTATGATTTGAATTTTAAGTAGGGGGCTTATCCCGCCCGCCAACCAATTAAAGAGGCTGAGAGTAAGCATAAGCTCTTCGAGCATCCCTTCATCGCTTCGCAGGAACTGCACAACACATAGCTGGAAGTCAGAGGGCCCATACTACCTGCCTAACCTATCACTCCGAGGGACCGTAGATCGAAAAGCGCCTTCTAAAGCACCCCATTCATCCAAAAGAGAAGGGGCCTATTTATTTTATTTGCATGACCTCTGCAGATTGAACCCTATATACACCCGGAGCCACTCCCCTAGCGGTCCTGCCACCACACCGCAGAATGAGAGCTTGTGTGGAACATTTTCTTTCTGGTGTAAGAGTGGTCGAACATAACAAAATATTACGGCCAAAATATGACACCCAAAGGGCCCGACGCGCATAATCCTTTCTTATACCAGTCTGAGTTTACCCCTTGCACTGCACTTCAGATAGCCATCTGTAGCATCATAAGGAGGACTTCCTTTTCGAGTTAAAAAAAGTATAGTACATAGGAGGTTGGTCTTTCTCAACGTGGTGTATAGCATGAAAAACCTTTCGATACAAGATAAGGCCGTTCAGATAAGAATCAAATTCTTCCTTTTTTTATTTTTTCTCTTTTCCCCTCGAGATTCTGGAGGGAGGGGAAAGGCTTGGGCCTACCTATCCCGATAGGACCATATAAAAGAACGGGAGCTGTTGAGAGATTCCATATTCTATTGCCGAGATGAAGGGTAACACTTATGTACGTGATAGTAGTATGTCACCTTATCTCGGCTCCGCTGCATCGAAGAGTACCTATGCACTAGTTCCGATTCACTGATAAGGAAGATAGAGTTGGGGTGGGGGTCTACGATGTGATACTCAAGTATGACCCCGGGGAGATACATGCTAACTATGGGTAGGAAGCAGGAACCTTTATGTAAAAAATTTAGGGGGGTTACAGATCTCTTGTACTACCATCGATCGACAGAGCGGAACAACCAGAAAAAAGAAGTGAAGTTAGAAAGTCGTATGATAGGTGAAAACTATCTTGTAAGGTTCGGGGGGTAATCGGCGTACTTCGATCAGTGGGGGGGAATCTTTGGCTCTATCGAACATACAGAGAATTGGAGGTAGCATTCTACCGATGTCAAGTCATGGACTGGTTTCTTCAGCCCTTTTTCTATGTGTTGGTGTTCTATATGACCGACATAAGACTCGACTTGTTAGATATTATGGAGGTTCAGTGAGCACCATGCCAAATCTCCCTACCATTTTCTTCTCTTCCACTTTGGCCAATATGAGTTCACCTGGTACTAGCAATTTTATCGGTGAATTTCTCATCTTAGTAGGAGCTTTCCAAAGAAATAGCTTAGTAGCGACATTAGCAGCGCTTGGGTGATTTTAGGCGCGGCCTATTCCTTTTGGCTATATAATCATGCAGTTTCTGAGAATTTAAACCCCGATTTCCTCCATAAATTCTCCGATCCAAATGGCAGAGAAGTTTCTATATTTACACCTTTTCTTATTGGAGGGGCGACCGTACGTTTAACTACAAAAAAAACAAGGGTAAACCGATGTGATCATGACATTGTAGGTGTTTGCGATGGGACGGATGCGACTTCCCTCAGTTGGTTTGGGTGGCATAGCCCGTTGCAGAAGTCCCCCCCCCTTTTTTATCCATTTCTTTACTCTTTTGGGAGCCAAAGCTTGACTTTACTAAACTAATAAAAAAATTCTCGCGCTAGGTGCTTATCTTTTTTAGCTGAGCTGTATCTTGCTGAGTTGGACCGATAGAAAGAAAGGACGGGTGGCGCATGGTACTTCTCGACCCTATTTCCGAGGCACAGTTGAACGAGAGACTCATGAATGCTGCCAGGTTGGACGAGCCAATAACTCAAAGTTTTCGGTCTTTTTTTAGCAAGAATCACAGCCTTACCTTATTTTCACCATGATACGGACTCCAAGTTCTTATGGGAGAGCATGAGGAGATTTATCTTATCATAAATATGATAATGGGAATGGAAAGCAGAAGCACGACTGGGGTCTTCGTGGTCCAAGATAATTAAACAATCAATAAGAGTAACATAAGCATGAGACTTTTTGGTAGTACTGGTGAACCAGATGGCCGCGGCGCTGGAATCTGGAACGGAGGACTTGTAGTATCTCTCTAGATCTGGAAAAAGCAAAAGAACCCCTAACATAATGAGTATGGGGCTGACGGCTGAGCCCACTCTGGCCTCACAGGGCAGGCCCCTGTGGTTGCGAGCTGGAGCTGCCATAGATTATGGCTAGAGCAATGGGAGGGCCCCAGAAGAGAGCAAAGTAAGGATAACGAGCGCTCCGCTTTCTTAAAAGCAAGGATCTCCATTCTCATTAGGAGGTCAAATCAAGGACCTATAGAAGTTAGGGCTCATCCCCGGTCAATATTGGACCAAACAAAACAATAGAGGGCCGTAGCACTAACCCTTTTTTGATTTAATACAATAAGGTAAAAGATCGTACAGTTCCCTACCAAGACAAACTCTCAACGGATCCTTGGCACGTTGGGCAGACCTCTTCCGCGCGTCTTTATCGTGGCGGGAATAGAACAACAGGGAAAGACTCGACTGACCCGCTCATGGCTCGAGGGCGAGCTTTATTTATTTAAGTGAGAATGGGAAGTTAGTCGAAAGGCTTCCGTTTCCGTTCTTGTTTTGGGCTTAGATTCAAAACAAAAGGCTTAGATTCATTGGGCGATACTGAAAGCCCTTTTTTAATTCGTCTAATAAGGTCGGTGTAAGCCCCGAAAGCCATTGGTACTTCGGTAGGGCTAGCAGCCCTTAAACCAAAAAAAAATGGAAGTCTTCCCCTATTTCTTTTATGCATTTCATTATCTATTTGTCCCACTCCACCAAGAGCGCTTATGTTATCGGGGAACTCATGGCTGGAAACAACCTTATGGTTTGGTATCCGGCAGGAATAATAATAAAAAAGTCCATGTTGGTTGTTGAGCCTAGTGATAGGAGACTATCTAGCTTGGTTCGGAGAGCACTTGTTGGGTTAAAGATTTTTTTGTTGCTAAATGTTACGGCCTAAATGCTAAACTATTGACCCTATTTGTTTGGATGGGTGTTCACCCCAAAGTGTTCCCGGACTACATGCATACATCCGTAAGTAACTTAGTGCAACGTGCCAAATTTCATTGATAGGAATCAGTAAAGAAAAGAAAAAAGGTCAACAACATACCATATGACTGAAAAGCCAATCATTCTGCTTGGATAGAGCTTTGTAAGCAAGAAAAAAGCTCTACCTTGGTCTTGCCTCTCATGAATCTACTCGACCATTCTGGAATGAGTGAGCTTTTATATCCGTATAGAAGAAACTGGTTATCGACTCGGCAGCTATTGGATCTAAGCCAATTGAATCAGCAACTGATGGTACAGTAAGCGGTGTTCAAATAGCCGTAGTTGGGAACTTCTCTGCTGCTAGCTCTTCTTCTTACTAGGTTCTACTTCCTCATAGTTCTCTTGAACATGATTCTCTCATACGAAATCCCATTAAAGGAGTTAGGAAGCCAAGATCTGATCTGAGTAGTTCTGGTAGCCAATGAGCACTTGTCTGGTATCGAATGAGCTCAAGTAGTTTAGTAGCAAAAGGCTTTGGTTGCCTTAGAGGAAAGAATGCCTTATCTTCGGATAGCTTCCTACAGACTTCTTCCCTTATTTATGGAAGTTCCTGGATTGTGTGAACTAAGAACAGATGGACTTATTAGCAGCTCATGCTCTATTTCAAAGGTTAGGAGTGAACCTTCTGGCTGATTCAATATCATCGGGGTCTGCTCAGGGTTCCAAACCAGAAGCGAAGTTTATTTTATATGATACACTGGAATCGGGTCTATCTTAAGCGGGAAGAAAGCCTACCGACAGGTATGAGTGAAGGGATTCGGCATTCAAGAACTCCCTCCCAGCCATCCTATCTTGTGTAAAAATAGTTTTTCAGGCCAGTTCAAGACTACCATTCCTCTAACTTAACCCCAGTCTACTCAGTCTCTTTCTCTGTATCAATTGCCACGGGGGATGATCTACATCAAGAATTTTTCCCAGAAGAGAAGCGCATCTACAGAATAGAGAGAGATTTGTTAGGAAAGTGAGCCAAAGAGTCAAAGAAGCAAAATGGCTCACTTTTCTAGTTAGTTCTAGACAAAGACTTCTGTGAAGAAACGGAGGAAGTAAGACAATGTAGTCTGAGTTTAGCATAATTCCTGTATTTTTTCATCAACCTTAGCCGGTTCATATTAGAATGCTTCTCAGGCCTTTTTATCTTTAATATTATATGTCTTCCTTGGACTGAAAGAGTAGCAGGAGATGATCCCCAACATGGCATAGGTGAGGTTTGGATTGCAGCTAGCTAGGGAGGTTTTTGTCTAGAGAATCTTTCTTTTTTTTAGTTATAGAAAGCTTAGTGAAGTCATACCTTTAGGATTTATTTCCCTGAAGTGAAGCAAGATGTCTTGCTATGGCTTTGGTAAGGCCGAACTCTTATTAGAGCTAGAGAGTTTATTTGTTGCTTTTTGGAATGGAGATATCCACCCTGAGGGCACCAGTTGCTAGAGTTGTTCTTGAGTTAAGAGTTGCTGAGCCCGATATGGATTCTACCAGGAACAGAATCTACAAAAGTAGAAATCGAGGTGTATGCGGTACTGAATTCATATCTTTTTCATTTATCTGAACACCCTAAAATTGTCTAAGAGCAATCTAAACTTAAAGAAAATGGAAGGGCTGCACTTCACATTGATGTTGGCTATGCGCCTTTTGTCTTGCATCCGATGACTCAGTTCACAGACCTAGTAATTCAATGGAAGAAAACAGATGATAAAAGTAGACCCTAGCCGCCCTTCCTTAACAAGATAGCTAGGAGCAAGTAAAGTCTTAACAACTATATTATACGCTCAAAAGGAAAGTAAACACACAAGAAAATAGGTGGAGAGTCGAATTGATTAATAATGCACAAGAGCCCTATAGCCCCTCGGGTTAAAGCATGAGCATAAGATCTCACAGGGTCGAAATGAGTTGAGGAAGAGATGCGGTGTCCAGTTGTATTTATTGGTAAGGAACCCTATGCCACCCGCCTTTTTTATCTTAGCCGTACCACTTATAGCTAAGAAAAAGTAGGTCATAGACTTGAGCAGACGTACCTTTGCTACATCGTGAGAACTCTCTTCAAGCGGATCAACAAAGGCGAGATCCGCTTTGGAAAAAGTCAGGAAAGAATCAGACTAAGAAAGAAAGTCTCTTCTTTCATAGAGATAGAGACATACTATATAAGAGATTGCTAGCAGGGATCATTTCCATGCAGAGTGAGAATATCCCATTCAGTTGGCTTAAGAGAATGAGATAGCAACCAATAAACTATCTGTCATCAAGACTAAAAGCGATGAGGATTGAGGTCGTGTAGTTCGGTAAGATGTGGCAGAGATTGGTTTAAGAGTTTGGTCTTATTCTATTAGATCGGAATCCGCCTCTTTAGCCTGTGAAGGCCTTTTAGGGCAAAGCAATTTTTTAGCTATCTCGTTGGCGGTGCCAAAAGAAGTAGTTCATAAGCCTTTTCCACAAATTTATGATGTGGAAGCAGCTTAGGGCTTCTGTCGAGTTGGATACTTTACTACCAAGTTTCCAAGCAAGACTGCCTTCCTGCAACTTTGTGACTCCTGGAAAGTCAAGTACAAGTATGCCCATTCAAGTAGATGGCTCGTATTTAAGTTTTAAAATGCAGCAGATAGGGACTTGGTGCTCAATGGGGTCTATATTTTGTCTGTGGTAGGCCCCTACTGTTGAAAATCATGCCCACATGCTTTGACTTTGGTGATGAAGAAATCAGATCCATACATGTATGGATAAATCTACCGGGGCTGCCGAAAGAATATTGGAATGCGATTGCCTTGGGAAAGATCATCTTGAAGGTGGGCAAACCAATATCGACAGACAAGCTCACCTATACTAAGGAGAGATTCTCATAGGCTAGAGTGCTTGTTGAAGTGGACGCTGAGTTGGAGTTAGTTCAGTCTATTAGAGTGAAACTTCCAACAGGCACATGACACCTCTTGCCTAGTGAATCAGCATGTTCTAACACGTGATCTTTGGTGTTAGTATGTATTTCATATTCGTTACAACTCAATCGGCTAAGGAAGGTCCAACAACGTGCGACATGTGGATTTGATTCACCCTTAGTAATGGTAATGATAGGATTGGTCTATCATCTCTCATACCAGGGAATCGGGTCGCATTCATTGGAGCAAGAGAGTACTGGCTCACCACTGTGGATGTAGGTGTTCCCATGAAACGAACCGGTGTCACATTCCACTAGGATACTGGCTGGAGTTGGTCTCACCGTAGTGTTCTACGAGAGTTCCAGTTTTACTTATCGACAAGACAAGAGTGGAGTTGGTATATCGTATGTTTGAAGCAAGGACTTCACACGCGGCAGAGTTATTATTGACTGGGAGTAGTACAATCGGTGTGTCTAAGCATGGGAATGGGAAATCGTAACCCTTCCTAGTAAACAGAGGGGGATCGGGCTTTGTTCTAGCTTTCGTCTACTCTTAATCTTAAGCTGTCTAAGGGCTCTAATGCTTACTCCGAGAAGCTTACTAGCTTCATAGCAAGAGGAAGTACTAACTACTAGCTCTTATAACTCATCGGTAGATTGAGGAATTGAGGATTGATTCCCATCTGGTTGTGAGAAAGTACATCGAGAAAGAAGCCAAATAGAAGGGCCAGGTCTTTAGGGCTTTACAGGGCTATTTATTATTAGTGGTTATAAGAAAATACACCCGTTAACAACTACTTCATAGGTGTGTACCTTTCAAAGATGAAATGAGGGAATAAAATGAATAGAGGAGACTATAGTACAAAGAGCAAGCGAAGAGCTACCAGAAGTGCTAGCAGCTGCTAGGAGCAAAAAATCATTTTATGATTCTTGGATGTGTAGACGCTAGGAACTTCCTTCTAACCTATCCTAAGGCAGGTGCGATAAGCTGTCAGTGCTTACTTAGTCTTAGTCCTCACCTGACGATCGAAATCCTAAGTCCCTTGTCAAAGGAAAGCTGAGAAGGGATGCCCTCCGCTTAGCCTTAAGCAAAGAAAGGTAAGAAAGAAAACTCAGAAAGGTTAGTTTCTTTCTTTTGAATGACCTCTGGCTTATATTCGCTATTTGTATCATCAGTTGGAGGACTTGTTGAAAGCAGACAAGAAGATATTGACACAGAATCAAGAGTTGTGGTTTGCCTTCCACCAAATTATACCATAAAGGTATTATGCTAACAATCGATTGAAAAGCATGCACAAAACTAACATGGAAGGTGATCGAGCTTACCTTACACATAGTTGCGCAATGAATTACTTGGGGAGAAATCTCCACAGGCTCCAAAGTCACTTTGGATGGATCCCACAGCACCAAGATTCTACCCACCCTGTGAGTATGGAAATAGGTCAATAAGAAGATGGTCCTCAGAAGGGAAAGTAGGGCGCTATAAAAAAGGCGCTGTATTCTAAAAAAGGTACGACGGACCATATAGGAAAGGAAATTAACAAGCTAACTCTTCTCACATGGGAAGTATAACCCTTCTCCATTGAAGATGGGGTGGGTGTAGAGTCGCTGATATCGGTGTCTCCGATCTTGAGCTCCCCTACTTCTTTATCCAGGTGTTTTGCTTGGCTTGCTCAGTCACCTCTGCTACATGCGTACTACTTTATTTGCTTTCCGCTAGACTCAAAGAATGGTTCCAACCCAGTGACAGCGGAAGCTGATTCGTTTACTTTTTCCGCCTGGCTAGTTGTCTTTCCTCTGTAGCTAGGTTTGCTGGTGCCACGGCGTTGTATGTCGTGAATAGAGTTTCGAGTCGCTAAAAAGAGAGAAGTCGATCGATTATTAATCTTTGTTTCACCTTCGATCGGAATACGAATGAGATCAAAACAAAAAGGCCATAATTGAGGAAAACATTGCAATAGCTTCGGTTAGAGCGAAATGAGGGATTCACTCAATGGGTACTGAGTTTCCTTCTCTAGTAATAAAATGAACCAGAAGTCAAAGTAAGACCAAAGTGAGTCAAAAGTTATCTTTTTTTAGCTCCTACTACTTTCATTTCGTAAGATAAGGGAAGATAACAACTATAAATGGCCTGTCCAACTAGCCGCCTTATAACTCCTTGGCCGGCCTGTAACTCTATTCGATAGACCCTTAGAGCTAAGATTTAGAACCCTCCTCCTTAACGTCGGAGAATAAGATTGAAATGTTATGTCATTCTATTTTCCTTTTGTACTTCCCACGAGGGCCACCCTTTGAATTATTCCTTTTGAAATAGTTTTCATACCGATTATCTGTATTGATGGTAGCTGCAATATATATAAAACTCACTTAGAAATAATAGGCAAGACGTGGTTTTTGAGCGTTCCTCTCGGGACTTAGTTTACATTTCCTCTGTTTCGGGGCGTACTTCTACTCTCTCGGAGCCTGCGCTCAATGGTTTAAGAATCTAGGAAAGCACTTACTCTAAACCTTCCTTTGGTCTTAGGAGATGAATTAGCTCAGTAGCTTCCTTAAGCCATGTCAAACCTACCAATTAGACAATTATCGGAGATCTCTAACCAATATCACGGATTCCGCAAAGCATAGAAGTCCACACCCTCTCTTCGACTAGAATCCTACAGCTATGAAATGCAGGATTTAGCAGGTTTCACTGTTCGACAAGGATTTACCCATCTTTGCCCCTCCAAGGACAAAGAATTTGATTTTCTTCGTCCCTTCTGTTGATTAAAAACCATCTCTTTGGCCTTTACTCTTCTATTTCCCTTCATCAATCTCATAAACCTCGGTGTCACTAAAGAAAAAGGCGAGTTTATAATCTCATATGGCCAATCACCCATGATTTGGATATATCAATAGGCCAAGGACATGAGATCCCAATGCCGCAATGAGATCCCGAAAGCAGTTAATGTCCAATTGTCCGATGATAGGGATTTTTTTCTTTTTATAGATATTGAGGTTGAGTCAGGGGATTTGCTGGTTAACTCGTGCAATCAACGACAAATTCCTTCACCTAATAAGCTAGCTTTGGTAGCTAAGCAAGTCTGGTTCTCTGGGCTTTCTTCCTTCTCGACCAGACGAAGGAGATATGAATTCTATTCAGGCGGGTAAGGGCTTGGCTTGACCGTGTCTTTTCTCGGGTTGGAGGCGAAAATAACTGGAAAGTTCATCACTCAGTGGTGGGCTGTTCATAGAAAAAAGGCGTCGCCCAATGATTGGTAGATCTGGATAGAGTCTTGCTCATAGAAGAAGAGTACGCACGCTAGCGAGTTACGGCTTAGGCAGTTGATCGGATCAGATAGCCCTTCGGGCAACCAACCAAACCCGCCGCATCCAATTCCATTCCAATCAACAACTGGGAGGTATGGCTGAGTGGCTTGAGGCATTGGTTTGCTAAATCGACATATAATCTTCTTGTATCATGGGTTCGAATCCTATTTCCTCTAGCACATTGGAGTGCCGGGGCGGGCGAAATTACGTGAGAGAAAGAACCTCTTGGTGGAGTCCAATCCCCAATAGCACTACTTAGTGACTAGGATCCGAACGAGTTGCGCCTTATTTTTCTTTGACAGGCCTATCTTCTTTCGATAAGCAAGCTCCCTCCAGCCGGGAAGTCCCTAGACTGCTCTTGGTACTTGAGCATGTTGGCGGATTAGGCGGCAGTTGAAAGAGTTGCTCGAAAGCTTGACGAACAAGCGAAAAAGCCTATATATTCTTAATAATCAAGGGCTTTTCCCTTACTAGTTGTACTAGTTAAGTGGTAAGGTAGGGCACTATTCGATGAAGGAAATATAATTGAGGAAAGTGGTTCAGGTAGCTCAGCTGGTTAGATGAAAATCCTTGTGTCAGTGGTTCGAATCCACTTCTAAACGGGCGAAAGGTCCAAACGTAGCCGCGGGAGCAAGCCAGATTTTTTAATTCAAGTGAAAGAGTAAGCCAAAAAATATGAGCACTCCTGGACTATATGGCTGCGTCCCCCTATCTTGTCTTGCTGGAGGTAGATTTTCTAAAAAAAGCGATTAATTATTCATATTGGTTCTTGCATCTCAGTGCCCAAAAGGATGGGCGAGTTCGATTGGAGTCTTCATCGATAGGGTGGATCTATATGCTCAGGGGTGGTGAGACGAGATGTAGCGTAGTCTGGTCAGCATATCTATTTTGGGTACAGAGGGCTATAGGTTCGAATCCTGTCACCTTGATGCTGCGAATACAAAAAAAAAGAATGTCGGAGAAATAGGAAAGAGAAATTCCATGACCGAAAAGGAAGAGATTTTAAGTCACTTGACCAAAGTCAAGGAAGATAAGCTGGTTCGCAATAAAAATTAGAGTATATCGACCCCCCTTCAAGTCCCTCTCAATAATCCTGACTTTTTTGAAAGTTCGCTTTAGCGAAAGTAGTGTCCTAAACTAAAGGGCATCCTACAACTACTAGTAGGTAGGTCCCCTTCGTGTTATATTCTTCTTATTCTATTTATTAGATCTCTCAATCAGGACATACTCGGATCATATTCTGGTGGACAAGAAGCAAAGAAGGAAAGGACTGACTTCCACAGGAAGGACTGAACGAGTGAACAGAGTCAGGAAGGAGATGTCTTATGACTACCAACCAAACACAGAACAAGGAGCCTTTTTCAATCAAAAAACACGGGAATTAGGTGACTTGTTTGTTCATCTATTTTATTACTTCCCACAAGTATGGCAACTATGGAAAGGGTGAGTACCTTTTCAATGAAAAAGACAGGGGTTTGGGCAACTTGTTAGTCCTTTTCAGGCCTTCCTTCCATGCAAAGTAAGTGCACTTCTTTTTCAAAGAGAAAACAATGTTAAAGCTGCAGTCTATGTCCTCGAAAAAAACTCTCTATTGATACCATCGCAGTGGCTATAACTTCTGAAAGTTCTTTAAGGAGAATGGTCAGTAAGGTCAGAGAAAGTCTTCCTGCAGCACTCCTTTAGTTTGTTTTTCAATGCCTTGAGATTAGCGATCAGCCTATACATAGATTGACCCTATCTTGGGTCTTTTTGCCTATCCTTAATAGCCTATCCCACATTGAATCGACAACACATACTGTGCCTGTATCTAAAAGAATCTTTTCTGCTTATTGGACTGACACTTTACTCTAAACTAGCTCTTATCTTACTCTTACCCAGTCATCTGTCATTTAAAGGAAGGGGATAGGGAAGGAAGTGCAAAGAGAGGTAATCGGAAGGAGAGCTATGGATCTTGAGAGATCAGGGGAGTGTATCGCAGACCCTTAGTTTAGTAACCACCACCAAACAATCTATCTTCCAGCGGTGAACAACCAATTCAAGTTGCGTTGATTATTAAATGAGTTGGTACTCTATACAGATGCCAGCGATTATTGGTGGGCAGCAGTACTTACTAAGTCCACACCAGAGGGAGAGGTGCCTTGCAGATATTGCAGTGGCCTCTTTGCTAACAATGAAGCAAAGAGATGGCATATCAATGAGAAAGAATTCTTTGCGGTTCGAAAGACCCGGCGATGACCCAACATCCCATAGAGTAAATACCCGAAAAGTCCTGACTACTCATACCGGGTATACCCACTACAATGATTGAGGAGTGAAAAAAGCCCAGTTAATTTGAATATGTCTCTCCATTCTTTTTGAATAACAGGACCAAGGTCTATCCTTCTTGAACAAGAATAGATCCAGTGTAGATGAACAGCCCACGGAGCAGTAGAAGCCTTAGATTTAGCATAGGGAAGGTGGAAAGTCTATAGGACAATAGCTTTGGGAGAGGAGCAACTATCTTGCTTAAGAAGGTCAAATAGGTGGGGCACCTAGGTTTGGAGGTGGAGATTAGTTTGTTGCTTCAGGAGAACAAATAGGAGGGGCACCTAGGTTTTTCGGATGGATAGTACCTTCAGTGCCTTGAGTCAGCGCAGGTGATGCCTAGCTTCCAAGCATGGGATATCCAGGAGGGGATGACAGATAATTTGATTTCAACATGGGTGGAGGGAGCCATATTTTAGAAAGATTTATGATACTTCACTTGATTCGGGGAAATGGCAGGATATATAAAAGAAT
Source organism: Pogostemon cablin (assembly GCA_023678885.1). Lineage (NCBI taxonomy): Eukaryota > Viridiplantae > Streptophyta > Magnoliopsida > Lamiales > Lamiaceae > Pogostemon > Pogostemon cablin. The sequence goes on from CM042976.1 coordinate 10,248,661, forward strand.
ATACCAATCCTAAGGATCCATAGGTTTAATTGTGAATCTAAGACAACAATAGAAAAATTTGAGTCTTAGATTTCGATTTCTATTTCAAATCTTTATATATCTAGAGATACTGCAGAACATATATATGTAATATGTATTTATCCAATATCCAAAATACATAAAATACATGCAATCAAATCTTTGTATTGGGCCCAATCCTTTTAGTAAAAGATTAGGCCGAGTTTAATTGAAATTCAATTAAGAGAACGGAGAGGAATTACTTCTCATCCTTTTCCTCATCCAAAGTATCCACTGGTTTAAATTCAAATTTGATCTCTTTCCATACCTCGCTAGCGGAAGCTAATTCAGAACTCCATTTGCAAGCCTCGCGGATAATTACATTACCCTCAGCAGCAAGATCACGTCCCTGTAAATCAACAAAGCCAAAAGTAATTTATCTTTCTTCTTCAAGTTTACCTACTACGGTACTGGCATGAATATGATCTCCACCAGACCTACGTAGCGCTTTAGCTAGTACATGGAAGTGCATACCATTATTCTTCTGTCTATCAATAACTGCATGCATTGCATGGTGGATATGAAGAAGTAAGCCATTATCTCGGAAATAATGAGCCAAACTCGTATTTGTAGTGAATCCTCCTGTTAAGTAGTCATGCATTACAATAGGAACTCCCAATTCTCTAGCAAATACAGCCCTTTTGATCATTTCTTCGCATGTACCCACAGTAGCATTTAAGTAATGCCCTTTGGCTGTTTTTACATATGCTTTATAAATTGCTTCGGCACAAATAATAAGCGATCTCTCCAATGCATAAATGGCTGGGAGTTCACGTTTTCATCATCTTTGGTAAAATCAAGTCCACCGCGAAGACATTCATAAACTGCTCTACCATACTTTTTAGCAGATAACCCCAATTTTGGTTTAATAGTACATCCCAACAGAGGACGACCATACATGTTCAATTTATCTCTCTCAACTTGGATACCATGAGTTGGGCCTTGGAAAGTTTTAGTATAAGCAGGAGGGATTCGCAGATCTTCCAGGCGTAGAGCACATAGGGCTTTGAATCCAAATACATTTCATACAATGGAAGTAAACATGTTAGTAACAGAACCTTCTTCAAAAAGGTCTAAAGGGTAAGCTACATAACAGATATATTGATCTTTTTATCAAGGAATGACCTCAATGTGGTGGCATCGCCCTTTGTAATGATCAACTAAGTCCATCGGTCCACATAGTTGTCCATGTACCAGTCGAAGATTCGGCAGCTACTGCGGCCCCTGCTTCTTCTGGCAGAACTCCAGGTTGAGGAGTTACTCAGAATGCTGCCAAGATATCAGTATCTTTGGTTTGGTAATCAGGGGTATAAAAAATCAATTCATACTCCTAACGGTACCCCTTAGTTAACCATAGGCGTCTGAAGGTGGACTTGGATTGAGGTCGTTGATTACAGCTAAACTGCTTTCCTTTTTCCTTGTTCCTACTTCCCAAGAAGAAGGGACTTTTAGGCGTCATATTCTTTTGCTTCTCCTAAGATAGTTGGGGTTAGTTAATCCAGCGAAGAAGTCAGATGTATACCTAGATTAGTCCACTGAAGGAAAGAAATATACTTGATTTGACCTTTGCACGGGCCCTAATAATCATTCCAGAACAGGAACTCTAACTCATCAAGAAGAAAGAAGGAGTTTACTAGAGGTTTCAATAAACTAGCATAGCCCTTTTCTTTATCTTTAGAAAGGAATCCCCATTTAGGGTGTAGGGTGAAATCCACTTCCTCAGCTCAACTAGCTAAACTATCATAAAGTCGATTTTCAAGCTGGAGAGAAGCGTCCACCCCACGATGCTACCACATAATTTAGAATTGGTGATTCAAAGGTCAAAAGTAATATGATCTTTTATAGTGACTATCTGAACTCTCTTTTGCTCTAAAGCTAAGAGCTGTGGTCGTTTATCTATGTGAATCTATTTCAAAGAATGGTGAATCAAGTATCCGATAGCGATTCCCTAGAGATGAGATTGGAACCCAGGTCAATATGCATCTTTCATCCTTCCTGCCTTCGATTCCTCTTTAGGTTGATAGATCTATAATTGTAATTGTAGGGATGGGCACTTGGCTTTCTATACGTTGTTGTTTCCTCAATTTGTCCTGCCCGAAGCGAACAACGCATAGACAACGCATAGACAAAAGCTCTTTTGAGCTTCATATGAGCAATCACTTAGAGGGTTGACTATCGCTAAACATATCACTTCGATCTCTCTCCGCCATGCCAAGGTGTCCCTAAGTAGGTGGATCAAGAGTAGGAATGCTGGGACAAGTACTTGGACGAATCGATCATAATTCGCTAGGGCTTGCTTTTCTCTCGCTCCGCTTTATTGGAATAGAAGAGAAAGTGGTTGAGTGAGTCAAACCCACGGTCTGCATAGAAAGGCCCTATGAAAGGGCCCAACATCAAACTCGGATGTAGTTCTCTACTACCTACCTATTACTAGAGTGTTCCCAACGGTTTAAGGCTTCTTTGAAAGCCTTTGCCTCCCGCCTCGCCTACTCCTCTCGTCGCTCCCTTTTTGGCGTCTAAAAGAAGTTTCTTATCCATCACTGTGGTTCTGGGGGCACTAGGGTAATCTCCCCATGCCCCGTGGAAGAAGTCCCATGTCCTCCATCTCCATGTTCCATAAAGAAGGCTCGTTGAGCTCGAAACCTCCCGCCATAAGAAATAGTGAAAACGACAGGAGCCGGCCAAAAAGGCCGAGTGATGAAAGGAAGAAGTGGATCCACTTTGTAAGCAGCATGGTGCTTATTTTGATCAAATGTTGATGCAAATCCATTCCAATACATAGAAAGGTAAAGTCGAATAATACAGTTAGAGCAAAGCCCAGAATGGCATAATTGAATAATTATTTCGTAAATGAAGGATTTCATGCAACAGAATGAGATCTAAATTGATTTGGTTTAGTCAGAGAATTTGTTCTTGCAAAGACTCCTCGAAACTAACTAAATTTTCTACTATGTGCTCGAAATCTAGTTGGGGCGGTAATTCTAGATTACCAGTTGTATTAATAAACTTTTCCTAAAGACCTCCTAGTTTTGATTGGGTTTTCTGTTTTCTTTTTGCTAGATCCAATTCGTATAACTTATTTAAAATATAATTTCTTTCCATAATTTGACTAGCCCTAAGAATGGCACCAAAAATCGTTATCGAAAGAATGAGTGTGATCGCAAGTGCAGTGCTATCTAGTTCCATTGGTAATTGTTTCTATCGTGAAAACTCTTGACTCCCCTCCCTTTTTTTGTCTGATTCGTCTTCTTTGGGCTATTCCTTAAAGCAAGCCTTGGGGCTCTCGGGGAGCTTCGAAATCCTAAGATAGAAGAATTCGATCTAAGAATCTGTTGGTCAGCCCGTCTTCGATAGTCTACGGTGTACAACCTAATATGAGAAAAGATCAACTGCTTTGTTGAATGCTTTCCTAATGGTTTAGTTAAGAGTGCAACTCTAACGTTAAGGATTTCTTTTCTTTCTACTAGTTCTTACAAAAAAAATGAGCAGCTTCTGTTTATTACCAACCTCGAGTGAAACTGGGTAAAGCCTAAACCTTACTCCTTTCCTTTATCGAAACTAGCAACAGATCTCTAGATCTGATGTAACTAGAAGACAGTCGATCTTCGTTCTTCTCCGTCTTCAGTCCAAACTCGAGTGAAACTCCAATTCTTAAGAGCTTCTTTTAGACAGACTCACTCCCTTACTCGCTGGGTTGGTCTAAGGTTAACAGATCAGTCTATTGAAACTTGAAGACTGACTTCCCTTCCAAGTAGTTAGTGTTGTAGTGAAGTCTTCTCCTGATGCCTAGTCGGGAGCTTATCCGGGAATGATTGATCAACAACTAGCTCCTACTCCTATTCGTTTAGTCAATCTGAGCATACCATGTTAGATTACCAGGATTAAGTGGAATCAATCTTTGATTGAAACTCTGATTCTCATTTGGGTTAGCTTCTTGTACTTTCCCTCCTACAATTACAATGGGAAGGGACGAGACAAAGCCTTCTTCTAAACAAAATGAAATAGGATTCTGCTTTCACTATTCTCAAGGTATCTCCTGACTCAAAGATTAGGGCTTCTTTCCAGTCAGAGGCATCCGAAACTAGAGAATCAACCCCCCGCATAAAGAGACGATTAAACTAAACGCGGATCTAAAAGGGAAAGAAAAAAATGCCCTGTCTTACTCTTTTTGTTGCTAATGAATAGCCTTTTTCTTGGTGATTACAAGGTAATAAAAGTGCCGACCTATGACTCGTTGTCTCAATCATAATTTCAAACAGAACATCACTGTAGAGAGGGAAGGTAAGGCTAGACCCCCGAAGCGTAAGAACGACTATTTTGTAGCCAGAGGGTGAGGTTCCATCGACGAGTGAAAAAAGGAACGAGGGACCTACGGCTACATGAGGATCAAGGACACGGCGTATGGTTGGCAATGGCAAGTCAGTCACATAGGCTTTTGTAAGACCATGCGTGGGTACTAGACTAATTATGCCATCGATTCAAAGGAAGGACTGGAAAGCACAGGGCAGGAAACAATTAGAAAACCTAGAACCCTTTCCTTATCGGGATTGGGATTAACAAGAATGGTTGGGACAACAAACATCCATCTTGTTCATACTTTGGATACCCATATAACCATTTAAAAACTTTTGAAGTTTCGAATTCCTTTCTTCCAACAAGAAATGTCGTAAGAGAAGAAACCTTCAATTCATTCTTATTCTTGGAAAAACCAAGGTCAATCCCTTCTTTCCTTCCCTTTCCGCTGAAATGTATCCCTTTTTCTTTGGGGAAGCAGGAGTTGTGAGGATAGAAAAGAAGAATGAAAAATAAAGTTGTTCACTTTATAAAAAAAATGAATAATTGGAAGAATAAGGACTTTAAAAATGAACTGCAAGACATCAATGACAATGAGAGTAATGTTAGTACAAAAGTAGAACAAGAATAAAAAGACAAAATCAGATAAAAAAGGGGCCCAGAAAGCCCAGAGTCGACTTGATCAATTCTCTATTCTCCCATTGATTCCTATTCAAATAGCAGACTTGTATTTCTCATTCACAAATCCATCTTTATTTATGCTACTCACTCTCAGTTTTGTCCTACATTTCTTTTCTTTTGTTACTAAAAATGGATGAGGAAAGTCAGTACCAAATGCTTGCAATCCCTGGTAGAGTTTCTTTATGATTTCGTGCCGAACCTGGTAAACGAACAAATAGGTGGTTTTTCCAAAAATGTGAAACAAAAGTTTTTCCCTTGCATCTCAGTTACTTTTACTTTTTTGTTATTTCGTAATCTCCAGGGTATGATACCTTATAGCTTCACAGTGACAAGTCATTTTCTCATTACTTTGGGTCTCTCATTTTCTCATTTTATTGGCATTACTATAGTGGGATTTGCAAAAAAATGGGCTTCATTTTTTAAGCTTCTCATTACCCACAGGAGTCCCACTGCCGTTAGCACCTTTTTTAGTCCTCATAGAGCTAATCCCTAATTGTTTTCGCGCATTAAGCTTAGGAATACGTTTATTTGCTAATATGATGGCTGGTCATAGTTTAGTCAAGATTTTAAGTGGGTTCGCTTTGACTATGCTATGTATGAATGATCTTTTTTATTTCATAGGAGATCTTGGTCCTTTATTTATAGTTCTTGCATTAACTAGTCTAGATTTAGGCGTAGCTATATTACAAGCTTATGTTTTTACTATATTAATCTGTATTTACTTGAATGATGCTATAAATCTTCATTAAAGTGGATCTTTATTTCTAATTGAAGAAAAGCGAAGAGCGAGTTTACGAGCTGAATTCAATCTATGAATCCATAGTGGATTGAGAATCTCTAAACCCCTCAAATAACTCAAAATCATACTGACTTCGAATAGAGATATTTTTGTTCATAACAAGGTAGCCACAGGTTCCCCTACCGCTGGATTGAATCTTGATTAGTTAGATCGGAGGTGAGTAAGCACACGACGTAGCATAATCATTCAACCTGGCAGTATACCAGAGCAAGGCAGGCCCCTCTATTTCCATCTTTACCATAACATACCTCATCGGATGGGTTTAACCAGACCTAGCACAACTGCGGACTGGATTCCCATACTCCCCGGCCTGGCAAAGCAGTTTATTGGCTTCAAGTTCTGTTGCGAATTAGCCTGTCTTTACCTATTACTAAGTGGGACCCCAGTGCTAGCTTTTATCCTCCACTCTCTAACTAAAAACCGGTCTACAAAAGCCCAATTTAGTTTGGGCTAAGTCTGCTTTCAAAAGGGATATGCTTTTCTTTCGACCTAGATAGTGAGCAGACTAAGCCGCAAAGTCTTTGCCCTTAAATGAAGATCTTGGATATACCGATCGATCTACAGGATAGGTCGAAGGTCAACACGGGACTTCGCCTCCTTGAACGATCCAAATCGCACCACCCTCATTAGTGATTCCCTTTGCTTTGCGTGTTATGAGTCGAATTCCTCATCTATAAAGATGAGATGCCCCGTAGTTGACTCCAGGCCACCGAAGCTAACAAAAGACTAAGAAAACTGCTGCGTCACAACTTGAATCTTCCTAGAAATCCCCACTCGTAGCCCCTAGGTAGTGTGTGTTAAGCATATTTGATTGAATGAAAGGAAGGAAGTTGGAGATGCCAATATATCGTATTCGTATTGGTTATTCATCAAAGACTAGTTCATCTCCTTAGGTAGGTATTTGTATTCGCGAGTGGACTTAAGGAATTACGTTTCGGGGTATTAGCTTACAAGGGTACTTCCCCATGTGGTTAGGACAAAGTAGTTATCCACCCTAAACTATGCGAGACGCTTTCCTACTCACTTTTTAGTATGGTATAGTTAGAGCCCCCATTGAACAACTAATCGGCTCTTATAAGTATTAACCTATATAGATATCAGAGAGCACATGTAATGAAATCACATAGAGAATAATTAGAATTAAGCAGAAGCGCTAAAGCCCAGTCAAAGCAACCCCCGCCCCTCTATCTGTTTAGTAGTAGGTCCGACAATTTCATAAGTGATGTTCCGTCCGGCTGTTTGGCGCCTTGCTTCATGTGTTTGATGCACACAAAATAGAGTTTCTTTGACAATCTGACGTCGAAATGGTCACTCAAGCAAAAGAAAGGCCCATAGCCTGTTCTAAATCAAAAGAGCTGACAAAGTGTAGAGCAGATAGATTTTTCTTAAAAAAGCTTTCCCGATAGGCGCATCTCTTCCAGCACTCTTGTTAAGTAAGAAGTTTTAGCACAACACTAGGAATTTTCTAATCTAAGGGTCTACCCGCTTTAAATCTCTTGGAGTAAGGGCTTTCGGTCTTGTATCTCTTGATGGCGGCGTGATCGTATCTGCTCTTGAATAAGAATTGCTTCGGTAAGCCTATCCCGCACTCTTCTGCGTCCTTATTTGCCTAAAAGCTATTCCAGAAAAGCATAGCATAGAGCTTTCTTGTGTTAGTTCACCAATAAGAAATCAACAAAAAGCAAGTCTTCATCCCTAAATGTGCCATAGTTGAAACCGCGAGTATACATTACTGTAAGCTATTGAGTAAGGGAAAGGTCGGTATGTATACAAATAGTTGTCTTTGTCTCTACCCTAGCTAGATTCAAGTTTTCCTCCTGTAAATACATTCTTTTTAATGAATACCCGGTAGCGGAAGAAATCATACTCGAGGAGTGCACTAGACCCCAGCGAGGGTCGTAAGCCAGACGTAGTCATTCGCCTTCACATAGAGGATAGTCTAATTCACTTCGCGACCTGGAATAAGAAACAGTTGGAAATGCTGCTATAGCAGGCCCTGCCCAAAGAGATATGCCGAGTTCGTACTTGATAAGTGGCCTATTCTTTTCCAAAGCCAAAGATCAAAACTTTTGAGATAAGGCTCAGTTGGATCTATCAGAATCGTGCGAAAAGCAGGACGTGTGGGAGGATCACAATGACTATAGCCCTTGGTAAATTTACCAAATACGAAAATGATTTATTTGATATTATGGATGACAGGTTACGGAGGGACCGTTTCATTTTTGTAGGCTGGTCTGGCCTATTGCTCTTTCCTTGCGCCTATTTCGCTTTAGAGGGTTGGTTTACAGGTACAACCTTTGTAACTTCATGGTAAACCCATGGATTAGCCTGTTCCTATTTGGAAGGATGTAATTTCTTAACAGCCGCAGTTTCGACTCCTGCTAATAGTTTAGCGCATTCTTTATTATTATTACGGGGTCCTAAAGCACAAGGTGCAACCAGCTCGTTGGTGTTAATTAGGCGGTTTGTGGACTTTTGTTGCTCTATATGGGGCCTTCGCCCTAATAGGTTTCATGTTACGTCAATTTGAGCTTGCTCGATCTGTTCAATTGTGACCTTATAATGAAATCGCATTCTCCAGTCTAATTGTTGTTTTTGTTTCTGTACTCCTGATTTATTTGTTGGGGCAGTATGGTTAGTTCTTTGCGCCTAGTTTTGGTGTAGCAGCTATATCTCGATTCATCCTCTTTTTTCAAGGATTTCATAATTGGACACTGAACCCATTTCATATGGTGGGAGTTGCTGGTGTATTGGGGGCTGCTTTGCTATGCACTATTCATGGTGCTACCGTAGAAAATACTTTATTTGAAGATGGTGATGGAGCAAATACATTTATGGTCACCGCTAACCGCTTTTGATCCCAAATCTTTGGGGCTGCTTTTTCAAATAAACATTGGTTATATTTCTTTATGTTATTTTTACCAGTAACCGGTTTATGGATGAGTGCTCTTGGAGTAGTTGGTTTGGCCCTGAACCTACGTGCCTATGTCTTCGTTTCTCAGGAAATTCGTGCAGCGGAAGATCCGGAATTTGAGACATTCTACACCAAAAATATTCTACTAAACGAAGGTATTCGTGCTTAGATGGTGGCTCAAGATCAGCCTCATGAAAACCTTATATTCCCTGAGGAGGTTCTACCACATGGAAATGCTCTTTAATGGAACTTTATCTGTAGCTGGTCGTGTCCAAGAAACCACTGGTTTTGCTTGGTGGGTCGGAAATGCCCGACATATAAATTTATTCGGTAAACTACTAGGAGCTCATGTAGCCCATGCCGGATTAATCGTATTCTAGGCCGGAGCAATGAACCTATTTGAAGTGGCTCATTTCGTACCAGAGAAGCCTATGTATGAACAAGGGTTAATTTTACTTCCCCATCTAGCTACACTAGGTTGGGGGGTAGGACCTGGGGGAGAGGTTGTAGATACCTTTCCATACTTTGTATCTGGAGTACTTCATTTAATTTTGTCAGCAGTATTGGGCTTTGGCGGTATTTATCATGCACTTCTGGGACCCGAGACACTGGAAGAATCTTTTCCATTCTTCGATTATGTATGGAAAGATATAAATAAAATGACCACAATTTTAGGTATTCACTTAATCTTGTTGAGTCTAGGTGCTTTTCTTCTAGTCTTCAAGGCTCTTTATTTTGAACTCTATATCAGAGTCAGTAATCTTTTCTAATCATATCTTTCTAGCCTATGCCTTTCCCCTTTGACCTTTTTTCCATCGACCTAGCTATATCAGGTGTATAGTCCTATCGTTCAAAATGCCGAACTATGCAAATTTCGTAGATTTCTATTCTACTATAGGTTCTGTAGCCTATACCTATTGGGGTGCTTACCTTTTTGTTGGTGACCCGAGTGTTGCCATAAAGGCAAAGTACACAGAGGAATGAATTCGTCTCAAATCAAACAAAAGAATCTAACTCCGAACCTTGATTTGTATCTATCTAGTTCAGGTTTCACTAATACAAATATATGCTTCCTTTAGCTTTAGAACAGACAGAGTTCCTTTTAGGGTGAGAAAGGTCATGAAGTGATACAACAGGAACAAAAGGTCAAATCATATCAGCTACAGACCTTAAACGTACCGCACTTCCTCAAGATGAAACTCCTGTCTCGATTAGAACATAACTCCCACTGGCCACGAACTCTGATACGGCAGCTGGAGCGGCTCACTTACCACCAATAAATCAACTGTAAACTGATTATGAGACTTCGGAATGGAAAAGAGCAGAAAGGGGGGGCTTTTAGGCATAAGAAAGGGCATCGTCCTCGGCTGGCAGGACATTTGAGTTGGCGCTCTCCTCAACCGGATCCATTAGAGCTAGATATTTTCTACTTCCAAAGCATTAACTCAAAGGAGAAAAGTCCCCTCATGATAACTTGATCACACAAGGCCAATCGAATTCTTCGGTCGACAGCCCCAAAACTGGCTATCTTATAGCAGACAACTAATGCAAGCCTACTCCACGAATTTCATAAGTATAGGCCTGTTCGCATCGCAAACTAATCGAAAAAACAACTACTAAACTAGTAGTAGAGTGCTCCTTGTTCTTCGGATCTTGACCGGATCCGAGCTTCGCAAGCTCTATGCTGTTGGGTGTTGGGGAATTCTGCAAGGGCCTTACCGCCTTCTTGATTGACTCTATTTGAGTCTTTGGAGTACTTTGGGATTATATACCGCACTGAGGATTTGTGCTTGTAGGCCAGCGTGAATATTACAGACCAGCGAATCTGGTGGTCGACAATTGTTCGGACTTGGTAAAGGTTGTCGCGGCACCTGTAGTAGGACAGATGACTTATCGCGATGTCCGCGGACCAATTTACGATGTCTTCGTCTCTGACGTTCATCAAGCAATCCACGTGGATTGGTCAGGGCCTTCTTCGGCTAATGAGACCTCGATCCTGAAGCCTTCAGAGTATCTTTTTGATAGGCGTCTCCATTTCTATGGGGAATTCGCTGCTGATAGATCTCGCCCAGTGTCCTCCTCCTTCCCCCGCCACCTTCCGACCCGTGGGAGTATACAATGACAACTTCCGAGCATGAGTGCCTGATCGTGAGACTGCTTGTTGAACGTCCGATGGCACCTTGCTCCGACCTGAGCTATACAACAATGAGATCCCCTTTGATCCTTGCGGATGTGCTTGATGGTCCCCCATAATACTCTCACTTGGGAACTTCTTACTCCAGCTGTTCCAAGAGTCTACGCTAGTTGAACCGCGTCCAGTAGACTCCCTGTTCCGCTCATCCCCTTTGTCAGTTGTTTGATCGGGAAACTATTACCTAGGTTCCTAAGCTTAGAATGGATGGCCGAGCGTAGGTGGCAAGCATTTATATGGATACAGTGCTTTACCCGTAGACGCTTCTCCAGCTCTCACAAGAATTGTATGGGAGTCGTCCCAGGAGGGACTTCCTAAATGACCGTACCGAGGAATTCTACTGTACTCTGTGCAACTATTGTTGTTGATCCTACAGAGTCTACCCAAAAGGTTCATGCCGGATTGTAGGAAGTGGTTGATACGTTTTTATATTTCTATGAAAAGCTCTACGACACCAACGATTCCCAGTAGTAAGTCGTCGGCATATCACACGTAATAAATTCTTATGTTGTAATAGCTTTTTAAGGGGCCAGCTTACGTGCCAGGCCTCTCTCTGACCTGATAACTAGTATCGCCTCCCCGCCCAGCTCTATCAGTATACCCTTTCTTTTCCAAGACTTAAAAAAGTCTCTCATGGCCCAATTATTATTACAGCTTTCTCTACCATATAATTAGGCCTTCAGGGTCAACCCGGCAGCTTTTGTGAGAAAGGCGGCGCAAAGAAGGCTCGAGGGTTTGTTAAGAAAGGTGGCAAGGGCCGACGAAGGGGGGAAAACAAAAGGCCTTTTCTAGTCCCCATGAGCCGGGGGTGCTTGTGGGGGGTGTGCCACAATGAAATAAGGGAATGAAAGGAACATCTATGTTGGATGCTCTTTACCCTCCCCACAATGATGGCTCTGTTGTCTTGGGGAGCGTTGAAGCTTTTTCTTCTCCATAATTTTCTTGGTCATCAATACGACCTGTCCTTAATAGAACCGATCTAATTCTCTGAACAATCAGAATTTCGTACTTCTGTCGGATCCTCCCTATGTCCTGATCGAGCTTGTGTAGGTAGATGTTGCGTAGTAGGGCCGATAGTAATACACTGTGAGGGATGGAGTAAGGGCCTTTCTCACCTCCTATGAGTCATCCGGCGAAATAGACTTTTTGAATGGAGTAAAAGAACTTGGAATCGTCGATCTCTTCCTTAAAGATTGAGATGAGTCGATGTCGGTCGATGGTGTGAAAAGACTTTCTGATGTCGAATTCCTAAAACCAGTGAGAGGTTCCCAAATCTTTTTTGATCCGTCTTAGGACCGAGTGGCAGCCTCGACCCGAGCGAAAGTGCGATGTGTCAGGAAACTCGGGATCGTAAATAGATTCGAATACCATTCTGATCGCCTCTTTCATGATCCTTTCTATAGGTAGAACTCCTGTGAGCGGTCTAAACTTCGATCCTTATTTCTTTCTTCATATTGTAAAGAGGAGCAAAGACCCTTTTTTTTGCTCCCTCTATTGATAGATCAAGGGCCCTCCTGCTGTCATTTCAGTGACTCATAGGGTTTCTCCCAGCTCAGTCTTTTTGGTTCTTGAGAACGGTCGCCACCTCCCAGGACCGGAATGATTATCCCTGCCGATAGGTTACATCCATCCCTGAATGTCGTCTGGTACTGTTCACTTCCCCGCCATTCTTGGAACTATCACCTGTAATCCGCCCAGGTGTGCCCGCACACCCTGAGTGGACAAGAAAGAAAGGATTTATCGGAGCAACCAAACCAGTAGTCCACTTTCCCGTATAAGCATTCGGTACATGTATCAGTCCGTGGAAGAGTGAAAGGGTCACCACTAATGAGGATCTCCCCCCTAATCTTAGATAGGTCATCTGAGGGTTCGCCGCGGTTCATTGATGTGCTTACACACTAGCTACCCTTTTCCAAAAGCTCCACGGAACCACCTACCACTAGTCTTCGGCCGGAGGGGTTTATTGAACAAAAATGTCGGGACTCAGGCTCCCAAAAAGGGAAGCCCAACGAATGTCAGATGCAAAGCCCCGTACCTCATTAAGATCATATTGGCATACTCTCCCAAAAAAAGAGCAGAACCCATTGAAGACGAGAGTGAGGTACAACAAGGCAATTTCATTCCACCGCCCTTCTCACGGAGCCATACGTAGACGTTACCGCTCATGCAGCTCTCAGCCAGCAAGCAGTTAGCCTTTCTCTACAAGGAATGGAAGTGTGGATGAATCGACATCAAATAGAGGAAAGGTTACATGTTTGACTTTTGTCAAACAAAGGGCAATGTAGGAAAGGAAATCTTAGCTTCACTTACTTTCTAAGGTATAACCTTCTCCACGACTGGCTTAGCTCTTCGCACTTCCCACTGGATAGAGAGAGAGTAAGGGGGCTGTACGGAAGATTGGTCCACTCCGAAAAGTGGAGTTTTTCGGTTTGCTTCCCCTATGTGGTCGGCCTTCTTACCAGTCTGCCTCCTTTCTCTTGATGGAATATATCAATACCCGTGCTCCAGCTTTGCTTGCGTTCTTCACCGGCGAGCGCCGGATGTAGGTACCCGGGAGCATACTGATGGAATGAACGAAATACGAATAGTTAACATATTGATCATGAGCGGATTTGTTGATATTTCACCCATGAAGTATGGAAAGTGCCAAACATTGGGAACTACCTGGGGAAGAGTTAGGAAGAGTAACAAGGAGAAGCGAGAACAACTTAAATGGAGGAATCGATTGTATTTCCTCCTTTGTTCCACATAGCAACTGGGGATCAAAAAGAAACAAATTTGATGACTTATTAAGGGAAAATGAAGTAAGAGCATGCTATTGAAGACGTTGTAACATATGTCGGGAAGGCCTCCGTTGATTGTGTACAAACAAAATACGAGTCAAAAGGAAGTGTAAGAAAGGGTTTAGCTAATGGAGATATTAACTCTTCCAGGAACCAGTAACGCGTAAACCATGTCAAACCATGAGCATTCAATATCTGAACAGAACGGATTCGAACTTCTCCTAGAATCTTTTATAGTACGAAATGAAATTCATAGGATATATATGAGAAATTCAAAGGAAAAATTGAACTACGACCGGCCATCATAATAGTAAATAAACGTATTCCTGAGTTTCATGCACGAACCTCTTTGTACTAACAGGACCAGGACAACAGCCTCTTGCCTTGGTATAAAACCCTTGACCATCTTCCGAAGTTCTAACTACTTGACTTGACAGATCAAAGACTGTAAGAGCGGACTGCTCTACATTCAGCCACACTCACCTCTGCCCATCCCTAGGAAAAAGTATGCAAATGGTATGTATACTTTTTCCTATGGAATGGGCGCTTTGAATCTATCTTTTTTCTTTTACATAAAGCACTTTGAAGATGCGGTCAAACATCTGGAAGATGAGAAGACTGAGCAGAAGAAAGAGATAAAGTAGTCGGATAAGAAGTCGCGAGGGGAGAAAGATTTGAATCCAATGACGACTATGACATGTTCAGGTCCGGGCCTAGGTTTATCCACTGCTTAGCTTGCATACGGGTCAAACTCTCTGCACCGCTCGCAAGTACACGAGACTGGATTCTTTGTATCGGATAAGCACAACCAGTAAAGATGGTTTAGCGCAGCCCTGTGGGTGTGGATTTGGGCTTCGTTAGCACTTTTGGTTAGGGATAAATGAGTCTATGGGCCCAATGGCTAGAATAACGTGTGATCTAATGGCGGTTCACCTTTTCGAGGTACAATCACACCCATGGCGGTCGCCGAATGCCGATTTGGAAGTAGTCACTTTGACCAGCCTTTCCTTTGGCAGACAGACTGAGACTTTATTGTACGCTTTTTCCCATCAATCATGGGACGTGAACCTTTTGCACATGCGGATTGAGCTGTCACGCCATCCCAAAATATCTTTTCACACTGTCGCCTCCTGCGCTCTTTCTCTTTCTGTCTACCGCACCAAGAGGCCTGTGCTACCCAATGATCCATGAGTCGTAACGTCGTATAATCCTTTCCCCTACTATAGAACCTTCATCTTGGTCTCCCATGCGCACGTTAATCTATAAGTCAAGCCCCAAGATTCAGCATTCCTCCAGAGTGGATGGAGGAATGACTTTTGAAAGATGAAAGCATGAGAGAATAAAGGAATAAACCAACTAAAGCGAATTTTCTCCGCATATGATTGCCAATTCCCATTCTATCTTCCATCTTTCCTTGGTGAAGCCAACGTGTTCGCTGAACTGCTAGTTTACCAGCCCATCTTTGAGTTAGAATTCATGTACCATGAGACCATTTACCGAAAAGTTCTTTGTCGACCCGTCTTCTGATCCAATTTCATGTGTTACACATCGAGCAAGGTTCACCGGAGAATTGCCCAAATCATGCAAATAGCCAAGCTATGACCACGAAAAAAGCTCTTTGACAGAAGATGCTTACTTTCGAAAATAGAGGAATGGTGCTTCACCGATTCACTACTTGGAGATCCGCTGAAATAGAAAAGGATTCCTAGTTGAATAGATAGGGAGGGCTCTCTGATTTGTGATTCCATCTTAGTTTTCTTTCTGAAAGAGATGTTCTAATGTTTTAAGAAAGTTGTCATAACGACTAGCGCTTTTGGTTGTTCTCCACACCATGGTTATCTACTGTAAATATCGCTTTGTTTGGTTCCACCCTTCCAGGCGATGTCATGGTTCCACTGCATGCACGCTTTCCCATAGCTCCTATTGATTCTCTTCATTCGGAGATGTTCCATCCAAATCTTTCATCTCGGGGAATATAGTTACCGCCTTGGTTGGCTTACGCCTACACTCCCACTGGTCAGACGGGCCAGGGTTTGGTCTACAAGTTAACCCCTTCGGATGAACCGGGATAGAATTGAGAAAGGGCCTGCTTTTCTGTTCTCCACATTAGGGCTATGGGAATCAAACCCAATTTGTCCACGACCCCATTTCTGTCTCGCCCAGTCGTCTATTGTGAATTAGCCTTTCATTAGACAACAAAGAAAGGTCGACCCTTCTTTACATTACATTTAAAAAGCTTCGATTTTTCCCGAAAACAACGTTCGACTTGCATGTGTTAAGCATAAGACTTGTGATACACATTTATTGATCGGCTGGGTTCAAGCCTTACTATACCGAGATAAGCCCTTCAACCACCTCATCTCTATTTATGATAATTGGTTGATTGTGATTGAAGATTTCTTTCTACAAAAATTCAACGAGATCAATTTGACCTCCGCCCGAAGAGTGCTTCCCTGGCTTAAAGGATGGAACTCCAGCGCACTAATCTGATTGAGCTAGCTTACTCCTATTTAATAAGACCAGGCCAGCTGTAAATAGAGCAAACAAAAGATTCGTGGTTGATAGCAGCTGACAATAATAGGCCAGTTTTCTGCTATTAAACGATACAGCTCGACTGATTGAGACAAGGTAGATGCGACCGATGGAAGTAATTTATGGCCTCATAAGAGGTACTTATTATACAAATATCGTTTAACTAACTGCCCGATGGATACCTTTTTAAAGTTCAGTGATCAAAGAAGGTGCTTAGCTCATCCAGTTTATAAAGTATAATGACATTGGGGTCACTTGACAGCTGAAGTTGTTAGTTTCGACTGCCGACGGAGGGTACAACACCCTATTCTTCTTCATCCCTTATGCTACTTTTGATCGAAGATTCCAGGCTACACCAAGCGAGACCTTGGTTGGATCTCGTTCGGTGCAATACCAAAAAATCTCGACCGATGGAAGCAAGAAGAATGAAGAGAGTGTGAATGAACAAAATCAAATAGAAAACTTGCTATTGTGCCAAACAGCGTCAACAATAATAATCTTCTCCGACGGAAACGAGACTTTGTCCACAAGAATATTACTCGAACGGAAAACCCAAATATTGGGTAAACCTCGAGGCCTGCAAGACTGAGGGAATTCCAAAAGGAGTCTGGAATAGAGTTGAGACGTACCTTTGGTTCCGCAATACCCACCAAATCCGGGCGCACCAATCTACCATTAATGTTCTCGTAACAGATTCCGAGAATTATCATTACCGATACCCCTTATATTCCAGAAGAGTATATTCATGAATCAGGAGGTTTATCACGCTGTGCCAGCGTACGAACCGGCTTCCTTAAGATCCCTTAGGCCGCTGCTGATCATCAGGAATCTCAGATAAGTCTGCCTAAATTTGTCTTGAAGCAACATACATGACTCGGTGAAATGAATCTATCATTTGTAGTCCAACCTGCTATCTCGGATACGAATTCATTTTCTAAGTCTCAGCTCTTTCCCTATCCATAAGGTAATAGGCCGTACCAGACAGGTCATTCATTCGAAGCTCCCTATTGAGGCTGCAAATGATCAATGCTGGCATCATGGTGAAGATATTTGTTGCTCAACACCCTTGCCCACAAGGCAAAACCCATCCCCGTTTCGAACGCTCGGCTTAGCATAACAACCCAGAAGACCAAAATACACAGAAAAAGAGACAAGGACCCTCTTATTTAGAAAATAAGACAGTGGATCATACGTCCACAAAGGAAGAAGAGCTTGGTTCTGTACTCCCTCAATCCAAGAAGTCACTCCACAAGCAAGGAATCGCTTTTGCTTTCTTTTCCTCTGGCTACTAAGATGTTTCTGTTCGCCAGATTGTCTCTTGCCTGCCCATGGATTCAGCAGCAGTTTGAAAGGTTGCCCTATTCAGGAATCTCTAGATCTATGCTTATTTTCAACTTCCCAAAGCATTTCATTGATTACTACGCCTTTTCCCGTCTCTGGGTGCCTAGGTATCCACCGTAAGCCTTTCCTCTTTTGAGCCTCGCCCTTATTGCCCTTATCAAAATCTTAGAAATTTGAAACTAAATAAGGCTATGCCATCCTAAGGTGCTGCTAAATGGATGGATCTTATCAACGTCCATGAATGAAAAATCATAGATCGAACCGCCGAATCGAAAAAATTGGGTGCTATCATATAGCTTTGTATCGGCTAAGTTCATGAGTTGGAGATAAGCGGACTCGAACCGCTAACATCTGCCGCAGGGTAAACCACCGCCTCTCATGCCCCCGACTGGTTTTAAAAATGAGTGATTGCCCTTCTCCGACCTTTACTGCCCAACCTGAGAACAGACAGCTAATGCGTTCCACTTATTGAACAGGGTTCTATGGTCGGTCCGTGACCCCTGGATTCCGAAGGCCCCCTTAGGGTGATCACGTAGTTCTTACGGAGTGGAGATGATGGGGTTGGTCCATGGATTTTCCTTCTTTTTCTTTTGCTGCATTTCGCTCAAAGGGTTGATGGGAGATAGTGCATCAAGCTGTTCGCAAGGGCCAACTTGATCCTCTTCTCCAGGGATCTAAGATGAGGGACCCTAGGAAGCCGCCGACTCCAACGACCATCCATGTATGATCCATATTAGATCTGACCAACTACCCATCCTACCTCTACTTTCTTGACAGCCCATCTTTGTCTCAGTAGAGTCTTTCAGTGGCATGTTTCGGTCCTCTTCCCCATTACTTAGAAAAGTGAGCCACCGGTTCAAGTACAAGATACTATCATTACTGCCTGGGCAATTAGACATCCAACCGTAATCGCAATGACCCAATTGCAAGAGCGGAGCTCTACCAACTGAGCTATATCCACCAGAGCCAAGTGAGTGGAGCATGCATGAAGTAGTCAGATGCTTCTTCTATTCTTTTCCCTGGCGCAGCTGGGCCATCCTGGACTTGAACCAGAGACCTTGCCCATGAAGTAAATCATCGCACCTACGGCCCAACCAATTGGGAGAGAATCAATAGATTCCTTTTTGGTAGCGATTCATCCTTCCCGAATGCAGCATACAACTCTCCATTGTACTGCCCTCTCCAAGTGTGCTTGTTTCCCCCTTCTTCCTTACCCCGACAAGTCTTTGTAAAATAACTCCGATGAGAAGACAAAAGAAGGCGTTAAGAGACCCTCCTGGGCCAACCCTAGACACTCTAAGATCCTTTTTCAAACCTGCACCCATTTCGAATCAAGAGATAGATAAATAGACACATACCATTGCACTGATCGGGGGCGTTCGTAGTGACTGAGGGGGTCAAGACCAAGAAGTGAGTTATTCATACCAAGCATTCTTCTTAAGGAAAAAGAATTTCATGCTCTACTTTCGAGAAGGGAGGGTTAGGGAAATGCAGCTTTCTTCAGACCTCCAAGAAAAGCATGAAAGAAATGGCTCGAATGGTACGATCCCTCCGTCACCCCATTCATGCTGGGGTGATCTCGTAGTTCTTGGTCTGTGAAGATGTGTTGTTAGGTTCCCCATTTTCGTTTTCTATTGGGGCCGAACCTAAACCTATGCTCGAGAGATAGCTATCCATACACTGATAAGTGATGTATGGATTCTCGAGAAGAGAGGAGCCGCGGTGGTCCCCCAGACCGCCTGGATACCACAAGTGAATCGAAAGTTAGATTTACATTGGATCTCACTCGAATCGCCCCATCGATCCTCCTGAGGAGAGGTTTGGTTTTAAACCCCTGTTCTAATAGGAGGAGTACGCCATGCAAATGTTCCTTGGATAATCCACATCTCATGGTCAGGCGCCGATAAGCACATTGAACTATCCTTATGGCTGAGAACCCTCAAAGCCCAGGCACAACGACGCAATTATCAGGGGCGCACTCTACCACTGATCTCCCGTTGTTCCTCAGTAGCTCAGTGGTAGAGCGGTAGGCTGTTAACCGATTGGTTGTAGGTTCGAATCCTACTTGGGGAGATTTGATTCATTCTAAATTAACGAATTCAGAATAGAATAAAGGGGCTCACTTTGACAGGGAACCTATTCCCTGTCTTTATTTCTACCTCATCGTATACCATTCCGTTCTACGAGATTTGAAAATAATCGTCAATACCTCGGTTTAGGCCCAGGATAATCCATAGCCCTGGGGCTATTTACAACTATCAAATTAAGAATTCTCAGATATATTAGCACTGCATCAAAATCAAATATGCAGTCATCAGTTTTCCCAAGAGTTCACAATTGCCGCAAGCAAACATATTAATGACGAGGAAGTTTGTTATGCTACTAATACTTGTACTTTCTCGACTATTCTGCCCAACCCTAGCTAAGTAAGAGTTACAGGGCATAAAACAATAAATACGCTGATGGCGGGGGGAATACTATGTGTAATGATTCCATCATTCATGATAAATAATAAAAAAAAAGCCATTCCAAAGACCCACACCTAAGTTCCATAATTTTTGGTCTGCTATCCCGATCGTGATTTTCCTACCCCAAGGATATTCTGACTTCTTCTGAGCCAGTCAGAATAGATAAAAGGAAACATATGACGTTAATGTATATGAGTACTCTAATGAGAGCATGACATATTTCTGGCATAGAAGTCACGATTTTCTTTTCTGAGTTCTGGGAAAAAGGAAATTCAAATCTAGAGGAGATCTAGTCTCACATCACTTACAAAATCAATTAAACGGGCGCAAACTTGTAAACATGCCATCTGGGAGAGTCTTCCTTTATCAAATCCTGCTTGTTCAATTCCTAGAAAGACCCCTATTAATGTAATGATTGAATAAGAAAAGTGCCTTTGCCGCGACTACAAGCTGCCAATGCACCGGCACTTTTGGTCGCTACGCTCGGGGCGAGAACAGCTTAAAAAGTAGAAGGTGGTTCAAAAAATAAAAGAGTTAACGCGACTTTTCGAACTACGCTTTTTCCCATTTTTGAACATCACTAAGATAGGCTTTTCCCCGAACCATTGACCCATGAGGGAGAAGTTGATTCATTCAATGGAGCTTTACTTCTTTGATCTAGTCAAGGGGGTCTCTTAGAAATAAGCCACCACTCGACGAAAAAGCGATTTATAACATAGCGATCCGTTGTTTGCAATTGAATCCGTAAGCGCTCAACTATTAGCCGTGCTAGTCTTTTCTGTGAGAGTTTCCATTGTTAGACTATCAGATTCGGTAACTGTTCCATTTACCGGTGTTCTCTAAACCTGTGTAATAAGATCTTTTTCAAAAGTGGAGTTAAGGCAGCAAGCATAGGTACATCGGTCGATAGGTATGCTCAGTACACGAATCCCTTCCTCTAGAAAGAGTGCCCCCTCCCCTCCAAATCCTTGCTATGCTCTCTAGCAGCGCAAATGCGCACTTCTTTCAAGGTAGGATCCAGTGTTCTAACACTCATCAAAAAGAGGTTTAGCACTCTACAACGCCTCCTTCTTTGAGAGGAAGGGGTTAAATTCCATAGGACTGTCTAAAAGCGACAAAAAGAGCAGAAAAGGGATATAAAACGAAATCCACTAAGCTGGTCGGACCATGAGCTTAGAGAGCCTAGAGCCAGCGGTGGAATCACCCAACTCTCTTTCACTTTAAGGGAGGGAATGGCTTCCATTTTTCATATCACTGTATCAAGTGAAGCAAAATAGACAAAACTGAAGGAATCGACGGATGCAGCAGCTGCCGCTGATAAGCCAGAAGTGCTACTCAATAATCTGGAAGTGTTCCTACCCAAAGAGAAAATGGGGTAACTATTTCCTCATCTCTTATAAGGGGAGCTGGTCCAGCCCCTTGTCAATCATCACAAAAAGAATATAACCCAGAGCCTCTCTAGCCTCACTTTTGGCTACTTAATTGTATTTTAGTACATACAAGATTGAAATAGCGTAAGAAATGACTTAGCTCCGAGCATCTTAGTAAACTTAAGCTGCTACTAGCAACTCTTAAGCGAACGTAGCGAACTGAGGTCAGTGAGCGAGTGATATGTAGTAGTTGGCTAAGCTTTCTTTCCTTTCTTGATCTTTCATGCTTGAGGAAGCTTTCGATCTTCCTCTCTTTGTTATTGAGAATGGTTAGGGCAGCAAATCACTCTTGCTTTGAGAACCTAAGCAATTTAATAACCAGAAAGAGAGGTTTGTTCAATACATGCCACGAAGCTTGTTCCAAGATTGTTTAAATTGCTTCCAATTCATTGAATTTGAAAAAGAAAAAGCGAATCAATCAGAATTGAGACAGAGAGTCAAGGCGAAAGAGAGATTTTCAATCCTGCAAGCAGCAAGCAACAATGGTTGAAAAGCCCTTGCACGCTAGCTTGTAGTTTAGGGGGTATAATAGGGGTGCCCCTTTGTCAAACTTTTCTAATAAGTTAAGCTTTTAGGAACCCTCTTCTCTGCCGCCGCATATGTAGAAAAAGAGGGAGCGGAGAGACGACACTATTTTTGACTTTATGTAATTTTACCAAAAGTTGTCAGGAAAAGAGTGATCCTAGTTTTTAAATAATGTTTTGGAACTGAGCCTCAAAGCTGCAAAGGAAGAACAACCATTTGACTATGGCACATGAGGTGGCGGGTTAGGCTAGGTAACATAATGGAAATGTATCGGACTGCAAATCCTGGAATGACGGTTCGATCCCGTCCTTGGCCTCAGGGAGTGGTGAGCAGCACAGAACTTGTTTCAATCAAATGGCATAGGTTGGGGCTATCCTTTGTTACATTCAGTTCATAATAGCTATTGTGGTTTCATGAACCTTCTCAACCTCAATTACATTGACCCTTGCTTCTTTCATTTACAAAATAAAGGGCTTATCCGAAAGTCCAGTATCTTATTTTGTATCGATTTAGTAGTAAGTGAAGAAGACTGATTTATTTATACAGAGAGATCCAAAAGAGATCTTGTACAACATATCTCTATACTGATGGATATACGACTATCAAAATATCTTTTTCATGCTAGTACATTACGCTATTGTAGGTCAATTCAATGGGGAATCGGAGGATGGATGAAAGGTCAAGTAAGACCCCGCGGATAAGGTATCAATCAGAAGAGGAAAGTAGATCAGCCAACTACCTATTAGTTTGTTAGCAAAGAGCTCGTGGTCAGGACGAATTGAGTAAACAACAATGTATAGAAAGCCAAGTGCCCTTCCCTACAGTTACAATTATAGATCTATCAACCAAAAGAGGAAGCGAAGGCAGGAAGGATGAAACATGCATACTGACCTGGGTTCCAATCTCTTCTCTAGGGAATCGCTAGCGGAGACTTGATTCACCATTCTTCAAAATAGATTCAAATAGATAAACTACACGAGAGAAACTAGTCCCCTATTGAATTGAAAAGGATATGCTCCTAATAGCGGTACGCACACTGGCTTGATAAGAAAACAACCATAGCTCTTAACTTTAGAGCAAAAGAGAGTTCAGATAGTCACTATAAAAGATCAAATTGCTTTTGACCTTTGAATCACCAATTCTAAATTCCGTGGTAGCGTCGTGGGGTGGACGCTTCTCTGCAGCTTGAAGATCGACTTTATGATAGTTTAGCTAGTTGAGCTGAGGAAGTGGATTTCACCCTACACCCTAAAGGGGGACTCCTTTATAAAGCTAAAGAAAAAGGCTATGCCAGTTTATTGAAACCTCTGGATAAACTCCTTCTTTCTTCTTGATGAGTTAGAGTTCCTATTCTGGAATGATTATTAGCGCCCGTGCTAAGGTCAAATCAAGTATATTTCTTTCCTTCAGTGGACTAATCTAGGTAGACATCTGACTTCTTCGCTGGATTTACTAACCCCAACTATCTTAGGAGAAGCAAAAGAATATGACGCCTAAAAGTCCCTTCTTCTTGGGAAGTAGGAACAAGGAAAAAAGGAAAGCAGTTTAGCTGTAATCAACGACCTCAAGCCAAGTCCACCTTCAGACGTCTATGGCGAACTAAGGGGTACCGTTATGAGAATGCATTGATTTTTTATACCCCTGAATATCAAACCAAATACACTTATATCTTGGCATCATTCCGAGTAACTCCTCAACCTGGAGTTCCGCCCGAAGAAGCAGGGGCCGCGGTAGCTGCCAAATCTTCGACTGGTACATGGACAACTGTGTGGACCGATGGACTTACTTGATCATTACAAAGGGCGATGCTACCACATTGAGGTCGTTCCTGGATAAAAAGATCAATATATCTGTTATGTAGCATACCCTTTAGACCTTTTTGAAGAAGGTTCTGTTACTAACATGTTTACTTCCATTGTAGAAAATGTATTTGGATTCAAAGCCCTACGTGCTCTACGCTGGAAGATCTGCGAATCTCTCCTACTTATACTAAAACTTTCCAAGGTCCGCCTCATGGGATCCAAGTTGAGAGAGATAAATTGAACAAGTATGGTCGTCCTCTGTTGGTATGTACTATTAAATCGAAATTGGGGTTATCTGCTAAAAACTATGGTAGAGCGATTTATGAATGTCTTCGCGGTGGACTTGATTTTACCAAAGATGATAAAAATGTGAATTCCCAGCCATTTCTGTGTTGGAGAGATTGTTTTTTATTTTGTGGCAAAGCAATTTATAAAGCACAGGCAGAAACAGGTGAAATCAAAGAGCATTACTTAAATGCTACTGCGGGTACATGCGAAGAAATAATCAAAAGGGCTGTATTTGCTAGAGAATTGGGAGTTCCTATTGTAATGCATGACTACTTAACAGGAGGATTCACTGCAAATACGAGCTTGGCTCATTATTGTCGAGATAATGGCTTACTTCTTCATATTCATCGTACAATGCATGCAGTTATTGATAGATAGAAGAATAATGCTATGCACTTCCGTGTACTAGCTAAAACACTATGTATGTTCGATGGAGATCATATTCACGACGGTACCATAGTAGGTAAACTTGAAGGAGAAAGAGAAATTACTTTAGGCTTTGTTGATTTACAAGGATGTGATCTTGCTGCTGAGGGTAATGTAATTATCCGCGAGGCTTGCAAATGGAGTCCTGAATTAGCTGCCACTAGCGAGGTATGGAAAGAGATCAAATTTGAATTTAAACCAGTGGACACTTTGGATGAGGAAAAGGATGAGAAGTAATTCCTCTCTGTTCTCTTAATTGAACTGCAATTAAACTCGGCCCAATATTTTACTAAAAGGATTGAGTCGAATACAAAGATTTGATTGCATGTATTTTATGTATTTTGGATATTGGATAAATACATATTACATATATCTATTCTGTAGTGTCTCTAGATATAGAAAGATTTGAAATAGAAATCGAAATCTAAGACTCAAAATTTTCTATTGTTGTCTTAGATCCACAATTAAACCTATGGATCCTTAGGATTAGTATATTCATTAATATATCCTACCATTTCCCCGAATCAAGCAAAGTATTATAAATCTTTCTAGAACATGGCTCCCTCCACCCATGTTGAAATCAAATTATCTGTCATCCCTCCTGGATATCTCAAGGCACTGAAGGTACTACCCATCCGAAGAACCTAGGTGCCCCACCTATTTGTTCTCCTGAAGCAACGAACTAATCTCCACCTCCCGCCTACTACCAACTGGAAAAGCAGATTCAACATATGCAAAAGAAGATGGCGATGGGGATTCGAAATTTGAATTTTTACCTTCTTAAGCAAGATAGTTGCTCCTCTCCCAAAGCTATTGCCCTATAGAGCTTCCCCTTCCCTACGCTAAATCTAAGGCTACTACCGCTCCATGGGTTGTTCATCTACATTGGATTTATTCTTGTTCAAGAAGGGTAGACCTTGGTCCTCTTATTCAAAAGGAATGGAGAGACATATTTAAATTAACTGGGCTTTTTTCACTCCCCAATCATTGTAGTGGGAATACCCGGTATGAGTAGTCAGGACTTTTCGAGTATTTACTCTATGAGATGTTGGGTCGTAGCCGGGTTTTTCGAACCGCAAAGAATTCTTTCTCATTGATATGCCATCTCTTTGATTCGTTGTCGGCAAATAGACCACTGCAATATCTGCAAGGCATCTCTCCCTCTGGTGTGGACTTAGTAAGTACTGCTGCCCACCAATAATTGCTGGCATCTATATAGAGTACAAACTCATTGAATAATCAACGCAACTTGAATTGGTTGTTCACCACTGGATGATGATTGTTTGGCGGTGGTTACTAAACTAAAGGTCCGCAATACACTCCCCTGATCTCTCAAGATCGATAGCTCTCCTTCTGATTACCTCTTTTTGTACTTCCTTCCCTATCCCCTTCATTTAAAAGACAGGTGACTGGGTAAGAGTAAGATAAGACCTAGTTTAGAGAAAAGTGTCGGTCCAATAAGTAGAAAAGATTCTTTTAGATACAGGCACAGTATGTGTTGTCGATTCAATGAGGGATAGGCTATTGAGGATAGGCAAAAAGACCAAAGATAGGGTCAATCTATGTATAGGCTGACTGCTAATCTCAAGGCATTGAAAAATAAACTAAAGGAGTGCTGCAGGAAGACTTTCTCTGACCTTACTGACCATTCGCCTTAAAACACTTTCGGAAGTTACAGCCATTGCGATGGCATCAATATAGAGTTTTTTTAGGACATAGACTGCAGCTTCAACATTGTTTTCTCTTCAAAAAAGAAGTGCACTTACTTTGCATGGAAGGAATGCCTGAAAAGGACTAACAAGTTGCCCAAACCCCCGTCTTTTTTGTTGAAAATGTACTCACCCTTTCCATAGTTGCCATAGTTGTGGGAAGGTCTAAAATAGACGAACAAACAAGTCGTCTAATTCCAGTGTTTTTTGATTGAAAAAGGCTCCTTGTTCCGTGTTTGGTTTGTAGTCATAAGACATCTCCTTCCTGACTCTGTTCACTCTTTCAGTCCTTTCTGTGGAAGTCAGTCCTTTCCTTCTTTACTTCTTGGCCACCAGAATATGATCCGAGTATGTCTTGATTGAGAGATCTAATAAATAGAATAAGAAGAATATAACACGAAGGGGACCTACCTACTAGTAGTTGTAGGATGCCCTTTAGTTTAAGACGCTACTTTCGTAAAGTGAACTTTCAAAAAGTCAGAATTGTTGAGAGGGACTTGAAGGGGGTCGATATACTCTAATTTTTATTGCGAACCAGCTTATCTTCCTTGACTTTGGTCAAGTGACATAAAATCTCTTCCTTTCCGGACACATAATTTCTCTTTCCTATTTCTCTGACATTCTTTTTTTTATATTCGCAGCATCAAGGTGACATGATTCGAACTTATGGCCCTCTGTACCCAAAACAGATGTGCTGACCAGACTGCGCTACACCTCGTCTCATCACCCCGGAGCATATAGATCTACCCAATCGATGAAGACTCCAATCGAACTCGCCCATCCTTTTGGACACAGGGATGCGATAACCATTCTGAATAATCAATTGTTTTTTTTAAATCTGCCTCCAGCAAGACAAGATATGGGGACGCAGCCGTATAGTGCAGGAGCGCTCACATTTTTTGACTTACTCTTTCACTTGAATTTCAAAATCCGGCTTGCTCCCACGGCTACGTTTGGACCTTTCACCCGATTAGAATTGGATTTGAACCACTGACACATGGATTTTCAGTCCTTTGCTCTAACCAGCTGAGCTACATGAACCACTTTCCTAAAGTATGTTTTCTTCATCGAATAGCGCCCTACCTTACCACTTAACTAGTATAACTAGTAAGGGCAAAGCCCTTGACTAATAAGAATAGATAGGCTTTTTCGCTTGTTAGTCAAATTTTTGAGCAACTCTTTCAACTACCGAGAGCCATCCAGGGACTTCCCGGCCGGATATAGCTTGCTTATCGAAAGAAGATAGGCCGGTCAAAGAAAAACAAGGCACAACTCCTTCGGATCTTAGTCACTAAGTAGTGCTACTCGAGGGATTGGACACCACCAAGGGGTTCTTTCTCTCACGTAATTTCGCCCGCCCTGACACTCCAATGAGCTGGAGGAAATGGGATTCGAACCCATGATACAAGAAGATAGTATGTCAATATAGCAAACCAATGCCTTAAGCCACTCAGCCATACCTCCAAGTTGTTTATCGGAATGGAATTAGATGCGCCGGGTTTGGTTGGTTGCTCGAAGGGCTATCTGATCCAATCAACTGCATAAGCCATAGTGCGCTAGTATGCGTACTCTTCTTCTATGAGCGAGACTCTATCCAGATCTACCACTTGTTAGGTGATGCATTCTTTTCTTTGAACAACCCACCACTGAATGATGAACTTTGCAGTTGTTTTCGCCTCCGACCCGAGAAAAGACACGATCAAGCCAAGCCCTTACCCGCCTGAATGGAATTCATATCTCCTTCACCTGGTCGAGAAGGGAGAAAGCCGGAGAACCAGGCTTGCTTAGCAACCAAAGCTAGCTTACAAAGGCGAAGGAATTTGTCGTTGATTGCACGAGTTAGCCAGCAAACCCCCTGTCTCAACATCAACAGCTATAAAAAGAAAAAAAGCCCTGTCATCGGACAATTGGACATTAGTTGCTTTCAGGATCTCATTGTGGCATTGGGATCCCGTGTCCTTGGCTTATTGGATATCCAAATTGTGGGTGATTGGCCATATGAGGTTATAAACTCGCCTTTTTCTTTAGCGACACCGAGGTTTATGAGATTGGTGAAGAGAAATAGAAGAGTAAAGGCCAAAGAGATGTTTTTTAATCAACATAAGAGATTAAGAAAATCAAATTCTTTGTCCTTGGAGGGGCGAAGATGGGTAAATCCTTGTCGAACAATGAAACTTGCTAAATCATGCATTTCATAGCTGTAGGATTCTAGTCGAAGAGAGAATGTGGACTTCTATGCTTTGCTGAATCCGTGCTATTGGTTAGAGATCTCCGGTAATAGTCCAATTGGTAGGTTTGATATAGCTTAAGGATGCTACTGAGCTAATTCATCTCCTAAGACCTAAGGAAGGTTTAGAGTAAGTGTTTTCCTATATTCTTAAACCATTGAGCGCAGGCTCAGGGAGAGTAGAAGTATACTCCGAAAAAGAGGAAATGCAGACCAAGTCGCGAGAGGAATGCTCAAAAACCGCTTCTTACCTATTATTCCTAAGTGAGTTTTATATATATTGTAGCTACCATCAATACCGATAATCGGTATGAAAACCATTTCAAAAGGAGTAATTGAAAGGGTGGCATTCGCGGGAAGTATATAAGGAAAATAGAATGACCTAACATTTCAATCTTATTCTCCGACGTTAAGGAGGAGGGTTCCAAACCTTAGCTATAAGGGTCTATCGAATAGAGTTACAGGCCGGCCAAGGAGTTATTAGGCAGCTAGTTGGACAGGCCATTTATAGTTGCTATCTTCCCTTACCTTACGGAATGAAAGTAGTAGGAGCTAAAAAAAGATAACTTTTGACTCACTCTGGTCTTACTATGACTTTGGCTCATTTTGATACTAGAGAAGGAAACTCAATACCCATTGAGTGAATCTCACATTTTGCTCTAACTGAAGCTATTGCATCGTTTGCCTCAATGATGGCCTTTTTGTTTTGATCTAATTTGTATTCCAATCGAAGGTGAAACGAAGACTAAGAACCGATTGACTGCTCTCTTTTAGCGACTCGGAACTCTGTTCACAACATGCAACACCGTGGCACCAGCAAACCTAGCTGTAGAGGAAAGACAACTAGCCAGGCGGAACAAGCAAATGAATCAGCTTCCGCTGTCACTGGGTTGGAACCATTCTTTGAGTCTAGCGGGAAGGAAAGAAAGTAGTACGCATGTAGCAGAGGTGACTTAGCAAGCCAAGCAAAATGCCTGGATAAAGAAGTAGGGGAGCTCATGATCGGAGACACCGATACCAGCGACTCTACACCCGCCCCATCTTCAATGGAGAAGGGTTATACTTCCCATGTGAGAAGAGTTAGCTTGTTAATTTCCCTTCCTATATGGTCCGTCGTAACTTTTTTAGAATACAACGCCTTTTTGATAGCGCCCTACTTTCCCTTCTGAGGAGCATCTTCTTATCGACCTATTTACATACTCACAGGGCGAGTAGAATCTTGGTGCTGTGGGATCCATCCAAAGTGACTTTGGAGCCTGTGGTGATTTCTTCCCACGTAATTCATTGCACAGCTACGTGTAAGGTAAGCTCGATCACCTTCCATCCTAGTTTTGTGTATGCTTTTCATTTGATTGTTAGCATAATACCTTTATGGTATAATTTGGTGGAAGGCAAACCACAACTCTTGATTCTGTGTCAAGATCTTCTTGTCTGCTTTCAACAAGTCCTACAACTGATGATCCAAATTGCGTATATAAGCCAGAGGTCATTCAAAAAAAAGAAACTATGCTTTTTGAGTTTTCTTTCTTATGTTTCTTTGCTTAAGGCTAAGCGGAGGGCATCCCTTCTCAGCTTTCCTTTGACAAGGGACTTAGGATTTCGATCTTCAGGCGAGGACTAAGACTAAGTAAGCGGTGACATCTTTATCGCACCTGCCCTAGGATAGGTTAGAAGGAAGTTCCTAGCCTCTATACATCCAAGAATCATAAAATGATTTTTTGCTCCTAGCAGCTGCTAACACTTCTGGTAGCTCTTCGCTTGCTCTTTGTATTATAGTCTCCTCTATTCATTTATTCCCTCATTTAATCTTCGAAATGTACTCACATGTGAAGTAGTTGTTAACGGGTGTCTTGTCTTATAACCACTAATAATAAATAGCCCTGTAAAACCCTAAAGACCTGGCCCTTCTGTTTGGCTTCTTTCTCGATGTACTTTCTCTCAACTAGATGGGAATCAATCCTCAATTCCTCAATCTACCGATGAGTTATAAGAGCTAGTAGTTAGTACTTCCTCTTGCTATAAAGCTAGTAAGCTCCTCGGTGTAAGCATTAGAGCTCTTAGACAGCTTAAGATTAAGAGTAGACGAAAGCTAGAACAAAGCCTGATCCCCCTCTGTTTACTATGAAGGGTTACGATTTCCCATTCCTATGCTTAGACACAACGATTGGACTACTCCCAGTCAACAATAACTCTGCCGCGTGTGAAGTCCTTGCTTTAGACCTACAATATACCAACTCTACTATTGTCTTATCGATAAGTAAACCTGGAACTCTCGTAGAACACTATGGTGAGGCCAACTCCAGCCAGTATCTTAGTGGAATATGACACCGGTTCGTTTCATGGGAACACTTACATCCACAGCGGTGTGCCAGTACTCTCTTGCTCTAATGTATGCGACTCGATTCACTGGTATGAGAGATCGTAGACCAATCCTATCATTACCATTACTAAGGGTGAATCAAATCCACATGTCGCACGTTGTTGGACCTTCCTTAGCCGATTGGGCTGTAACGAATATGAAATACATACTAACACCAAAGAACACGTGTTAGAACATGCTGATTCACCAGGCAAGAGGTGCCATCTGCCTGTTGTAAGTTTCACTCGAATAGACCGAACTAACTCCAACTCTGCGTCCACTTCAACAAGCACTCTAGCCTATGAGAATGTCTCCTTAGTATAGGTGAGCTTGTCTGTCGATATTGGTTTGCCCACCTTCGAGACGATATTGCCCAAGGCAGTCGCATTCCAACATTCCTTCGGCAGTCCTGGTAGATTTATCCATACAGGTATGGAACTGATTTCTTCATCACCAAAGTCAAAGCATGTGGGCATGATTTTCAACAGTAGGGGCCTACCAAAGACAAAATATGGACCCCAAAGAAAACTAAGTCCCTATCTGCTGCATTTTAAAACTTAAATACGAGCCATCCACTTAAATGGGCATAATACTTGTATTTGACTTTCCAGGAGTCACAAAGTTGCAGGAGGGCTGTCTTGCCTGGAAACTTGGTAGCAAAGTATCCAACTAGACAGAAGCCCTAAGTTGCTTCCACATCATAGATTTGTGGAAAAGGCTTATGAACTACTTCTTTTGGCACCCCAACGAGATAGCTAAAAATTGGCTTTATCGTAAAAGGCCTTCACGGGCTAAAGAGGAAGATTCCAATCTGATTGAATAAGACCAAACTCTCAAACCAATATCTACCACGTCTTACCGAACTACACGACCTCAATCCTTATCGCTTTCAGTCTTGATGGCAGATAGTTTACTGGTTGCTATCTCTTTCCCTTAAGCCAACTGAATGGGATATTCTCACTCTGCATGGGAAATGATCCCTGCTAGCAATCTCTTATATAGTATGCCTCTATCTCAATGAAAGAAAGAGCCTTTCTTTCTTAGTCTGATTCTTTTTTGACTTTTTCCAAAGCGGATCTCACCTTTGTTGATCTGGTTGAAGAGAGTTCTCACGATGTAGCAAACGTATGTCTGCTAAAGTCTATGACCTACTTTTTCTTTGCTATAAGTGGTACAGCTAAGATAAAAAAGGTGAGAGGCATAGGGATCCTTACCAACAAATATAATTAGACACCGCATCTCTTCCACAACTCATTTCGACCCTGTGAGATCTTATGCTCATGCTTTAACCCGAGGGGCTATGGGGCTCTTGTGCATTATTAATCAGTTCGACTATTCACCTATTTTCTTGTGTGTTTACTTCCTTTTGAGCGTATAATATAGTTGGTAAGACTTGACTTGCTCCGAGCTATCTTGTTAAGGAAGGGCGGCTAGGGTCTACTTTTATCATCTGCTTTCTTCCTTTGAATTACTATGTCTGTGAACTGCGTCATCGGATGCAAAACAAAAGGCGCATAGCCGACATCAACGTGAAGTGCAGCCCTTCCATTTGCATTGAGTTTAGATTGCTCTTAGACAGTTTTAGGGTGTTCAGAGAAATTAAAAAGATATGAATTCAGTACTGCATAGGCCTCGATTTTTACTTTTGTAGATTCTGTTTCTGGTAGAATCCATCTCTGGCTCAGCAACTCTTAAATTAAGAACAACTCTAGCAACTGGTGCCCTCAGGGTGGATATCTCCAATCCAAAGAGCAACAAATAAACTCTCTAGCTCTAATAAGAGTTCGGCCTTACCAAAGCCATAGCAAGACATCTAGCTTCACTTCAGGGAAATAAATCCTAAAGGTATGACTTTACTAAGCTTTCTATAACTCAAGAAAAAGAAAGATTCCCTAGACAAAAACCTCCCTAGCTAGCTGCAATCCAAACCTTACCTATCTGATTTTGGGGATCTTCTCCTGCTACTCTTTCAGTCCAAGGAAGACATATAATATTAAAGATAAAGAGGCATGAGGAGCATTCTACTATGAACCGGCTAAGGTTGATGAAAGAATACAAGAATTACGCTAAACTCAGACTACATTGTCTTACTTCCTCTATTCCTTCACTGAAGTTTTTGTCTAGAACTAACTAGAAAAGTGAGTCATTTTGCTTCTTTGACACTTTGGCTCCGTAGCCCATCCCTAATCTATTGATCTCCAACTCGGGCAAGGAGGATGGAAGTCTGACAGCAGGATTTGAAAAATGAATTGATCGTGATTTTGAACCTGTTCTTTCCATGACCCCTCTTAATTGAGATGAGACAGGAGATCCAATGTTTTAATTGAAGTAGTAATCGCTTTGATTCCATCATCGATATTGGGATCAGGTTATACTTGAAAAGTATTCCTTTTTTTAACTCATTTCTATCTAATCGAGTTGTAGTGCTAACTCTAGTTTCTTTACTCTTTCACATTTATTGAATCCAATTAGGAGTTGGGGAAATGATAGAAGATAATATGTATCAAGACTTGCGATAGGATTTGATGGGTGATTCTTTATGGCACTATTCGCGGTTCCTCGACTGCAGGATGCTCGAGGAAAATAAGCAGAACGGGATAGAAAGGCTATTGATCAAAGCGCCTTTCTTTTCTAGAAGCATAAAGCAAGTGTTGGGATTTCCGTATCTTCTATCTATCATGGTAGAATACGAAACCTATAATATTATAATGGGTGTAGGCTTAGTAGGACTCGAACCATGTGAGATCAAATAAAGAATAGCCTTTGGCTGGGAAAGTACACTCAGACTAGTGCCACGCCCAAAGCACCAAGACTGCTTATTCCGCAGCAAAGAGAAAGGCCTGGCGTACGAAGCAGGGAGAAATCGGTACCCCGCGAGGCTGCGAAGTCCGCACAAGAAGTAGGCAGAGTAGAGGCAGCAGGGGCTTAGGGTTGAAGGAATGAATCAAGGGAAGAAGGCTAAACTCGCTAGGATAGTTCAATCCTATTTGATTTTTGTAAATGTAAAGACAACTTGCTTTCTAAGGTCGATAGGCTGATAAGGCTTTCTATTCTTTACTCTTTCTTAAAATTGGTTGCAAGCTAGCTTTTCTTAGTGAAACTGCTTACTTCAAGTATAGATTGAAGACCCTTTACTAGTAAAAGACTAGGACGAAGGATTTGAAAAACCTAAGAGCAATAGGCTTTTCAGTCATCAGTCCTTTCCTATCCGAAAAAGAAGGTTCTTCAAGGCAGGAAGAGCCCGAGAAGAAGGGAAAAAGAAAGAAGGAACGAAAGAATGAACTCCTTCCCAAGCCTTTTCACTAAGGTTGATAGCTAGTTTTCTTATTTTATTGAGAGCCCCTTCCTTCTCGAAAGTCCAAGAGATTTTCCGGTGATAACTCCTTTCTAGTAGCAATTCCGACAAGAGCGGAAAGAACAAAGGTGATTTCCATTCTTCTTTCTCCTCGTTCTTGGGACTTGCAAAAGGACTGTGTTCGTAATCCTCTATTCCCTCTATTTTTATCCCACCTTGTTCTCATCGTCTCTCCTTGTGTTGAAGTTGTCTTTCGAACACTTCCTCAAGCACACTTCTTTAATACCTTTTTCGTACTTGACTCCTGATCTAGCATTTATTTGGAATCTTCATTGAGCTTTATCTGCTTCAATAAGTTCTTACAATATCCTTATCTCTAAGTTGGAGGAGAAGTTCAGCTACAGATAATTGCTGCCTTGCACTTCACTTCCTTATTCACCCTTGAATTACAGGAATGCTATAGTGAAGACCGTCATGATTTGCATGCTCTCCTATGCCTACCAGGAAGAATTTGCTTTACATAGATTTGATTACCGACATCATATCCTTAAAAACTAGCTTAATCTGTAACTAGCTATCGTAGAATAATAGAATTGAAAAAAGAGCTACTAACAACAGAGGAACAGACAGATCAAGCTTATATCCTTTAGCAACGGTAGCTACAAGAACAGTAAGGAATACCGTTCGGGATGACCCCCCGGACATCCCTTTACTCACTAAAGAGAGAAATCCTTATGATTCATATTAAGGAAAGAAATTAACAAGTAACAACAGCTACAGGCCCCTACCTATCCAGGTTTAGGGCCTGGAACTCCAACAACAACAAAAACTACAGCAACAAAGCAACAGTAGCAACATTAAAGCAAGAGTACGTTCGGTCCTCCATGTCTGATGCTACACTTGAAGAGAAGAGCAAAAGAAGAGCATACGCTTTTTCTAAGAGCATACGAGTAATGTGGATTGGATCCAGTCTTTTCTCTTCATGCTAGGGGACAGCGTTTTGGAGTCTTAGCGGGGTCGATGGGTAAGCACATGAGTGATTGAATGGTGTCGGTGTCTCTGATCGAATATCCCTGGTGTCTGGCGACGAGGTCGTAGATTAGAAAGTACGGATTTTGAGAGGACTAAAGGCCTAGTGAGAAAGCCCAAGTGACTTAGCGAGGGGGATTCTTGCCAATAATGAGTGTAAAGTCTAGTGCCCAGTCCGGCCTATTCCCGAGTGGCTATTGATGAGGCGGGGACCACTCCTGGTAAAGCTCTTCCTGTAATAAGCAAGATAGAAAAGAACGAGTCTGATATTGGGCAACATTCCAATGAGACGTCAGCCAATACTCTTTTTTCACTGACCGGTGGGGTCTAAGAATCGGAGTCTAGGACGGGGGTCAATGGAGCGGACTCGGAGTCAAGTAAAAGAAGACTAAGGGTGTTTGGGGGCGGAGGCGCTGGAGAAGGACCAATGTATTCAAGTCTGGAGTTGACCTAATCCTTTCTCCACAGCAGAGGAGACATGTCCGCCCTTCGCAATGGCCTATTGATCACCAGGCAACTTCGCCTTCCCTTCTAAAATTGGTATGGCTCCCATTCCCGTAGATGGCACAGGGGTCCCATCGTAGGCAAGATGGTAAGCTGGTTGAGTTCGGTCGAAGAAGGGCTCATCCATGTCCCAGATAAGAGAGAACCTCTGCTTGGAGAATGTTGAGTCTATGGTCACCGCCCTATTAAATAAAAGTGGACGGACAATCCCTTATTGCTAATGAACTTATGTGGTCTTAAAAGCTCCAAGTCCAAATGTCGTTAGGGCGCTCTCCAATAGGTCCAATAGGGACAACCAGGCCCCTTCTTTTAGCTTACCTTCGGTTCCAGCAATCTTCCACTTTTCACACGGGAGCAATGAGTGGAGGGTTCATAGAGTCAACCTTGGGCTAGTCAACCTTTGTGCTTTACTTTTGTGATCTCTTAATAAAGAGTAATTGGTCATCTACTTCTCTCTTTTCTAATACCTATTTTGCCTGGAGATCTCGCATTTATTGAATAGTGGGGAAGCCTTTTCGATCGAATCTAATATTCACTAATATAAGGCGTCAAGGAGACGGACCAGGCATTGAGTGCCCTTTCCGCTCATCTTCCTATAAAAGCGGCAGAGGACTTGACTTGACTTAATCATATTGGGACTTATGATCCTCTCAAACGGCTATGATGAATGTAGTTTGAACCTGGTGGTCAGTCTAAGTCAAAGAAAAAAGAGCATGAAAATATGATTCTATGTAAGGCTATTTTCTTTTGTTGGATAGAAGCTCATACTTTCCATTTTCCTCCGTCCACAGTTCATACTTTATGATAAGCTCCTCATATAATAGTTGAGAGAAGAACAGGGGAATAGCTTAAGGGCAGCTACTCTATGGAAGATTATATGAGAGAGGGTCTTAACATTTTCAGTATCAATGGTCTCCGCTATGGAAGTAGAAGTGGGTCTCATTTTCTTTCTTCCGTCAGACTCTTAAATCTCCACCCTCTCTATAGCTTCCCGAGACTCTCCCTTTCAAAGGACTCGACTAATGGACCGAGAGGACTCACTGATGGCGTATCCACCCATCGACCTGATTGGTGACTGGCAAGCTATTATAGTTACACTAAGCGTATGAATGAGCACAGGGCAAAGGACAAGCATGTATGAAACAATTATCCTCTCCTTCTCCACCCGAACCCTACCCCTTCTTCACCATGTTGGCAAAGAGTGGCGAGCTAGTAGTATAAAATGAAAACCCCTCAAGAGCACGCCTGATGCCTGCCTTGTAAGCTTTGTCCTTACTTTCGGCACCACTTTCATCTTAGGAATTGATGGGCCAATAAATGAGAGTGCTTCCAAATTAGATAGAAAGGCTGAGGAGACTATTAGCTTGGGGAAGTAGGTTGAGCGTATGCCCTTGCCCCCTGATTTCTTTTTGCATGGTCAACTTGGAATTTGCTTAGCCATCTCCTATCGGCTAATGAAGACCGAGTATGAAACTGCTGAAAGCTCAGGTTCAAATGCCTCGGTATCCGCAGCGGATAGACAAGCTCTTTCGATAAGCTTTTCATAGCCGAGTCGTAGTCAAGTACACTTGTAGGGGAACCCACCGGAGCTGCAGCGAAAGCGAGTCTTCATAGGGCAATGGTCACTGCTTATGGACCCGAACTAGGGTGATCTATCTATGACCAGGATGAAGCTTGGGTGAAACTAAGTGGAGGTCCTAACCGACTGATGTTGAAGAATCAGCGGATGAGTTGTGGTTAGGGGTGAAATACAACTCGAACCCAGAGCTAGCTGGTTCTCCCCGAAATGCGTTGAGGCACAACAGTTGACTGGACATCTAGGGGTAAAGCACTATTTCAGTGCGGGCCACGAGAACGGTACCAAATCGAGGCAAACTCTAAATACTAGATATGACCTAAAAATAACAGGGGTCAAAGTTGACCAGTAAGACGATGGGGGATAAGCTTCATCGTCAAGAGGGAAACAACCTGGATTACCAGCTAAGGCCCCTAAATGATCGCTCATTAATAAAGGAGGTAGGGGTGCAGAGACAGCCAGGAGGTTTGCCTAGAAGCACCACCCTTGAAAGAGTGCATAATAGCTCACTGATCGAGAGCTCTTGCACCGAAGATGAACGGGGCTAAGCGATCTGCTAAAGCTGTGGGATGTAAAAATACATCGGTAGGGGAGCGTTCTGCCTTAGAGAGAAGCCTCTGTGAGAGCAGCGGTGGACGAAGTGGAAGTGAGAATGTCGGCTTGAGTAACACAAACATTGGTGAGAATCCAATGCCCCAAAAACCTAAGGTTCCTCCGCAAGGTTCATCTAAGGAGGGAAGAGGTTCTGGATGCAAGCAAAGCCCATACCAGCACCTGCTGTTGA
Source organism: Pogostemon cablin (assembly GCA_023678885.1). Lineage (NCBI taxonomy): Eukaryota > Viridiplantae > Streptophyta > Magnoliopsida > Lamiales > Lamiaceae > Pogostemon > Pogostemon cablin. Next base: position 10,286,674 of record CM042976.1, read on the forward strand.
GCTTTCATTTTAATAGAAAAAATATTCTCTCAGGAGAGAGATATACGCATTAATAGCAGATAGAAAAGAACTAAAATCAACACGACATATTTGACCTGGAGGAATTCAAGGGGTATTGGTCCAACAACGGAAGTTAGAATTGGACCCCAATAGGCCCATCTCGAGCCTCCCAGATCCGCATCAGCGAGTGGTGTGACGACGACCAAGCCAATCTTGACATTTAAAATAATGATTCGAATGGAATCTGACTCAGGAAAAGGTAGAACAAGCAGAACTTCTTTCCCTTTTATATGATGCTGCCACTTCTTTATTACATTACCTTTTCGACAATCTCTCGAATCACTTTCCTTAAAGGAATTGATAAGACATACAGAAGAGAAGGCTTAAACGAGTGAAGAAAGAAGGTTTTTGAATTCCTTTTCCTCACAAGTAATTAAGTGCCGAGAGCTTGCTTGCTGTTGAACTACGGAGACTCTTTCTTTTGAGAAAAATGTTGGAATCCATCGCTTTGTCATGGCTCACATCCACTATGGTAGTGGCAACGTATAATATATTAGAGCAACTATACGAGCCAGTTAGAGAAAGATTATAGAAAATGGATGCCTCCCTTTTTGGGTTCTATACGAGCCAGTTTCATAAATTTAAGTTGGAGTTCTCATAATCCATGTCAAACCATCGTAATCAGTCTAGTATAGTAGTGACCCATTTTTGTCTCTTCTTATGGTACAGTCAGAAAGTCTCTCTATCAGTCTCAAGCCCTTCAGTCTCTTAGGCAATGGCAAGCAGGTAATACATTATAAGGAATTTGTACACTCCTCCGTACATCCTTCCTTTCTAAGATTGAAAGCCAACAAGAAATTCCCCTACTCGAATTCTCTATATGCGCCTAGCAATACAAATTTTATATTATGAATTTGATCACGATTGTGAGTTCAATCGTTTCTCTCTAGTTAAAGGCCATCCAGTTGGGATTTCTTTAAGAAGGAGTCTTTGCATATTCAAAATGAGTTTAAAACTTTTCCTAAGGCATTTAAGTGGGACCTTGCCTTGATACGGTACATTTCTTTTTTAGTTTACTTCATCCCTGGACCCTGTCAAGGGCAGTAACTCAAGCTATGTTCCCCTTTTCCGTTAAGACTAACGTGAGAGAGACTTTATTCATTCTCATCAAACAAAGCGAAGAGGTTAGTTAAGGAGTAAGGAAGCAAGTTTTAAAGCGGGAAGCTAGGCATAGGAGAACTGCTTGACTTTGAGAGTTGAGCTCTTGACACCAGTTCTTCTTAGGAGAGAGGGTAGCTCAGCATCTATGTCAGTTGATTCCCTTGGTTTAGTCCCTTGGAGAAGGTGGGGCAGAAGGTTTAGGAGCACAAACTTAATCAGGATAATAAGATTCAACTGAAAGGTCTAGGGTTAAAGCTTTCTTTCAAGGAATGCAACTCCTCGGCTAACTAGGATCGTAGTTTCACTTGAACTTAATAAGGTTCTTTGGTGGGGAAGACATAGATTCCGGGATCGAAGTAGATAGCTATAAAGTTATTTTGAAAAGAAAGTCAAGTGTATATCGAGCTATGTAAGTCACGGAATGGAGAACCATACCGTTTGAGTCTTCAGGATCTGGTATATCGTAATCTGCAGATTATTGGTCTGTAAAAGGAGTCTTGCTCTCATTTATTACATCTTACCATACCCGTCAGTTTGTTTGCAATCTTTGACTGTAGAAGAAGATAAACAATAATCCTCAACTTAATCCTTTGTCTGCTGGGAGAGAAGACTAGTCGTTGGCTATGTTAGGCGGAGAAAGCCAAGAGCTTTCTTCTTTAGAATCTTCTCTAGTGAGAGTTCATGATGTCGAAAGCGTAAGCCCAAAGTGAAAAACCATGGTGGAAAGACCAGACCAAGATTACCATATCTAAGACAGAGACCACATTTAGTGGAAGCATTAGACTGCGAGGTACACGTTCTAATACAGCGACATCAGAAAGAAATTTATCGCTAAATAGTGGGTTTTCACTCACAAAGCTATTGTCGGGTAGTAGAGACGAGACAAGAGAGAATCTATGGCAAATCTTTGTTCTTACCATACTTCTTACCAAAGACCTAGTCTTACCGTTCGTGCTACCCTGGTCCATACTTTATAAGCATACGGGCGAGCCCTATAAAAAAGAAAATGCTGGAAAGCCTCAAACCCCCGATAACTTCTGAGGGAGTTGGATATAGAGGCATTGCGTAAAAAGAGGTCCTAATGGTTAGATTACAAGAGGGCCCAGACCCATGGCTTTGTTATTTTCCCTCTCGGGAAGAATGGAATTGTTGAATTGATGGAAAGAGACCCATAGGCTGGCGCGAAGACTCTACTGATAGTTGATAGTTGTCTACTGACTAATACCAACGGGGAGAACATTCTTGAGCTAAAAAGGGCAAAAGTTGTTGTATGGCAAAAAAAGACCAATTTTAAGGCTGGTCAACCTTCTTGAGGTACAATCACACGTAGCGATCTCGAAATGGCTATTTTTCCCTAGTTCACTTTACAAGCCTCTCTTTATGCTGGAATACCATGGGCACACACTTGCCGAGCAGGGCCTGGATGGTACGCAAGGACCCTTCCTTCTACAAGAGAGGTGAAGAACTCATAGAGAAAGCAACAGGTCTACAGAAGACACACTCATATACGATGTATGAGAGTCAGGGATGATGACCCTGACGCAGATAAAGAGACAAGTCAAAGTGTGAAGACAACTGCGAAGATAGAATGCCGAGAAGAAGTCCTGGCTAAACTGCGAATCAACCATCTAATAAAGCTTCAATCGAAAGGAGGTAGCAAGAAAGAGTCATGTAAGATGGGTTTAGAACCTTTGTGCACTTATGTTAAGCAAAGGCCTAGCTGAAGATCTTCCGAACATTGTTGCCATTGTTGCGAAAGGTGTCGAAGTGGATCAAACTCGTGACAATGCTGTATGTGCAGCCCAATCAGTATTAGATTTATTGCCCTGATGTACTCGGTAACCAAGTAGTCCACTGGAATGAGATGCCCTGGGAAACTACTAACAATCTTCAATCTCTAAGGGAAGAGATTCCTTGTGGCAGACTAAAATTACAGATAGATGGTTTAAATCACCCGATTCGGCTACTTCTGAAATGCTGATGTAAGCCGCTTTGAGATGAGAAAATGCCGTATGGGAGGTGAGCGGGCAGAGTAAGTCATTCGGTTACCACTTGTGAGTCAACAAAACGATTCTTCCAAGCCAGCTAAATTAATAACCTTTAAGGGAGTGAGTGAATGTGCTTTCATTTCAGATGTATCACCATTCGGGTATCTTTTCTTCGTGTCAGGGACATTTCCCCTACCTATTATTCTGATGGAGATTTGGTCCAGCCCGTATTTCACGTAATCAGTATAAGATTCCAACTCGATCGTAGGCCGTAAAGCATTCAAGTCCCCTAGCGCTTGCTTAGTTGTATCAGGTGGAATTCACTATGGAAGGCCAGTAGAGGGGAATTTTTATCTTTCTCTTTCTTAGTCGTAATATGCCTTATCATTCAAGTGAAAATGATGAAAGTGGATGACTAGGAAGAATAGAGAGATTGAAGGAAGTCAATTGACTACTGTACAGAGAAAGAGATTCTCATGCTTTCATTCTTCTTTATTTGAGTATCTTATTCATCATTCTTTTAGATAGTTCAGACGGTGTCAAGGTCAATCCTGCTACGGTTCAACCTCTTAAGGCTACGGTTTCCTCTATGCCGGCTACTTCAGTCCCTTTGACTAATCAGTTCTCTACTCTACAAGATGAACAAGATCAGATTGATGAACCTGTTGTTGATGATTCTGTCATGGATGAGGGTCCGAAGGAGATGCACAGCTTGCACGGGACTCGTCAATTAAGAAGTAACTAAAGCACTTCTTTTTCTTATCCTTGGTCTGCCTAGCCTACCTGGCATTCTCACTTCACTAGCGAAGGGTCAGTCCGTAATGAGATCTGAGGGTGGGCGCAAAATCCGCCGATAAGAAGCTAGTCTATCTCCTCATTTGGGATTCGAATAAGGTCTTCTTGGTTAGCGGTCTCCACTCTGCTGTCATCTCTTGCCAGCTTCAGATCTTATAAATCACATATTCTAGTACGCTAGTTGGAAGCCGGGTTCGATGCATTATTCAAAGGGCAAGCCTCAGATAGGAGCACCAGCAAGTCTGAGTTCCAACCTCTCTCAAATAGGCAACGAGAACTACTATTGGGGCTGGAAAGCTGAATGAGATAGTAGGTAAAAAGAGCCGAAACCCCTGCTTTTGCCACAATGACAGCAAGCATGGACTGGCAGCAAGGAGTCAACTGAATGACCAAAGCATCGGTTGCTCTAACTTACTTAGCCTTCTTCCACCGCCTTGACACCAACATAGCAAAGAACCCCACCCCATCCCAATAAATGAACAGGAACAAGCTGAATAAAGGCGCGAGAGGGAGAGTTGATACTCAGCTCACCTCCTCTCTTCCACAATTAGGTGAAGACCTGGGATGCCGGTAATCTTGTTTTCGGTCTAGCCCCGTATTAATGTATTCCCTTTCTCCTCATTTTGTTTGGCCAGTGGTCCAATCAGTTCTTGTCGTATATCCATGGGCTGGTTTTCTTTTTTAGGACCATTGTCCGTAGCCTTTCTTTGTGACTTGAGGATGTCAAAGCTCTGTCTGATCATTCAGTAACCAATCTGTCTAGTCTTTGTTGTCGTCTAGTGGTCCATCGTAGGTAAAGTGGAAAATGTTGTAGGAGAAGGTTCCATCCTCTCTCCATCCACTTTCGTACCTCTCTTTCCGGTTTGCTATGCTAGCCTTACAAGTCAAAGTCTTCAAGTGGGCCTAGGCTTTCCATTAGCATTCTAAGTTATACAAGTGGTATCAGTCTTCGATGTAGTACAATTCGTTATTTTTCGTATAGCCAGGGACCGTGAATTGCTTGATCCTTCCTCTAAAACAGGTGGGGATTCAGATGTTGAGAGGATTCTGCTCTAGTCCAGAAATGAAGCAAAAGTCTTTTCTTTCCGCTCCGTAAAGCAGCTACAAAGTTATTTCGCCTCTCCGTCGCTACAAATTGCATGTCCAAACGGGGAAAAGCAACACCGAAGCGAACTACCTTAGGCCAATGGGAAATGCTACCGGAGTAGAGGTCAAAAGAGAGGCAGAAGAGAGTACGAAAGGCTAGTAGAAGACTTCTAAGGATTGACCAACTGAATAGTGACATTTTGCACAAAAATGGGTGATGCCATGTCATCCAAATAAGAAGGCTGAGAAGAAGAATGAGAGATTGGGTCAAGAAGAATCTGTCAGGAGAACTAGCTCTATCGACCAAATCTTGGGCCCACCAGCTAAGAGCCAAATCTATGATAAGAATTTGTATCCAAGAACGAAGAAAGTCAAGGCCAGAACACACATGGAACACGAAGGCAAAGTCTCAAAAGAGCAGGTCAAAGAAAACTAGCCAGAGCTCATTGCGTTGGGAACTCATCCGTAATGCCTATGAAAGAACTAGCTTTCAAAAAGTATACATACCATTGGCATACCCTATAGAGTATAGTTAATCACTTCTCAACCTCCTTACAAAGATAGCTAGAGTATTTTATACTAGAGTTAAAAGTACTCTTTTTCATTATTCATTCATCTATAATATAGGGCATAGTTGTGATCAACTCACAATACTTAGTTATCCCTGGCCCTCGCAGTATGCACCCTGTAGTGTTCCTAAGAACAGACTGCAGTAAACTCATATATGGTTATATAGTTCAACTTCCCACTAATTTGGAGGGGTGCCTCTCATGGCTTGCGGCTTCCACCACCGCAGGGATACAGTATTAGAGAGAGTGGGATAGGGGTACCGTATTAGAGAGAGAAGATAAGTGGTACCCTCGCCCATGCTCTAAGGGTAGCTACAGAAATTCTTCTTTTAAAGATCAAACGACAAAGGGGAACGCAAGGTACTAGGGAAGGGATTCTTGGATAAGAAGCCCGAATTATCTAGTGAAGCAGAATGGAGCAAACAACATGGAATAAGGGGTTCGATACCGTACTGTAGTGGATTTAACTAGAAAAGGGTCGCACACAAGGAGACAAGGGTAGGTTTAGCTCCCCTCAGCCGAACAGTGCATCTCATCTTCATGAGAGAGATGCACTAAGGAGAGCCGTAAGGAGGTTTAACTCCTGGAGGATAGGGTAGAGATCGAAGGATCCCTACCCGTGCTCCCCGTGCACACCTTTTCTAGTTAAATCTACGAAAGGAAGGTAAAGAACAACCTATGTAATAAAAAGAACATACTGACGCGTAGCCACAAAACGACCCTTTATTACAGGAGTCTACCTGTTGTGTTGTTTGTTGCTATAGGCTGTTAGTAGCAGCAATGAAGCTCCTTCTACTGTGAAGCCTATCATTACTCAAGTAGCACCTTTCCGAGGCCTAGTAGCTACTCATTATTCCACTCTTCATAATGAAAAGATTTACTTATTGGTAATTGAGAGATTCTTCATAAATAAAAAATCTGAGAATCAAAATCCTATGATTTTATGCAAATATACTCAAAACGTATATAAAAAATAGTCTACCATGAAGCAATCTATCAATTCTATCCTTCGGTCTCATTCTCTTCCATCGGTGAAACATTTGGATTTATTTAAAATCACTGAGAATATGTCTCTTCTTCAAATATCGTCTAGTACTCCTACTACTCCTAGTAGTATACCTTCTTCTTCTGTTTGTGCATCTTCTTCTTCTTTAGTTTCTGGTTGTGCTTCTGGTTCTTCTGTTTTGAGAAATTCCTCTGTGTATTCATATAGTAAAGACATTTTAGATTATTTTTTTAAACAACAAATTCAACATTCTTCTTTGCCACTAAATGTAATAGATAGAACAAAATCCGCTCTTAATGATCTATCAACTAGTCTATGTGATATTCCATCCAAGTCTCCCTGTTTTTTAACCCTTGGTTTTCATTTTATACCAGGGCAAGATTCTTTTCTTACACAGAAATTGAGTTTGCCTTTAACGTTCAATAGTCTTATTGATTTCAAAAATAAGATTGGGTTCTCTCTATCTATGGATAATTTGACTTATATTGCTCAAATGGGTTATACCCTTACCGAGAGAGCGTCAACGACCTATTCTCGCATTTTGATTGAAGCTATTACATATCATAATGGATATTATGGTCGATTCTTTGTTCTTGTTCAATTGGGTCTTAGGTGTATTGTCTGGTATTGTTTTCACCCTGGTACTGAATTCAGCATTCCTGTTGATAGTATCTTGTTTAATCCTCTAGATTCCTATGTTAGTTTTCTCAACAATCCTGAAATGCATGTTCAGCCTGGTTTTGATAAGATCACATTAGTTGAGAATGAAGAGAATATCATACCAAAGTTAGCGAAAGCGTATACTGAGTATAAACCATTTATTGATGTAAATATCCCCTATACTTGGGGAGTGTTTTTACGAGTGTTGGCCTAGGTTTAGCTATTGTAATATTACTCTCATTAGGTATTCATCCTTCCTCCGATATCAATATTATTATCTCATAAAATGATGATAAAAATAATGATGAAAAAGAAAATGAATTATTCTACTAATAGAAGAAGAAGAGTATGTGATATTCATAGTTTGATATATGAGATAGAAAAGGTTTTTTCATCTCTAAAAGATTTAGCAAGTGATCATCGTGGTAGTGTTTATGAACTAACAAATAATGATTTGAATTTTATGAAAGAGAAACTTCTCTCAGGAAATTATACTTTCACTCCATTGAGGTTAGTATTGAATACTTCATGTTCTTCTTTGATAGATCTTGAGACTACTCTTGAAGATGAATTGGTGCTTTATTCACTTGCTATACTCCTCTGGATTGAATTACGTCAATCTTCCTATTTTTCGAAATCGTGCTATAGTGCATATTCATCAAAAAGTATAGAGTTTATGCCTTTATTCATAGAAATGAGAAATTGGAATGGTTTAGAATCGATTCTTTTTATTGATTGCGCCGAATCTATTTTTCATTTCTCTAGGGAGAGACAATTAGAAAAAGTGAAAGCAATAGTGAGTAAGGATATATATAGACTGATTGAGTCTTTTTGCAACTTACCTATTTTAAATTATGCTGGTGATGACTACTCGAAGAAAACATGAATACCTCCTTTTATGGATCTAGATGATGTTTTATTCAATATAATTTTGGGCGATATAGATAAGGATATTGAAGTGAAATTACCTAATATGAAATATGTGTGCTTTCAACAGATCTTTTTTATTCCTTTTACTAATCTATTCGATATGTATAAATGTATTGAAATAATAAATGAGATTTTCATCCAAAATCATTTCATTTTAACAAAAACTTAGGTAGATTTAAAAGGTGGTGAATCTATCGATTATTCCGCAACTATTATTATTATTTCCGATGCACGAAAGTGTAAAGTACATTTCAAATAAAAAGAGTATTTCCAATAGGATAGAGAGAGCCTCACTTGAACAGTGCTCATTCATACGCTTAGTGTAACTATAATAGAACGACATTTGGTTTGAGGCCCCAAGTTTAAGGTATATGTCGGTGCAACCCTGTGAGTCGTTCAACTTTAGATTTACCCGAATGACTCTAATGTTTCCATCATAGCATGTTAGGGAGGGCCTTTCCCTTCCTGGCTTACCTATAAGCAGACTATTTATTATGTCTTGCTGGAGTAGATACTCTCGGCATTCTTGCTCTTTTGTATAGGCTTGACAGCCGCCTTCTTGTAGCCTTTCCCAGGGTCTATCCTACCAGGATAAGGTGTTCTCGACTGTCACTTATTGAATTATAGGAAATGTAAGCATTGAACTCGAAGTGAGAGGGGGATGCCCTAGTTTGGCAGCCCGAACGGAGGTAGCTTTAATGTTCCTAAAAGGTACTGTTGCTAGATCTGTATTTTTTGCTAATCGCTCCTTTAGTTTATTGCTTAACTGGTAGTCTAAGGATCCACCTTACAAGTAAGAGAGGGAATTTCGGTGAGATGCCCGATCGATATTCTTTTTATTGTTTCCAGTATCTACTGTTGCTAAAGCGGATGTAGCTAGATCTGTCTTTGTAGCTAATCTCTTCTTCAAGTGTAGCTACTGTTTCCTTTACTATTCTAGTTCATAGGGATCTTAAGCAGCTAATGTTTTAGTGAGGAATTATTGGGTAATAAGCTTGAGTGTAGGATGCTTTACAATCCTATTGTTGCTACCGAATTGTTGCTAGATCTGTGTAGTTAATCTGTAGCTATTGTTGTTCACTTCTTTCCTTTATATGGAGTGTAAGGATCTATCTATCAGTGAGTGAAGGGTGGGAAGCCTGAACGGTATCCTTTCTGTTTCTATTGTAGCTATCAACCTGCTATTAATGTTGCTAATGAGCTCTTGTTTTCTATCTTTTAATGATTAGAAAGCAATTAACCTATAGACTAGAAAGGGATTTCCGGGGGAGATCCCGAACGGAGTATGCTTATCTGTTCCTACTGTTGCTCTTGTTGCTATAGTCCTTTCTTAATAACTGAACAGGGACTTATGAAGAAAGAAACAAAGAAAAGAGAGTCCGGACGTGGAAATGGATCTGTTAATAAATGTAGCTAAGCCGGATTCCCGATATTTAATAGGTTGAATATGAATGAAGCTGCATACGCCCTAAAGGGAAACGTAGCAAAAGCGGGTGCTTGGGTGAGTGATAGGGTTGTCCGGCTGCTAGGATTAACTCACGGTGCGATCCGTGAAAATAGCAGCTGACTTAAACAGGCCATGATGTGAGTAGCCAATTCACACCAGGGCGTCATCCTCCTCTTTTATTAACCCCAGAAGAAGGCCCGACTTTAATTATCTTAGCTAGATCTCTACACTTCGTTCTTCATAATTTTGCTTCCAAGCCATCAATCTAATAGAGAGGTGTGAAAATAAGAAACTGGGAATGGCTGGAGTTTTGATCAGGATTTTCTTGACTTGCGCCCCCAACTTCCCTTTCATTGAGATTCAGACTCAGGTGAGAAGGAAGGAATTAGGTTGCAAGGAAGCCCCATTCCCGATCGTCTCTGTAAGAGAAGCCTTTGATAAATTGTCCTATTACGGGGGTCAATTCCTTTGTATCGAGGGGCTTTCATTCCTAGGTCTATTCATTTTCTCAGCCTATTCGATATGTTCGCCCAGCCGTAAAAGCTTTTCCTTGAGACTGAGAGTAAGCACCCATGGGGGAATCTTTCTTTCTTCACTTCTTACGTCATTTGCACTACAGTTTTATCTTAAACATGGGAGATAAGAAACTCACTAAGGAGTTTCCGGTCTAGTTGTCTCCTTTAGCATAATGTAGCTCTTTATCTCCTCTATTCCTTTAATGGATGCTTCTATTCTTGACTCTATCAATTAATAGTAGCTCTTTTTTTATTAGAGCTTTAATGGTTCTATTAGTAAGGAAGGGATCTTCCCTATCCTTTATTAGTACACTGGGAGTGTAAGCATTTTATTATCAGTGAAAGAGGTCTTCTTGGCTAAGAAGCCCGAACGGAGGTAGCTTTAATGTTCCTAAAAAGGTGTTGTTGCTAGATCTGTATTTCCTCTTACTGCTTTTGTTAACAACTTAATTGGTAGCTTAAGCCTTTACCTGCAAGTAAGAGAGGGATTCCCTAGTCGGGAAGCCTGAACGTTATTGCTTATCTGTTCCAACTGTTGCTAAGCGGATGTAGCTACTGTTTCCTTTGTTATTTTTCAATGGTAGTTCCCAGGCCCTAAACCTGGATAGGTAGGGGCCTGTAGCTTTTTGCTATTGTTGTTCACTTCTTTCCTTAATAGAAATAGAAATAGAATAGGTAGTGTAAGGATCTATCTTTTAGTAAGAGAGGCACTCCCGGGTGGGGGTGCCGAACGCTTTCCTTTATGTTGCAGTTCGTACTTTTCAAGTAGTAGCTTTCTCTTTCCTACTGTTGCTAAAGTGGATGTAGCTAGATTTGTTCCTTCTCTCGCCGGTGTTGTTCTTCTTTCTTAGTTAACTGGGAAGCTAAGGAAGTAATCTTCAAGTAAGTGAAGGATAAGAAGCCCAAATGCTATTCCTTAATGTTCCTGTATCAACCTCGTGTTTAGTAGCTGAAGTAGTTAGTATCTATAGTGTAGTTGTTTAATCCACATTCAAGAGAGGGATTCTCTCGGGGAGAAGCCCAATCGATAGATTAGTTAAATATAGCTACCCGCCTTCCCGTACTCCAAAAAGGGAGGGAAGAAGGGTAGCGGCTAGAGATGTTATTGATAAAGCATCCTAAGGTTGTTGTTCCTATTGTTGTTTCTTAAGGCAAAGAAAAAACTATACTCACCTATCAAGGACTCGGCCAGTACCTAAGGAGCTCTTCCTAAAGCGGATTTCTCATCTAAGCCAAGCTTCTCCCCTAGGTTACTTTCTCTTCAAGATTCTCACTAAGGTCCTTGCAAATCGTTTTAGGGAGATTGTTAAATGGGTGATTTAAGTTTCGTAGTTTGGTTTCATCCCTGGAAAGCCTTTACTTTAGGTCTATGGAGGGGGTACATGCAAGGGAAGTTTTGATGCAAGGAAAGGAAGTACAGATTAAAACTCAGATTCCGGATCAGTTTAGATTGAATCCTCCTCTGTTCCTAACTTGACTGATAGCTTGTACCTAGAGTAGAGGGTTAAGTGAACTATGAATTAGTTGAATGAACAATAGGCTAATAGGTCCACAACACACTTACTCTATAAATCTGGACTCCCTCGGTGCACACTGATTTAAGATCAGAGAGCGGGTACTCCGTAGGAGATGACTTACAGCCACAACGGAATTCCAAAGCGGATAGCTCATTTCCTTTCCTCAGCAGCGAATAACTCCTGGTTGAATCACAAGAAAGGATAGAAGAACCAAGGGATTCAAGCCAATCAAGGAGCACAACCTATTCCTCTTCTCCTAAGCCGTTATCGTAGGCTAGCCTAAAGGAATGGATGCTATTTCAATGAATTTCTTGCTTTTTCGTACCACAATACTTTCTTCATTGACATTGGGCTGGTGTGGAGTCTAACCATAGATAGGTAATCCCGCATATGGGATGTATACTTTTTCCTCCCTTTGTACACCTCGAAAGCTTGCTAAAAGTGATTCTGTGAATTCCAAGATTTTGTTGATCCCTTTGTAGTTGTTGAGAAGAGGTCATTCTACTTTCAGTGGCATGTGTGGAAGGCAAAACTCTATTTTGCCGGCAAGCATAGGAAATAAATCCCCCCGGATATTGATGCTAGAATGGAATAATCAAATCTCCTAGGACGAAAGAATGACGCCGATGATCTAGAGTCCGATCAATAGTAGAATAAGTAAGGAAATGGCTCCTTCCGCATACCGATAGTTGTAGCCGGGAATAAGAGTTTATGACTGGTTTCTAAATTCTTTCTTTAGAATCTCGAGTAATGATTGATCCGTTTGATTACCCATTCAATCTTGCTTTTCTAGCTTATTATCCCGGGAGCCGAATACAATACTTTTTAGATCCACAAAACTTCTAATGCTTATCAATCTAGTTAAGCCAATCCACAACCCAATGAATGCAAGAGTGAGATTGTGTCTGGTCGTACTATGTTCCCAGTGAGCTATAAATCGAGATGGATTTGAGAGAGATGGCTCAGATGAGATGGTTTAACTGAATTACCGATACTCGAATTATCTCTTGTATACTTGATTCATTCGTTATACAAGGTTGGTCCCACTCGTACTGCTAGAATAATAGGCCTTGCATATCTATCCCACCCAGCTCACTGTTCAGCCGAAGAACTTTTCTGCCATAAAGTCTAAATTACCAAACCTCCCTATAAGTGGCTCACAACCTTCACTATAAGATTAGCTATAATGAGTAATTGGTTGGCTATCAAGTATTTGCCCCAAACCAAGCAGCTATAGATCTTGAGCGTCTTGCAAGGGAGGGAAGATCTGAAAAGTGGAATCCTGAGTCTTTAACCGGAGTAGGAGACCCCCTTGAAAACTGATTGGATTGATTGATTCAAGGTCCTCGCCTAGCACAAGGCAGATCAAGAGAGAAGGCAACTCGACCCGTGAATACCCATCTGGCATATTTGATCACAGACATTGGACTAATAGAAGGGGCGTTGACCTTTGTTACCTCACATCCTGATTGTCCTTCTGAGCGATCACGGCTGAAGGGCTGAAATCTCCTTCCATGGCTTTCTACTCTAGCTTAAACTTACCTAAGATAGAAAAATAAACCATTTCATTTGGTAGTGGCTCACTCAGAAAAACAGAGTCAGTGTCCATGTAGTAGCAGTCCTATCTGGAGATAGTTTGGGTACATATAGATTCTAGCATAGGCAGAGATAGCTGCAGATATTTGAACAACTGAGTTCTTCGGTGGCTTCCAATAATCAGATCCCGCTATGGTAGGAAAGGCAGTAGTTGTTCTCGCTAAGCATATCGCACTGTATCAACTCATTAAACTTGAGTCTTTATATTGAGCTTCATCGCAGATATTGGTTATCGTGCTTTTAGGGTGAATGCCAAATCGGCCATATAGCTTATTCATAAGATACTTGTATACATAAGACAATGCTTCATTCCCTAAATTCTTAGCCTCTGACCTGCTCTCAAAGATTGAGCTAACAAAGTCATTGAAAGGACTTTACATCTCCTCAAAGAGGTAGCCTGAGATTGAGAGAATAGTGTAACCTAGCATACTTGCATACTTGAATTCCTCGCTAAAATAAACACCTACGAATTACCCAGTTGGAAAGATGAGAGTATTATCCTTCTTTCGATAGGGCAGAAAGGGTCTTTTGAGAGTTTGAGGACATACCACATATGCCTTTCTAAAGCCAAAGAGGCTTCACCATACCTTCCAGATTTCCATGCCAGATAGGCCTACCAACAGGCAATTCAAAGGAAATTCCTTCATGACAAAGGGATAGAGAGAGTTCACATCGTAGTGTTATAGTATCTTATCACCGTATGGCTTGTATACATTTACATGACCACCGTAGTATCCGCTCCTAATAAAATCATCTTCATTCTTTCTTGGAATGTGGATAGGGAACTTGGAATCATCGTAGTAATTACACCTAAAGATATGTAGAGGTAGTGCAGACATGGTTATCTTGCTATTTATGTCAATCTCATAAAGCTTCCAATAGATCTCTTGAGCTTTTTGGACTCCAAGGAGAAGGATGTCCTGCTTTAGAGAATCTATTAGCATTTTTTGCTTACTAGAAAGATCGGCAATTGTCAACCCCGTAGGTGTAGAGCCTTATTGACTAAGATCTGGGCATAGATTTGTAACTAGTATCCCCGCTAGGGAGAAGATTCAAGGAGTCTCTGAAGCGGAATAACATCTTATTACCTGAATAGAAAGCTATCTCGTAAACCATATTCTTTCTCATTAGTGGTTTGATCTTGAACAACTTATGATGTTGTGCTAGGTGCTTCACTATAAGAATTCCATCGAATTTTGCGAGGTTGTGATAGTAAACTGTTAATATGGTTTTTGCATTTTTGACAAGACTTTCGATCCTTAATACCAAGTCAGAAAGGACCTTAGTACTCCTATCTTCAAATGAATCATAGAATATGTAGTCTTCACTGAAGTAGGTATCAATCCAAGAAGCTTTGATCTCTATACTGGGATAAACCAACATGAGACCAAGCATAAGCATAATGAATGTCATTGATAAATAAAGTGTCGGTGTCGGTAACAATGAATGGATTCAACTCACTCTGACGTGCTTTGATTGATTTTATATAGGTAGGATAGCTACTCTTATGATTGTTGATCTTTCTTGCGGGCTCAATCTCATTCCATTCTCCTTGAATGACTGTAGAAAGGGTGCTCTTTCTCTCATCTTCAGATAGGACATGCATATCCTTCTTTTTCCCTTCCGTATAGACTCTGATAAGTATTTAAAATACAAAACTTCCTTCTATTACGAATAAACCGATTCTTAGGTGTGCTCTTTATTACTAGCTCACTGCTTTAGCGCATTTCCCTCTATTCGCGCTATTGCTTACTTCCCTATAGGGCGGTAGTAAGAAGATTGATAACCATGTGCTACAGGCTGCAGAAATGAACTGAGTGGATCGATTAGAAGCACCTACAATTTCAATACTTTTTCTTCTTGCTCGGGGAACCCACTTCCTTGGCTTGATAGGAAACCTTAGTTGAACATTAGACCTTTCCGGCTTAAAGAAATGAGGTTGTTTAACCTAAAGACCTACTATGGCTTCTAGGAGGAAAGACCTGGGAACGGGGGACAAATCAATAGGAAATGTTACTTCTATTGTGCCATTGGATGTGATCGGAAGAGTCATACAAGCAGGTATTACACCAAGAATTTACAAGCGGATGAGTTTTCTAGTTAGCTATGTTGATATAGCTTAGATAAGGAAAATCTACGAGAAGAAAACGAGCCATCCTCACCAATTGTAATTAAGTCATTCGAACCCACCTTCGGACTGCAGACAGGCAGATACAAATTATGCCCTACGGATATTACACATGACCTGAGGAAGGATGAAAGGAAACTTGGTATTAAGTATTTAAGTATTAGGCTGATAGGATTGACTCTCGGACTGAATGGAAGTGCGATTGTAACTGCTTTACCCGCTCAAGTAATCATTCCAAGCCCTGAAAGTCTTACCACTAGTCTTGTTTAAACTAATCTAACCACCGAAGCTAACTATCTTACTTAATTTAAGCTCGACATACGGAATCGGACTGTTTAGAGATAAACCTCGCTTCCCAACGAAAGCCTTACCTCGTTGCAGACTTCTGGCAAAACCTCCCCAGGCAGTTCCGAAGACGTGAACATGGCGGAGGAGGCGCAGAACAGGGCTATACCTATAAATATCCATCTAAGGAAGGGCGATTTGGCAGATGGTCAGTCCGTCAAAGAGATACGTGATATCATAAATGATAATTTGCATCCCAAGGATGGGGGAAAATCAAATCCCTCTAATAACAGAGGAGATCGAGCGTGAAAATGTAGACATTGAAAGTAAAAATTCTGAAAGAAAGATAAAAAACCAGTGCCTTTCGTATAGATCGAGACTTGTAGCTTGATTCTTGACTCATTCCATAATGGAAAGAATTGCAAGAAATCATTCGATAACACTTCTTCCTATTTCTTTCTCATGATATCGGACGATCAAAGCAATTCCGTGAAATTCCTTCATTTCATAGAAGTGAATTCTTATTCTTACGAATAAAATAGCATTTCCTGTTGATTTATCTCCTGGACGGGACCTATTCTGTGACTGATTTTGAATTAGTCATCCCTACGCTGTTCCCAAGGACTCTCAAAATTAAAATAACAAAATTCTCATCTCAATGGGTTCAGAAACCACACGTTTCTCTGGATCATCATAGCGTAATTCCACATATCCACTTAGAGGAAGATATACGGCGTAGATTCGGATGATTGATGGAAGAAACACCAAACATATCCCAAACTTCTCGCTCCCACCGGTCGGCTGTTGGAAATGGACTGACTACCAGAGATATTCGTGTCACTTCATCTACACTGGTTTGTACACGAATGCGTGAGTTATACCGAGTACTCAGTAAATTATAGACCACTTCAAATCTTTATTTTCGAGAGGGATAACTCCGCAAATATCGATCGAAACTTGAACCCATGTATAGGTATGCAATTTAAGAAAGCACAACAATTGAAATGGGTAGTCCGTATTGGTATCAGATCTATTCACATGTTCCGATCTTTCCATTTTTTGGATCCATTTCTTGGGTAAAATATCCCAACTATGTTTGAATATGAATTGGTTATCCATAAAGAAAAGAGAAAGAAAGCTTTCTTGTAGTTCTGCTTCTTCCTCGAAAAAAGAAGAAAGACTTGTCTTGGAAGTAGTCAATTGCCTTGGTTTTTCCAACAATAAGAATGAGATGAAGATCGAGCCTCAGGTCGAGTCTTGGCAGACGGAACACGAAGGCAATCTCATCTTACAATCGGTTCAAACAATCCAATCAAATCACCCAGAACTCATTCATAGCGCTTAGTGTAACGACTATCTTCTTCTCACATGTGAATATGGCTAGAAGAATAGACTTTTAGAGTTCCTATAACGACTGCTTCAAAGATCTTTCTTTTTCCTCTGTTGCTATCCATCCCCATATCGGAGACCTTCTTTCGTCTACCCTTTCCTGGTACTCCCTCTCAGGTCGATCTGGTTCACTCGTTGCATCAGACCTTCCCTCAACAGTTTAACAAACTAATCTACAAACAGCTGATGTCAGGTAAGATTTTCAATCTACCAGCTCATCTTATACCTACCGCCTATCGACCGAGTTTGGGGTTTGGGTTTAGGAAGCTCCGACTTCTCCTTGTCATTCTAGTCTAGTGCGGAGCTCATATTCTTTCATTTCTCAATAGGACCGGACACACCCTCCTTTGGGTACACGTTTAGATCCACCCACCGTTCTATTACAAGAAAATGGAATGAGAGTTGACTTCACTTATCTTTTATCCGGAAGATAAATTCTTTATCTCTTTTTGAGTGCCTATTTGACTTAGTAACATTTCCATAATCTAACTATAAGCTACTCTTGTCTTATACTTATGCAGCACATACTCTTGAACAAAGTGCGGAATCTTTCCTAAAGAATCTATGCGCGGCCTACATTCACGTATCCGCATGCCCTTTGCTCTACCACTATCCCGATATTCATTTGCCTTTTACCCTTTATGATCTCTTGGCCTGAGCCTCCGCTTTCTGTTCTAAATGGACTCTTTATGGAGCTTGGGTGCTAAGCTTTCTTTCAAGCCAGTACAAGACCCTTTCTTGATGATCCGCCGCTGTCAGCTACAGACCCAGAGTAGGACCTAAACAATAAACTCTTCTCTTTGGCAGGATAAAACCTTTATGAAGATGAGCATATGATGTGATTTGAAGCACGCCCTCACTTCACGTCTTCTGACTGTGCTCGTTGGTGTTGGATTGTATACTAAAAGTCTAGCTTTTTTGTATGAACAATCTTATAACAATTATTTGAAATGAGAATCATATGATCAAATGATTGCGTCTTATAATTTATTTATATGCACGATACAATAGTCCACTTATTTTATACAGTAGATAATATGTTGTGAGACAATACGCGGAAGATCATATTATCGATTTCCTTATAGAGTATAAATAGATGCTCACAATCGAGATAGACGGGGACTCTCTATCGGGATGGTTGTAGTGTGGTTTGGTATTAGCTTGTCTTGGCTATAGAATCACATTAGTGCACTTGTGTGTATTGAGCAAGACCGCTTGAGATCGTTCGACTTATACTGACTTATAGGAGAACTTGATCTCACTTATTATGGAAGTTCGTGCTCTTAATCCATATACAATAACCTCGACACGTAGGGCAGTATGTATTTCTTTGTTTCATCAATGGGTGAGATTTACATGTGATTAAATCAACAAACTCGATGAGTTGGGAAGTAGTGCTGTCTCTATGGTGTGCTATTGATTGTAGAAGGAATCCGTGTCTGTCATAGGTTGACGATGTCCCCTTGAGGAGCTCATAAGGATTATCATGTAAACCCTGCAGGTGAAATTTATTCCGGCATTATAATGAGGTTGAGTAGTACTACTCTTGGATGAGATATTAATTAATTGAGTTGTTAGTATCTTAAATTAATTAATGGACATTGTATATCTTAAACATGGGGAGACTAACGGGCTCATAATAAGAAGGAGCCCAAAACGTAATTTTGGGATTGGAAAGGCAGTGCAGTAATAATATTTTAGTGGAATATATTATTATTATTGGACTTAAGTATAAGTTTTGGGCTAAGCTTGGATACTTAAGCCAAATAGAGGCCCAACCAAATTTCTCCTCATGGTCCCTGTTGTAGCCCATGTATATAAGTAACCTCAGCTTATCTGGAACCTTAATATATTTTATTATTCACGTGTGATGAGGGTTGAGAGAAGATTGAGGAGGTCTCGTAGATCGTGGCCCACACAACGTCGAGATCAGACTTGGGACATACAGCAGAAGATCAGAAGGTAGTTTGCTACTGCTGTCCGCCACCTTGAGAAATTTATATAAAATCGTATAGTGCTCAGAATTCGATGATCAATATACTGACGGAAAGCCGTTGAAGAGAGGATCGTCAGAGCACAAAGATCATTCAATTCCGACATCAGACGGGTAAGTTATGGCCATTCTCGTGAGACTGCATAGTCTGACAGCGAGAATCCTTCATCTTCTACATACCCTGGTAAACGGCAATCGTTTCTATGATTTATTGCTTCCTCTGATATTAGAAATGAATGGATCCCTAATGGGTCACGTTACCAAATGATCAAATACCAACAATTGGTATCAGAGCGAGGTTTCGTTGTGAAGCATGATACGTTAGGCTAGGGTTTTTTGTGGTTATGTGATTTAATTTTCGAAATTAGAATCACATGAGTTTAGGGTTTATTGGATTACTGTTTTATACTATAAGAACCCTATTTGTATATATACTGTTTCGATGGATTGTACACAATTCCTGGCAAAACCCTACGGCTGGATGATGAACGTCTTGGGCTGTTAATGGGCCACGTTGATCGGCGAGACTATGCGATTGGTGGAGATGCATTCGGTGGCTAGCGGTTTGATGGCTAGTTCAGTGCGGCGCGAAGCGGTGGCACTAGAAGGATGGTGGCTGCGCGACGCGATGGCTGGATAGCGGATAGGCTGCGAAAGTTGCTGGGCGAGTCACGGTTGGCGTTCGTTGCTGCTGGCATTTGCAGCCAGACTTCCAACTGGTGGCGTGGGGAATGGATTCAGTGACTGCAAGTCGTGGCTCAGGCTCAGACATTTCTGGCTGCCCTGTTCGTGGAGCATCCAGCGGACATGTCCATGCAAGGCGACATCGCGATGGAGGCTGACAGCAAGACTAGCGTGAGTCGGGCCTGGCAGAACTTACGGTGTGTCTGACGAGTCACGGTGATTCTGAGCGAGTCGTCGCTAGTTTCGGTCGAGTCTGGCCATTATTCCGATCGGGTCAAGGCGCTGGCTGGGTCGAGTATGTTGGTGGATGAATCTGAATAGAAGTTCATGCACAGAGGGCCTACTAGGATAAACGGCGAAGTGTAGCGGGTTGTGCGTGGGTATCATCTGGATGCAGCACAACGAAGGCACGCTGGAGTGGGTGAGTTCCATCGGCGCGATGTTGCAGGCAGATGGTGCAAAGCGCACGTAAAGCAGCGGTAATCGGATGAGTCAGCAGCGTTCCAGCAAGTCTGTATAGTGACCATGTCGATTCTGCGTGGTTCTAGGCAAGTTTTCTTGTTGTTCAGTCGGGTCTGCAAGTTGTTGGATGAGCAGTTTGCATAACAAACTTCAATCTCATGCTAGGCGTATGAAGAGTGAGGCGCATGGAAAACTCGTAGGCGAGAAGCAGGCAGGCTGAGCAAACTCTTGGCGCAGGACAACACATCAGCTGCTGTCGGGTGTGCCGACGTGATGACCTGCACACAATTTGGTGGTTGAGCATCGTCGAGCAGAGATCCCATTGGCCAGCAAGCATGTGCATTACAGCGAGTTGAAAGGCGGGTGCAAGGGGTGCAGACACATGATGGGGAGTTGCTGGAGGTGAAGGCAGGGAGATGGACGTACGTGATGGCGTGCTGATTCCCGGATGCTTCATGCATATTGGCACACGATGATGCGCATGTTGTTAAGCGGACCGTCGGATGAGCAAAATATTGTGCTCGTTGAGTGCCATGTGTGAGGCGCAAGATCAAGTGGCCGTGTGAAGCGTCGGGCGTGAGTTGGAGTTGCACGATGGCGAGGCTGAAGTGGTCGTTTGCTGCCATGCTAAGGGACTCATTGGCACACTCGACGACATGTCGGGCGCATAACATGGAAGTCCACACGAAGGCCTGCAAGATGGGGCACAAGAAGAGCTGAACGGCTGGGATGGGATGTCGAGCAGGGTGTCGGAGTTGTGTAGCAGGCCGCGGGCAAGAAATCTGGAGGAAAATTTGTGAAGACCGGCTTTTGATTTTCAGATTGGATTTCGGGGCGCTGCCCCGAGCCCCGCGACCTCACCGAGGAGGTCGATCCACGTCGCAGTTGCCCGCATTCGTGCTTGGTGACGAACAATCGAATTCGCCGATATATAACTGTTATAATTTGATTTAATTATTTAATTATTGTTATATATGCTATGCATGATACTCTTGATTTACTGTCTTATTTGCCGTAATAGGAGCATGCTTGGTTGCGTATTTTATTTTTGAATATTATATGCATGTAAAATTCCTCGGTCATAAATAACTAAGTGGGAGAGGGGATTGGTAATAAATTCCCGTGGCCTCCATTATTGGTTTGTTAGTAATGTGAATAAACTTGCGTGTCGGCATTAGAGCCTTCCTCCCCATCGGATGAGTTTATTCATAGATTGTTGGAACAGACTTCATTAAATAATTGTTTGTAATGTGATGCATATGAACTTGCGCGTTGGCATAGACCTTCCTCCCTATCGGATGAGCTTATATGCGGATCACTGTACAGACTTATAATTGATGACTGTAGAAAATTATCCGAGCGTGTGTGTACTTCTCCATCTGTAAGGCACATAAGCTCGCGCAATGGACATGGGGTCAAATAATGGTGTACACTTAGGTGTAAATAATAAGTATCCTCCCCATCGGAGTCACTGCTTTTATTTGCATGGCTAAAGAGGAACCGATTATTAATTATTTTGTCATAAAGTTAGGTTGACAAATGAAATTAATGGGTAAAACCTTCTCTTATAAATGTTCGGGTTTGTAAACGTCCACACTATCATGGCTTGCAAACTCACGGTGCTTGAGATGTCGGTGAATTTTTATTTTATATTATTTTGAGGGAATCAATATAAATGGATAAATTTGAAGATTTGATCGGTGTATATTTTATGATTCTCTGAATTTCAAATAGTTTTATTTCACTTATGGTTGACCAAAAAAAATTATATTTACTGGTCCAAAATTAGATGATTAAAAAAGAATCTTGGTTTCAAAATTTTACTGCTTAGGAAAATAAAAATGTGTTCTCACTAAGGATGTCTCATGATGCCTATTAAAGTCTCTAGTGAAGAGGTGAAAGGTTCATAGAAATACGATGGTCTCATGCGACTCTTCAGATACTTGAGTAAGTTATAAAGGTAAGAGATCATGGATAAGTTGATGAATGAATTGGAAAAGCTTGAAATAGAAATTGAGAGGTAAACCTAGATCAATTTATTCTTCATAGTTTGCCTGGATGTTATGATCAAGTTCTACCTGAAATACGAAAGGTTGTATATGGTGGAGAACTTCTGACAAAACATGTGGCGAAGGAAATCCAATTTCATCAAGATGTGAACAAGGTGAATAACTCATTTACTAGACGTTGAAGCATGATTAATAATGGCATTTACTGACATGTTGTGTGTAGATACCAGAATCACTAAACGCCTGCAACTAAGTGATGATGAAATTATAATATACATGGGTAAAACTACGAGAGTAGTGGCTGTTGCAGTGGGAGTTATTTATTTATCTTACGATAAGGATAAATGTTTGATTATGAGAAATTGTCTTTACGTACGTTTTTATAGAAAGAATTTTATTTCAGTTTCTATGCATTTATGGATGTATACTCCATTTCATTTAAATGACATGGTCATAGTAATGAAAGATGGAGCTATAATCTATTATGGTACGTTATTGACAATTTGTTCTCTTAAATCATGTTTATTCCATGGATGCAACAAATAGTAATTAATAATGCGTCCTCTGATCCTAAAAAGAGAAAACTCTTATGGAAATGATTGGATAGATGATGAATTATTTGGAATTATTAAATTCATTTTATGGATTTGCTCTAGAAACAGTAATTCATATGAATGAATATCTGTTTGTGGGATATCCTAGAAAAATGAAGGGTGATTTGTTTAGTCCAAAAGATCGAAGGGTGATTGTTAACAGAAACACTAGATTTTGGAGAGGACTATGTAATAAATCACAAAGCCATGTATAAATTGTTCTAGAGCAAGTGAGAGGGATAACACAAAGTATAAGTACCAAGTTTACAAGAGGATATACCACAAGGTAAACTGCAACACGTATCACGTCTGATACACAATTACGTGTAGTACCTTGTCATAGTGGGAGGGTTGTCCGACAACCCGTAAGATATATATTTTGGGAGAGTCGTGAGACTTGGTCCCTAGTAAACATGGAATGGACCCACGGATATGACGAAGAACTATAAGATAGAAATGCCTAATCTTAGCTAGTGCAATGGTTTCTGAAATAGAATCGATGAATTCTAAATTAGATCTGGCTGCTTGTGGAACCACGGATGGTGTGAAAGCCATTGAAAGTGGCTCTGTAAAATAAAAGAGGATCATACGATAAGGTGAAATCCTTGGAAGCAAAGCTTGTTGCGAAAAGGTATACTCAGAAAGAAAGGGTTCGATTATGAGAAAACATGTTCGCTGGTAGCTATGCCTAAGTTGATCCGGACTCTTTTATCTATTGCTACTCATATGAAATATGAGGGATAGCAAATAGATGTCAAGATAGCTTTCCTAATTGGAAGTCTTGAGGAAAACATCTATGAGAAGCAACCAGAGTGATTCATTGCAAAAAGCTAAGAGCATTGTGATAGTAAGCTTAAAAGTGTCCATTCATGGACTAAAGCAAGCTTCAAGATCATGAAACATCCATTTTGATGAGGTAATCCAGTGACATGGATCTAATCAATGATCGGATGGGTCTTGTGTATTGAAAAGAGTGATGGAAACGTGGTGGTATTTCTTGTACTATACGTAGATAGTATCTTGCTCATTGGAGACAATGAAAGAGTATTGTCGGGCGTATGGGTATGGTTGATAAAGCGGTATGATATGAAGGACTTAAGAGGAGCAAAAATATCCTTTTGATCATGGTAATACGGATTACAAGAAAGGATGTTATGCTTATCTCAAACTTAATGAGATGATACGATCTTTACTTATTTTAGCATGTGACTTTATCTAAAGAAATGTGTCTTGTGACACAAAGTAGATAAAGAAGATGAAAGCAGTTCCTTATGCTTCGGCAAATGAGGAAGCTTAATCTAAGGAATGCTATGCACGAGATTGGATATCTGTTTTGCCGATGGCATGAACAGTGGGTATCAAGGTAGCCCGAAACAAGAATGATGAACTGTGATAAGACATATACTTATTTACATGAAAAGGATCAGAAATTATTATTGTGCTTACCGAACAGAATCATTGCTTCTTATGGGTTACATAGATTCAGATTTTTCAAATCAGATAGGGACGGCAGTAAATCCACCTCAAAGGTTATGTGTTAAATTTTAAGAAGTATAGTCATAATGTGGAGGAGTGTTATATAGAAATATATTTCAGACTCCAAACTCCATCATGGAAAGATGATAAATTGGAACCTATAAGGCAGCAAAAGTATCTATATGACTCTAGAAACTTCATGATGGACTTCGAAGTGATTATAAGTTTGCCCAAAATTATCACAATTTATTTTGATGATAATGGTGAAGTTTCAAACTTGAAGGAATCACGAGTCCATAAGGCAATTAAATACATGGAGCACGAGTACCACCTGTTACGAGAAATTGTATGATGAGGGGAAGGTTGTTGTCGCCTAGATTGCATCGGATGATAACCTAGTAAATCCATTTATAAGGACCTTAAAGCGAAAGCTTTTGATGGTCGTGTAATAGGAGTGGGAATCATTTGTATGGTAGAAGACATGATAGCATAATCTTTTAGTATAAGTAGGAGATTGTAGGATTGTATACTAAAAGTCTAGCTTTTTTGTATGAACAATCTCATAACAATTTATTTGAAATGAGAATCATATGATCAAATGATTACGTCTTATAATTTATTTATATGCACGATGCAATAGTCCACTTGCTTTATACTGTAGATAATATATTGTGCGACAACACGCGGAATATCATATTATCAGTTTCCTTATAAAGTATAAGCAGATGCTCACAACCGAGATAGACGGGGACTCCCTATCGGGATGGTTGTAGTGTGGTTTGGTATTAGCTTGTCTTGGCTATAGAATCACATTAGTGCACTTGTGTGTATTGAGCAGAACCGCTTGAGATCGTACGACTTATACTGACTTATAGGAGATCTTGATCTCAGTTATTATGGAAGTTCGTGCTCTTAATTCATATACAATAACCTCGACATGTAGGGCAGTATGTATTTCTTTGATTCATCAATGAGTTAGATTTACATGTGATTAAATCAACAAACTCGATGAGTTGGGAAGTAGTATGGTCTCTATGGTGTGATGTTGATTGTAGAAGGAATCTGTGTCCGTCATAGGTTGATGATGTCCTCTTAAGGAGCTCATAAGGATTATCATGTAAACTCTGCAGGTGGAATTTATTTCGGCATGATAATAAGGTTGAGTGGTACTACTCTTGGATGAGATATTAATTAATTGAGTTGTCATTAACTTAAATTAATTAATGGACATTGTATATCTTAAACATGGGGAGACTAACGGGCTCATAATAAGAAGAAGCCCAAAACGTAATTTTGGGATTGGAAATGCAGTGCAGTAATAATATTTTAGTAGAATATATTATAATTATTGGACTTAAGTATAAGCTTTGGGCTAAATTTGGATACTTAAGCGCAATGGAGGCCCACCCAATTTCTCCTCCTGGTCCCTATTGTAGCCCAGTATATGAGTCACCTCAACTTATCTGGAACCCTAATCTATTTTATTATTCATGTGTGATGAGGGTTGAGAGCAGATTGAGGAGGTCTCGTAGATCGTCGCCCACACGAAGCTGTTGAAGAGAGGATCATCTGAGCACAAAGATCATTCAATTCCAACATCAGACGAGGAAGTTATGGCAATTCTCGTGAGACTGCACAGTCTGCCAGCGAGAATCCTTCATCTTCTACGTACCCTGGTGAACGGTAATCGTTTCTATGATTTATTGCATCTGCTGATATTAGAAAAGTATAAATCCCTAACGGGTCATGTTAACCAAACGATCGAACACCAACAGTTGGGGCATTAAGCCTAAGGTCAATCTGACCTCATCCAGTTCCTAGTTTCTAAGTTACTGATGAATCTAGCTATGAGGGATTCCTCATCTCATACATCAGGGTCGAAATGAAAGAAGACAGGATAGACTTTGATACCTCCACTTTTCTTTCTTGATTGCTTCTTTGGTTGATTGATTCTTGAAGACAAGCATACAGACAGAAAACATAAAAGAGAATCGATTGTTCAATGGCCCGCGGCCAACCATTAGAGCCTGAGAATAATGCCAAAATGGGGGATCCAACTGAATTCCTGAGATCATCATGAAGCTTGAGAGCCGAAAGATTAAAAATAACGCAATTTTAGGCCGCTTGAAAACACCCCCACGTGTGTTTCTCCAAGGTCCCGAACCGACATTTTTCATTAGCAAACCTTGCCTCCCTTACTATGATGCTACCAGAGTGGATAGAGACCAATAGCATGGAAGCACGAGCAAACCTTATTTAGTAGGGCAATGGGAGAGCGGATGCTAGCCCCCAACTATATTTACTAAAAATGGACTCTATTCCAAGACTTTCAACCTTCACTCAAAAACAAAAACGAACCTCTAAACACCCGTTCAAATGGGCAACTTCCTTGTAACTAGCCCTTTCTTTTTAGCACCTGGAAAGCACCAGTACTCAACTTTAAGCTCTCCTTTGACCCCTATTTTTTTCTTTTCTTTGCTGCCCACGAATCTCAACTTGTAAGCAACGAGGCGAGATGAGGAGCAAATGCAGTACCAACGGAATAGGGGAACAACTGCGGAGGGATTGGCAGCTTGACGGGAAGAGATCCTTTGGAAAGAAGGAAGAACCTATTTCTTTGGATCCGGCATGTTTAGGCGCCTATCTCTTATCTTGTTATAGGGCATGATCATGACTCGACGACGAATGTTAAGGCAAGTTGTACTCACAGAATTATCTATAGGGGGAAGTCCTACCCCACCTATTACCAAGTACGGGAAAGCAGTAGGAGACACAAAAAGCGGCGCCGTAGATGAACCAACCAACTCAATAATTGAACTGATAGCCATGAATCCACCCATGACCTTTTGAACCTTTTGAATAAGGCTATTTGTAGTCTATAGGTGATCAGCCAAACTTTTTTTGGATAGACTTTTTCCTAAAAATAAGCTTGAATGGAGCCTATTTTAATAAGAAAGAATAGAGACAGGTCGATGAATGATGCAAAGATAAAACAGTTTAAGGCTTATTGAAAGTACCCTCATGATATTTTCTTTCAGAGGACCAAAGTCAAGGTAAACCGAAGCAATGCCTTAACCAAGACCTCTTGCCAATTCCTAGACCCATAGGCTTGCTTAGCATAGGCTACACAAGCTGGGTTCACCCTTGAAAGCTAGAGCTAATCTAACAACTACCGATTCTTTTCACCCTGGGCGGCACTGAAGAACCTACCTTAATCTAGGAAAGTGACTTCGATATGGAGCAGGCCTTGAAATAGGTCTAATAGGAATCAAGGGAGCCCTATAAAAGCAATAGAACCTTTCACAGAGACCAAGGCCATGTCGTGAATCGTGAATGCAAGCCATACTTTTGCACCATTGCTTTCAATGGAAAAGAAAGCTCGCCCGTCAGTTAGTGTTTATTGGTAACCTTTGTCTAAAGGGAATGGGTGCAAAGAGGCGGAGTGAAGCGTTGTTCACGTCACATCTACTATGTTGGTTGTTACTATTTGCATTGATCATAGCTAATTATAATTCAATTGTGACAACCTCTTTTCTACTCGGTCATACGACATAAGTTTTCAATGTACCGTTCCCGTTAGTAGACTTGCAGGACCCCCCCGGGCAAAACAAGAACGGGCATTCCCTCTAGCTTTGTTCAGCCTTATCTAATAGATTGAACCTCACCATACCAACTCCTTCTCATATCTTTTAGCTATCCTAATGAAACTAGGACTTATCTCATCTATGGTAAGACTTCTTTGGTAGGGATGGCACTCAACTCCTCCTTTGAGTAGTCTCATTAGGAACGGAACTAGCAATCGAAGAAGAAGAAGGCTCTGACTAATTTCCTTAGAAGCTTAGAAGCGTCTGTCTCGTTCCAAATTTCTTAGATAATTTGCTGCTCTAGAGGAAGGATCAATAGTTCAGCTAGCCAGCTCCTAAATATATATATGGAAGACCGAGTACTCTTATTAGCATCTTTCATGGTAGATCTACCTAGATGGATTCACCCTGGAGCGGGAGGTCTATTCCAGTTTTGAGCTACCTGTGGGAGTGAAACTATCCTCATACCTCACCTATCCCCTCGAAGCCGCTATATAGTTCGCTTCAGGTATTACATTTGCTGGATTTAAATAAAGCTTTTGATCATATTCAGCCGCTGATAAAAGTACTAACTTCCCTTGAGACTGATATTGCTTTCTCAATGCAATTGTCATATATTCTTCCCTTGAATGGAAAGGAGCCCCTCCTTTATCTGAGGAGTCTTGCTTTCTTTCGACGAAGCAGGTAAAGAGAGTTCCCATTTTCCAAGATTAGCTAAAATCCCTACCCTAAAGGGGAAGTTTTGGAAAGTGGAGGAGGGGATCGCGGTATCATGTTAAATGAATTGACATGTCCTAATAACAAGAAGCCATAGACCAAATCGGGAGCAAAAGGCAGAGTACGTTTTCTTTAAGTAATCAATGGCGCACGAGCGATTAAGCGGGCATGTTAAATGATTAAGTGGATGTTAAGTGATTCGATGCTCTACTACGGCCGCTCCTACTTTCTTCTTAGTGGTTTGGTACTCCCCTTTTTAAGAAGTAAGAAGGGCTCTTTGTCGCTACAGGAAAGCCAGTGCATGACGATCCCTTTCCCTTTTCTCAGATCAAGGGATAGAAAGGAAGAAGATTATAGCCATCCTATACCCAGTGTCCAAAGCCTAATGAATTCAAGTCTCCATTCCTTTCTAGCTAGCTCAAGGTCAATGAGCGTCTTAGAATAAGCTTTCTTAGAAAATTCCAGAACCAGAAGTATTGAAGTCTTTTCTTTCCTCCTTCTCTCACTTCAGAAAGATTTTGCAGTCTTTTTGATGACCTGGTCGAGAGAGTACGATACATCGGTGTAAAGATTGAGTTGGATCTGTGAGGTTGGTTATAGTAAGGCCTGGTCGGAAGGTGTTCTTGCCTCTATCATTAGCTCGTGTAGTCGAAAGTGATGTTCCCAAGCGGAATTGGGTCTCTCCTTAGGGTTGATTGTCTGTCTAGTGAATTAGCACTGAGACTTTCTCTCCCACCAGTCAAGTCAGGGCTGGTAATGGTTAAAATCAATGATATCTGTAAAGTTATACTCGTTACTAAAGAAAGAGGGTACGATCGAAGCGAAGGAGTCACAAACCTTCAATCATCGAGTTTTCTCTTTCAAAGTCGTGGCAAAAAAGTAGTCTAACCGAACCTCCGAAGCAGCCACAGGCCTATGCCAATCCACTTCAGATAGGAAAGGGCTCAGACTAGTTGATTCGCTCAATCAATTGTCTTCTTCCACGTATAGTCTACCTATTATCTTATCTGATTTTCATATGCTGAAATGAATCTTTTTAACAATACTTTGCCACCGGTCCTACCCATTCCTAGTCTTATTTCTTTTCGTTCTTATGAGGCCAGTTCTCATGCCATTATTAATGTCCGATCATTCAATCTTCCGTCTTTTCCCCTGAACTAGATTTCATCTTCTTTCTTGGTCTTTCGATCGTAAACACTCGAGTAGTGGTATAGTACACCTTCCCCGCCAAAAATTCCCACTGGTTGGTTCGTCACCATCATTCATCTCAGGAATAAAAGACCATCCTTTCATAGCCTCTTTCATAGGCATTCGAGCCGAGCATGTCAGTGACTCCTTAGCTGGCAGCAAAAGGGTGCAGGCCCATAGCACATGCCTACAGGTCACAGGTTCTTGCGCAGATCTATCTTCATCTCGGGATCACAGAGTAGGTGGAGTTTCACAGAAGAAGCTAATCTAATCCTTACAAAGCAAAGGCTTTGTAAAGACCTCTTTCTGAGTGATTTGAGCAAATTTCGAACTTGAAAGTCTCATTTTTCTTTGAATCCAACTCGAAATCTCATAAGAGAAGAAAAGTTCAGAGAAGGTTGAAGGGATAGAGGAGGGCTCTCGTTATTTTATATCCAATATTCGACTATAACGAGGCACTGTAGCTCGCTAACGCTGCGAGCGATGATTTCAATCATTATAGCTGGCGTCGATCCGTTTTCTTTGAGTCATTCGATCACTCTAGAGTACTTTTTTCTATCACAATCTCTCTAGTTTTCAGTCCACATGGATCTACTGATTTTTATGTACTCTCTATAGTAGGGAAGGATTCGTCCAAGCCGAGTAGGCAGAAAGTGAAAAGGGGTTTTGGCACGCTAAAGGCTTTGTTTTGCCCATTTCTGGGCACCCTGACTTTTTGACTCTCGTCTGAACAGTAGCTCCATGTCAATTCATGCGAGTTTAGTTGATGCCCTTTTCCACGTTCACCCTTATCGCAAGATGGGTGTAGTTCAGAGCGCAAGATTTGAAGAAAGCAAGCCTGAGTCATATGCCCTACTCACTATTTTAAGTTAGATGGCTTGTGATGTTTCGCTCTATGGGCAAGTACGCCCCCATCTCTTTGGACTGAAATCGTGTCCCGAATCTCACGGGGAATGATTATTATCATAACGAGGGGGCCCGGATAAGCCCTTTACTCTTTTACAGGTACTTTTATCGTCGCGCTGGTCATTATTTCTGGAGGCAAGAATATCAGAAGCTAATCCTTGTCCAGGAAAGACGTATTAAAAAGGATGTGTCCCCCCATAAGAGCTTCAGAGGGAAGCACCTTACTTGACTAGAAGAGGACTAAGATGTTTCCCAAGAGTAGTCCAATCTTAACAAAAAAAAAAGAAAGTCAGTAGCTCCTAGAATAGCCGACAATATGAAATGTTAACTACCCTTTGGATCAACGGCTACTTCACTCTTCAACTTGGGATGAAATCAGCAACATCAATACCTTAGTTAGTCAGCAAAGAGGACTTAGCTCATCGATTAACTCAAGCATCGGTACGTCCCTGAATTAAGTACTTACCTCAGAAGATAACAGAACTCAAGAAAGATTTAACTAACCTCTTTCCCTCATTACTGGAGTGAGTGTTCGGGCAGGTGGAGTGAGATCACTACCATACCTTTTTCAATAGTTGTTCCTAGAACCGAGGGGAAGACTAAATGGGTGAAAAGAAGACATTCCGGGGGTGGATAAATCAGGCTCCATGCCGGTCAATCTAGTTGCTGGTTGATGTCCCTTAGGGCGAGTTGCTATCGTTGCTTCCTCTGTCGTTCAAGCGGCATGAAGCTAATATTCATTGACTGACTCAGAAAAGAGCCCGTCATCTGAGAAGATGGATTGACTGGCATCGTACAATATAGAAGGCTGATCATGCTTTGTTAGCCGCATAAGAAGCGCTAACACCATCCGAGCCTGCACTGCTGTTCGAAGAGAGATGCCTACCCCCTCAAGTTCTATAATTCAAAGGAGAATTCTCTGAAGTCACTTTATTCCTTTAAGACGGATACTGAACTAGTGGGAGGCCTTACGAGGGCTAATCTACTACTCGAAACACGAGTTGCTCAATGAATCTGTTGATTCGGAATCACGGGATCTGTAGATGTCACAAAACTTGATTAGTTAGAAAATATTATGCTATCGTTCCTGCTGGCTATCGAGAATAATAAATATTAAAGATAGAAGTGCCGGTCAGCTAGTTATTTAACATTGGTATAATAGATTTGGGATAACTTCATATAAGGAAATTCTCTCTTTTAGGATTTTGGAGGATACCTCATTGAATGAAAAGAGGAAAGAGAACAAAGTCGAAATAAATCCAATTCGGAGTTCCGATACAAAGCGTAAAAGGATGAATGGTTAACAAACAAAATCTAATAAATAGTGACAGATTACTTAACCGAAAGCAAATCAGGATAGAACCTGTTGATGTACAGTGTTACTGCTGCTACAACCTCTGATTTTGGGACCTCTTCCCCTCTCTAAGCGCCAACGTAGTCGACTATCGCTAATGACTTGTATTGTGTATCACAATCGGACATCTTTCCGAAATTGAACATCTAGCCCTTTTCAAATGAAATGAAATTAAAAGGGACAGAGACCGAGAATAAAAGGATTAGCATCTGCCAAAGATTGGTTGGCTCGGAGAATCATCTAAGATTCTACTAGGCCGCCGTAAGGGATTTTTGTTAGGTATCCCGTAGGAGCTAACTAAAGGCATAAGCCAAAGAGAGACAGCTAATGATAAGGCCGGAGGTATGGCCTTCCCTTCATTAAATATGAGTAGGAGTGAAACGTTAGCGTATATAGTCAATTCTTTATCCACGTAGCAACTACAAAGCTGTCTAGCCCGAAGCGAACAACGCATAGATAAAAGCTCTTTTGAGCTTCATATGAAAAATCACTTAGAGGGTTGGTTATCTCTAAACATATCACTTCGATCTCTCTACGCCACGCCAAGGTGTCCCTAAGTAGGTGGATCAAGAGTAGGAATGTTGGGACAAGTATTTGGACAAATCGATCATAATTCGCTAGGGGATTGCTATGCTCTCGCTCCGCTTTATTGGAATAGAAGAGAAAGTGGTTCAGTGAGTCAAACCTACGTCCCACATAGAATGGCCTTATGAAAGGGCCCAACATCAAACTCGGATGTAGTTGTCTACTGTCTACCTATTACTAGAGTGTTCCCAACAGTTTAAGGCTTCTTTGAAAGCCTTTGCCCGCTTCCTCGCATACTCCTCTCACCGCTCCATTTTTGGCGTCTGAGAGAGGTTCCTTATTTTTCACTGGTGGTTCTGGGGGCACTAGGGTAATCTTCCCATGCCCCGTGGAAGAAGTCCCCTGTCCCCCATCTCCACGTTCCATAAAGAAAAGCTCGTTGAGCTCGAAACCTCCCGCCATAAGGAATAGCGAAAATGACAGGAGCTGGCCAAAAAGGCTGAGTGACAAAAGGAAGAAGTGGATCCACTTTGTAAGCAGCATGGCGCTTATTTTGAACAAAAGTTGAAGCAAATCCATTCCAATGCATATAAAGGTAAAGTCGAATAATGCAGTTAGAGCAAAGCCCAGAATGGCATAACCGAATAATTGTTTCGCCAATGATGGATTTCGTGCAACAGAATGAGATATAAATAGATTTGGTTTAGTCCGAGAATTTGTTCTTGCAAAGACTCCTCTAAACTAACTAAATTTTCTACTATGTGTTCGAAATCTAGTTGAGGCGGTAATTCTAGATTACCAGTTGTATTAATAAACTCTTCCTAAAGACCTTCTAGTTTTGATCGGGTTTTCTTTTTTCTTTTTGATAGATCCAATTCGTATAACTGATTTAAAATATAATTTATTTCCATAATTTGATTAGCTCTAAGAATGGCACCAAAAATCGTTATCTAAAGAATGAGTATGATCGCAAGTGCAGTGCTATCCAGTTCCATTGGTAATTGTTTCTATCGTGAAAACTCTTGTCTCCCCTCCCTTTTTTTGTCTGATTCGTCTTCTTTGTGCTCTTCCTTAAAGCAAGCCTTGGGGCTCTCGGGGAGCTTCGAAATCCTAAGATAGAAGAATTCAAACTAAAAATCTATTGGTCAGCCCATCTTCGATAGTTTTCGGTGTACAACCTAATATGAGAAAAGATCATGTGCTTTGTTGAATGCTTTCCTAATGGTTTAGTTAAGAGTGCAACTCTAACGTTAAGGATTTCCATTCTTTCTACTAGTTCTTACAAAAAAAAAATGAGTAGCTTCAGTTTCTTACCAACATCAAGTGAAAATGGATAAAGCCTAAACCTTACTCCTTTCCTTCTATCGGAACTGGCAACAGATCTCTAGATTCGATGCAACTAGAAGTCAGTCGATCTTCGTTCTTCTCCGTCTTTAGTCCAAACTCGAGTGAAAGTCCACTTCTAAAGAGCTTCTTTGGACAGACTCACTCCCTTACTCGCTGGGTTGGTCTAAGTTTGAAATATCAGTCTATTGCAACTCGAAGACCGACTTCCCTTCCAAGTAGTTAGTGTTGTAGTGAAGTCTTCTCCTGATGCCTAGCTGGGAGCTTATCCGGGAATGATTGGTCAACAACTAGCTCCTACTTCTATTCATTTAGTCGATCTAGGCATACCATGTCAGATTACCAGGATTCAGTGGAATCAATCTTTGATTGAAACTCTGATTCTCATTTGGGTTAGCTTCTTTTACTTTCCCTCCTACAATTACAATGGGAAGGGATAAGACAAAGCCTTCTTCTAAATGAAATGAAATAGGATTCTGCTTTCACTGTTCTCAATGTATCTCCTGACTCGAAGATTAGGGCTTCTTCCCAGCCAGAGGCATCCAAAACTGGAGAATCAACCCCCGCATAGAGAAACGACTAAACTATACGCGGGTCTAAAAAGGAAAGAAAAAAGTGCCCTGTCTTACTCTTTTTGTTGCAAATGAATAGCCTTTTTCTTGGTGATTACAAGGGAATAAAAGTGCCGACTTATGACTCGTTGTCTCAATCATAACATCAAAACAGAACCTCACTATAGAGAGAGAAGGAAAGGCTAGACTCCAGAAGCGTAAGAATGACTATTTTGGAGCCTGAGGGTGAGGTTCCATCGATGAGTGAGAAAAGGAAAGAGGGACCTACGGCTACGTGAGGATCAAAGATGCGGCATAGGGTTGGCAATGGCAAGTCAGTCACATAGGCTTTTGTAAGACCACGCTTGGGTACTAGACTGATTATGCCATCGATTCAAAGGAAGGACGGGAAAGCACAGGGCAAGAAACAATTAGAAAACCTAGAACCCTTTCCTTATCGGGATCGAGATTAACAAGAATGGTTGGGACAACAAACATCCATCTCGTTTGTATTTTGGATACCAGTATAACCATTTAAAAACTTTTGAAGTTTCAAATTCTTTTCATCTAACAAGAAATGTCGTAAGAGAAGAAACCTTCAATTCATTATTATTCTTGGAAAAACAAAGGTCAATCCCTTCTTTCCTTCCCTTTCCGCATAAAGGTATCATTTTTTTCTTTGGGGAAGCAAGAGTTGTCAAGATAGAAAAGAAGAATGAAAAATAAAGTTGTTCACTTTATAAAAAAAATGAATAATTGGAAGAATAAGGACTTTAAAAATGAACAGCAAGACATCAATGACAATGAGAATAATGTTAGTACAAAAGCAGAACAAGAATAAAAAGACAGAATCAGACAAAAAGGGGGCCCAGAAAGCCCAGAGTCCACTTGATCAGTTCTCTATTCTCCCATTGATTCCTATTCAAATAGTAGACTTGTATTTCTCATTCACAAATCCATCTTTGTTTATGCTACTCACTTTCAGTTTTGTCCTACTTTTCTTCTCTTTAGTTACTAAAAATGCAGGAGGAAAGTCAGTACCAAATGCTTGGCAATCCCTGGTAGAGCTTCTTTATGATTTCGTGCCGAACCTGGTAAATGAACAAATAGGTGGTCTTTCCAGAAATGTGAAACAAATGTTTTTCCCTTGCATCTCGATTACTTTTACTTTTTTATTATTTCGTAATCTCCAGGGTATGATACCTTATAGCTTCATAGTGACAAGTCATTTTCTCATTACTTTGGGTCTCTCATTTTCTCTTTTTTTTGGCATTACTATAACGGGATTTGCAGAAAATGGGCTTCATTTTTTAAGCTTCTCATTACCCGCAGGTGTCCCACTGCCGTTTGCACCTTTTTTAGTCCTCCTTGAGCTAATCCCTCATTGTTTTCGCGCATTAAGCTTAGGAATACATTTATTTGCTAATATGATGACCGGTCATAGTTTAGTCAAGATTTTAAGTGGGTTCGCTTGGACTATGTTATGTATGAATAATTTTTTTATTTCATATGAGAACTTGGTCCTTTATTTATAGTTCTTGCATTAATTGGTCTGGAATTAGGCGTAGCTATATTACAAGCTTATGTTTTTACTATATTAATCTGTATTTACTTGAATGATGCTATAAATCTTCATTAAAGTGGTTCTTTTTTCTAATTGAAGAAAAGCGAGAAGCGAGTTTATGAGCTTAATTCAATATATGAATCCACATTGGATTGAGAATCTCTGAAACCCTCAAATAACTTAAAATCATACTGTCTTCGAATAGAGATATTTTTGTTCGTAACAATGTAGTCACAGGTTCCCCTACTGCTGGATTGAAACTTGATTAGTTAGACCGGATCTTAATTTATTACTTTCTGAGTTGTCTTCCCTAGGGTTGCCGAAGGTAAGTAAACACACGACGTAGCATAATCATTCAACCTGGCAGTATACCAGAGCAAAGTAGGCCCCCTCTATTTCCATCTTTACCAAAACATACCTCAACAAATGGGTTTAACCAGACCTAGCACAACTGCGGACTGGATTCCCATACTCCCTGGCCTAGCAAAGTAGTTTATTAGCTTCAAGCTCTCTTGCGAATTAGCCTTTCTCCACCTATCACTAAGTGGGACCCCTGGTGCTAGCTTTTATCCTCCACTCTCTAACTAAAAGCCGGTCTACAAAAGCCCTATTTGGTTTGGGCTAAGTCCGCTTTCAAAAGGGATATGCTTTTCTTTCGACCTAGGTAGTGAGTGGACTAAGCCGCAAAGTCTTTGCCCTCAGATGAAGATCTTGGATATATGGATCAATCCACAGGATAGGTCGAAGGTCAACACGGGACTTCGTCTCCTTGAGCGATCCAAATCGCACCACCCTCCTTAGTGATTCCCTCTGCTTTACGTGTTTTGAATCAACTTCCTCATCTATAAAGATGAGATGCTCCGTAGTTGACTACATGCCACCGAAGCTAACAAAAGACTATGAAAACCCATTTTGTTCTTATGCCGCTGCTGCGCAACAACTTGAATCTTCCTAGAAATCCCCACTCATAGCCCTTAGGCTGTGTGTGTTAAGCATATTCGATTGAATGAAAGAAAGAAAGTTAGAGAAGCCAATATATCGTATTCGTATTAGTTATTCATCGAAGACTAGTTCGTCTCCTTAGGTAGGTATTTGTATTCGTGAGTTGACTTAAGGAATTACGTTTCGGGATATCAGCTCACAAGGGTACTTCCCCATGTGGTTAGGACGAAGTAGTTATCCACCCTAAACTATGCGAGGCACTTTCCTACTCACTTTTTAGTATGGTATAGTTAGAGCCCCCATTGAACAGCTAACCGGCTCTTATAAGTATTAACCTATATAGATATCAGAGAGCACATGTAATGAAATTCCGTAGAGAAGAATAAGGATTAAGAAGATGCACTAAAGCCCAGTCAAAGCAACCCCCGCCCCTCTGTCTATTTAGTAGTATGTCAGACTATTTCACAGGTGATGTTCCGTCCGACTGTTTGGCGTCTTGGTTCATGTGTTTGGTGCACACGAAATAGAGTTTTCTTTGACAATCTGACACTGAAAGGGCCACTCAGGCAAAAGAAAGGCCCACAACCTATTCTAAATCAAAAGCAGCTGACGATGTGTAGAGCAGATAGATTCTTCTTAAAAAAGCTTTCCCGATAGGCGCATCTCTTCCAACACTCTTGTTAAGTAAGAAGTTTTAGCACAACACTAGGAATTGTCTAATCTAAGGGTCTACCCGATTTAAATCTCTTGGAGCAAGGGCTTTCGTTCTTGTATCTCTTGATGGCGGCATGATCGTATCTGCTCTATCTTCCTAGAAATCCCCACTCGTAGCCCTTAGGTTGTGTGTGTTATGCATATTCGATTGAATGAAAAAGAGGAAGTTAGAGATGACAATATATCGTATTCGTATTGGTTATTAATCAAAGACTAGTTCATCTCCTTAGGTCGGTATTTGTATTCGCGAGTTGACTTAAGGAATTACGTTTCGGGATATCAGCTCACAAGGGTACTTCCCCATGTGGTTAGGACAAGTAGTTATCCACCCTAAACTATGCGAGGCGCTTTCCTACTCACTTTTTAGTATGGTATAATTAGAGCCCCCATTGAACAGCTAACCGGCTCTTATAAGTATTAACCTATATAGATATCAGAGAGCACATGTAATGAAATTACGTAGAGAAGAATAAGGATTAAGAAGATGCAGTAAAGCCCAGTCAAAGCAACCCCCGCCCCTCTGTCTATTTAGTAGTAGGTCAGACTATTTCACAGGTGATGTTCCGTCCGACTGTTTGGCGTCTTGGTTCATGTGTTTGGTGCACACGAAATAGAGTTTTCTTTGACAATCTGACACTGAAAGGGCCACTCAGGCAAAAGAAAGGCCAACAGCCTATTCTAAATCAAAAGCAGCTGACGATGTGTAGAGCAGATAGATTCTTCTTAAAAAAGCTTTCCCGATAGGCGCATCTCTTCCAACACTCTTGTTAAGTAAGAAGTTTTAGCACAACACTAGGAATTGTCTAATCTAAGGGTCTACCCGATTTAAATCTCTTGGAGCAAGGGCTTTCGTTCTTGTATCTCTTGGTGGCGGCATGATCGTATCTGCTCTATCTTCCTAGAAATCCCCACTCGTAGCCCTTAGGCTGTGTGTGTTATGCATATTCGATTGAATGAAAGAAAGGAAGTTAGAGATGCCAATATATCGTATTCGTATTGGTTATTCATCAAAGACTAGTTCGTCTCCTTAGGTCGGTATTTGTATTCGCGAGTTGACTTAAGGAATTACGTTTTGGTATATCAGCTCACAAGGGTACTTCCCCATGTGGTTAGGACAAAGTAGTTATCCACCCTAAACTATGCGAGGCGCTTTCTTACTCACTTTTTAGCATGGTATAGTTAGAGCCCCCATTAAACAGCTAACCGGCTATTATAAGTATTAACCTATATAGATATCAGAGAGCACATGTAATGAAATCACGTAGAAAAGAATAAAGATTAAGCAGATGCACTAAAGCCCAGTCAAAGTAACCCCCGCCCCTCTGTCTACTTAGTAGTAGGTCAGATTATTTCACAGGTGATGTTCCGTCCGACTGTTTGGCGTCTTGGTTCATGTGTTTGGTGCACACGAAATAGAGTTTTCTTTGACAATCTGACACTGAAAGGGCCACTCAGGCAAAAGAAAGGCCCACAACCTATTCTAAATCAAAAGCAGCTGACGATGTGTAGAGCAGATAGATTCTTCTTAAAAAAGCTTTCCCGATAGGCGCATCTCTTCCAACACTCTTGTTAAGTAAGAAGTTTTAGCACAACACTAGGAATTGTCTAATCTAAGGGTCTACCCGATTTAAATCTCTTGGAGCAAGGGCTTTCGTTCTTGTATCTCTTGATGGCGGCATGATCGTATCTGCTCTATCTTCCTAGAAATCCCCACTCGTAGCCCTTAGGTTGTGTGTGTTATGCATATTCAATTGAATGAAAAAGAGGAAGTTAGAGATGACAATATATCGTATTCGTATTGGTTATTCATCAAAGACTAGTTCATCTCCTTAGGTCAGTATTTGTATTCGCGAGTTGACTTAAGGAATTACGTTTCGGGATATCAGCTCACAAGGGTACTTCCCCATGTGGTTAGGACAAGTAGTTATCCACCCTAAACTATGCGAGGCGCTTTCCTACTCACTTTTTAGTATGGTATAATTAGAGCCCCCATTGAACAGCTAACCGGCTCTTATAAGTATTAACCTATATAGATATCAGAGAGCACATGTAATGAAATTACGTAGAGAAGAATAAGGATTAAGAAGATGCAGTAAAGCCCAGTCAAAGCAACCCCCGCCCCTCTGTCTATTTAGTAGTAGGTCAGACTATTTCACAGGTGATGTTCCGTCCGACTGTTTGGCGTCTTGGTTCATGTGTTTGGTGCACACGAAATAGAGTTTTCTTTGACAATCTGACACTGAAAGGGCCACTCAGGCAAAAGAAAGGCCAACAGCCTATTCTAAATCAAAAGCAGCTGACGATGTGTAGAGCTGATAGATTCTTCTTAAAAAAGCTTTCCCGATAGGCGCATCTCTTCCAACACTCTTGTTAAGTAAGAAGTTTTAGCACAACACTAGGAATTGTCTAATCTAAGGGTCTACCCGATTTAAATCTCTTGGAGCAAGGGCTTTCGTTCTTGTATCTCTTGGTGGCGGCATGATCGTATCTGCTCTATCTTCCTAGAAATCCCCACTCGTAGCCCTTAGGCTGTGTGTGTTATGCATATTCGATTGAATGAAAGAAAGGAAGTTAGAGATGCCAATATATCGTATTCGTATTGGTTATTCATCAAAGACTAGTTCATCTCCTTAGGTCGGTATTTGTATTCGCGAGTTGACTTAAGTAATTACGTTTTGGTATATCAGCTCACAAGGGTACTTCCCCATGTGGTTAGGACAAAGTAGTTATCCACCCTAAACTATGCGAGGCGCTTTCTTACTCACTTTTTAGCATGGTATAGTTAGAGCCCCCATTAAACAGCTAACCGGCTATTATAAGTATTAACCTATATAGATATCAGAGAGCACATGTAATGAAATCACGTAGAGAAGAATAAAGATTAAGCAGATGCACTAAAGCCCAGTCAAAGTAACCCCCGCCCCTCTGTCTATTTAGTAGTAGGTCAGATTATTTCACAGGTGATGTTCCGTCTGACTGTTTGGCGTCTTGGTTCATGTGTTTGGTGCACACGAAATAGAGTTTTCTTTGACAATCTGACACCGAAAGGGCCACTCAAGCAAAAGAAAGGCCCACAGCCTATTCTAAATCAAAAGCAGCTGACGATGTGTAGAGCAGATAGATTCTTCTTAAAAAAGATTTCCTGATAGGCGCATATCTTCCAACACTCTTGTTAAGTAAGAAGTTTTAGTACAACACTAGGAATTGTCTAATCTAAGGGTCTACCCGATTTAAATCTCTTGGAGCAAGGGCTTTCGGTCTTGTATCTCTTGATGGCGGCATGATCGTATCTGCTCTTGAATAAGAATTGCTTCGGTAAGCGAATCCCGCACTCTTCTGCGTCCTTATTTGCCTGAAAGCTATTCCAGGAAAGCCTAGCATAGAGCTTTCTTGTGATGGTTCACCAATAAGAAATCAACGAAAATCAAGTCTTCATCCATAAAAGTGCCATAGTTGAAACCGTAAGTATACATTACTGTAAGCTGTTGAGTAAGGGAAAGGTCGGTATGTATACTAATAGTTGTCTTTGTCTCTACCCTAGCTAGATTCAAGTTTTCCTACTGTAAATGCATTCTTTTTTAATAAATACATGGTAGCAGAAGAAAGCATGCTTGAGGAGTGCACTAGACCCCAATGAGGGTCGTAAGCCGGACGTAGCCATTCGCCTTCACGAAGAGGATAGTCTAATTCACTTCGCCACCTGGAATAAGAAATAGTTGGAAATGCTGCTATAGCAGGCCCTGCCCAAAGAGATATGCCGAGTCTGTACTTGAT
Organism: Pogostemon cablin; assembly: GCA_023678885.1. Lineage (NCBI taxonomy): Eukaryota > Viridiplantae > Streptophyta > Magnoliopsida > Lamiales > Lamiaceae > Pogostemon > Pogostemon cablin. Next base: position 10,328,126 of record CM042976.1, read on the forward strand.
AAGTGGCCTATTCTTTTCCAAAGCCAAAGGTTAAAACTTTTGAGATAAGACTCCGTTGGATCTATCAGAATTGTGCAAAAAGCAGGACGTGTGGGAGGATCACTATGACTATAGCCCTTGGTAATTTACCACTGATGAAAATGATTTATTTGATATTATAGATGACTGGTTATGGAGGGACCATTTCATTTTTGTAGGCTGGTCTGGCCTATTGCTCTTTCCTTGTGCCTATTTCGCTTTAGGGAGTTGGTTCACAGGTACAACATTTGTAACTTCATGGTATACCCATGGATTAGCCAGTTCCTATTTGGAAGGATGTAATTTCTTAACAGCCGCGGTTTTGACTCCTGCTAATAGTTTAGCGCATTCTTTATTGTTACTCTGGGGTCTTGAAGCACAAGGTGCTACATGCTCGTTGGTGTCAATTAGGCGGTCTGTGGACTTTTGTTGCTCTACATGGGGCATTCGTCCTAATAGATTTCATGTTACGTCAATTTGAGCTTGCTCGATCTGTTTAATTGCGACCTTATAATGTAATCGCATTCTTCGGTCCAATTGTTGTTTTTGTTTCTGTATTCCTGATTTATCCGCTGGGGCAGTCTGGTTGGCTCTTTGCACCTAGTTTTGGTGTAGCAGCTATATTTCGATTCATCCTCTTTTTTCAAGGATTTCATAATTACACGCTGAACCCATTTCATATGATGGGAGTTGCTGGTGTATTGGGGGCTGCTTTGCTATACGCTATTCATGGTGCTATCGTAGAAAATATTTTATTTGAAGATGGTGATGGTGCAAATACATTCCGTGCTTTTAACCCAACTCAAGTTGAAGAAACTTATTCCATGGTCATCGCTAACTGCTTTTGGTCCTAAATCTTTGGAGTTGCTATTTCCAATAAACGTTGGTTACATTTCTTTATGTTATTTGTACCAGTAACCGGTTTATGGATGAGTGCTCTTGGAGTAGTTGGTTTGGCCCTGAACCTACGTGCCTATGACTTCGTTTCTCAAGAAATTCGCATAGCGGAAGATCCGGAATTTGAGACTTTCTACACCAAAAATATTCTATTAAACGAAGGTATTCTTGCTTGGATGACGGCTCAAGATCAGCCTCATGAAAACCTTATATTCCCTGAAAAGGTTCTACCACGTGGAAACGCTCTTTAACGGAATTTTATTTGTAGCTGGTCGTGACCAGAAAACCACCAGTTTTGCTTGGTGGGCCGGAAATGCCCGACATATAAATTTATCCAGTAAACTACTAGGAACTCATGTAGCCCATGCCTGATTAATTGTATTCTGGGCTGGAGCAATGAACCTATTTGAAGTGGTTCATTTCTTACCAGAGAAGCCTATGTATGAACAAGGGTTAATTTTACTTCCCCATCTAGCTACTCTAGGTTGAGGGGTAGGACCTGGGGGAGAGGTTATGGATATCATTCCATACTTTGTATCTGGAGTACTTCATTTAATTTCGTCTGCAGTATTGGGATTTGGCGCTATTTATCATGCACTTCTGGAACCCGAGACACTAGAAGAATCTTTTCCATTATTCGGTTTGTATGGAAAGATAGAAATAAAATGACCACAATTTTAGGTATTTACTTAATCTTGTTGGGTCTATGTACTTTTCTTCTAGTCTTCAAGGCTCTTTTTTTTAACTCTATATCAGAGTCAGTAATCTTTTCTAATCCTATCTTTCTAGCCTATGCCTTTCCCCTTTGACCTTTTTTCCATCGACCTAGCTATATCAGGAGTATAGTCCTATCGTTCAAAATGACGAACTATGCAAATTTCATAGATTTCTACTCTACTATAGGTTCTATAGCCTATACCTATTGGGGTGCCTATCTTTTTGTTGGTGACCCGAGTGCTGCCATAAAGGCAAAGTACATAGAGGAATGAATTCGTCTCAAATCAAACAAAAGAATCTGACTCCGAGCCTTGATCTGTGTCTGTCTAGTTTGGGTTTCACTAATCTGAATCTGTGCTTCCTTTAGCTTTAGAACACACATAGTTGCTTTTAGGGTGAGAAAGGTTCATGAAGTGATTCAACAGGAACAAAAGGTCAAATCACATCAGCTACAGACCTTATACGTATCGTACTTCCTCAATATGAACCTGCTGTCTCGATTAGAACATAACTCCCACTGTCCATAAACTCTAATAAGGCGGATGGAGCGGCTCACTTACCACCAACAAATCAACTGTAAACTGATTCTGAGACTTTGGAATGGAAAAGAGCAGAAAGGGGGGCTTTTAGGCATCGGAAAGGGCATCGTTCTCAACTGGCCGGACATTTGAGTCGGCGCTCTCCTCAACCGGATCCATTAGAGCTAGGTATTTTCTACTTCCAAAGCATTAACTCAAAGGAGGAAAATCCTCTCATGATAACTTGATCATACAAGGCCAATCGAATTCTTTGGTCGAAAGCCCCAAAACTAGCTATCTTATAGCAGACAACTAATGCAAGCCTATTCCACGAATTTCATAAGTAAAGTCCTGTTCGCATCGCAAACTAATAGAAAAAACAACTACTAGACTAGTAGTTGAGTGCTCCTTGTTCTTCGAATCTTGACCGGATTCTAGCTTCCCAAGCTCTATGCTGTTGGGTTTTGGGGAATTCTGCAAGGGTCTTACTGCCTTCTTATTTGACTCTATTTGAGTCTTTGGAGTACTTTGGGATTATATTTTGCTTCGAAGATTTGTGCTTGTGGGCCGGGGTGAATATTGCAGACCAGCGGATTTGGTGGTCGACAATTGTTCGGACTTGGTAAAGGTTGTCACGGCACCTGTAGTAGGACAGAGGACTTATCGTAATGCCCGTGGACCAATTTATGATGTCTTCGTCGCTGACGTTCGTCAAGCAGGCTGCGTGGATTGGCCAGGGCCTTCTTCGGCTAATGAGACCTCAATCCCGAAGCCTTCGGAGTATCTTTTTGATAGGCGCCTCCATTTGTATGGGAAATTCACTGCTGATAGATCTCGCCCAGTGTCCCCCACCTTCACCCGCTGCCTTCCAACCCGCGGGAGTATACAATGACAACTTCGGGCATGAGTGCACGATCGTGAGACTGCCTGTTGAATGTCCGATGGCACCTTGCCTCGACCTGAGCTTTGCAACAATGAGATCCCCTTTGATCCTTGCCGGATGTGCTTGATGGTCCCCTGTAATATGCTCACTTGGGGAGTTCTTACTCCAGCTATTCCAAGAGTCTTCGCTAGTTGAACCGCGTCTAGTAGACTCCCTGTTCTGCTCATCCCATTCATCAGTTGTTTGATCGGGATAATATTACCTAGGTTCCTAAGCCTGGAATGGATGGCCGAGCGTTTGTGGCAAGCAATTATATGGATACGGTGTTTTACCCGTAGATGCTTCTCCAGCTCTCGCAAGAATTGTATGGGAGTCATCCCCGGAGGGACTTCCCGAATGATCATATTGAGGAATTCTACCGTACTCTGTGCCGCTATTGTTGTTGATCCTGCAAAGTCTACCCAAATGTTCAGGCCGGATTGTAGGAAGTGGTTGATACGTTTTTGTATTTCTATGAGAAGCTCTACGACACCCACGATTCCCAGTAGTAAGTCGTCGGCATATCGCGCGTAACAAATCATTATGTTGTAATATCTTTTTAAGGGGGCCAGCTTACGGGCCAGGCCTCTCTCTGACCTGATAACTAGTATCGCATCCCTGCCCAGCTCTATCAGCAGACCCTTTCTTTTGCAAGACTTAAAAAAGTCTCTCATTGCCCAATTATTATTGCAGCATTCTCTACCATAGAATTTGGCCTTCGGAGTCAACCCGACGGCTTCTATGATGAAGGCTGCAAGGGCCGATGAAGGGGGAAAATGAAAAGCCTTTTCTGGTCTCCCATGAGCCGGGGGGTGCTTGTGGGGGGGTGTGCCACGACGAAACAAGGGAATGAAAGGAACATCTATGTTGGATGCTCTTTACCCTCCCCACAATGATGGCTCTGTTGTCTTGGGGAGAGTTGAAGCTTGCTTCTTCTCCAGAATTTTCTTGGTCATCAATACAACTTGTCCTTAATAGAACCAATCTAATTCTCTGAACAATCAGAATTTCGTAGTTCTGTCGGATCCTCCCTATGTCCTAATCAAACTTGTATAGGTAGATGTTGCCTGGTAGGGCCGATAGTAATACACTGTGTGGGACGAAGTAAGGGCCTTTCTCACCTCCTACGAGTCGTCCGACAGAAAAGACTTTTTGAATGGAGTAAAGAACTTGGGATCGTCGATCTCTTCCTTAAAGATTGAGATTAGTCAATGTCAGTCGATGGTGTGAAAAGACTTCCTAATGTTGTATTCCAAAAACTAGCGAGAGGTTCCCCACTCTTCTTTGATCTGTCTTAGGACCGAGTGGCAGTCTCGACCCGAGCGGAAGTGCCATGTGTCTGGAAACTCGGGATCGTAAATGGATTCGAGTACCATTCTAATCGCCTCTTTCATGATCCTTTCTATAGGTAGAACTCCTGTGAGCGTTCTAAACTTTGATCCTTATTTCTTTCTTCATATTGTAAAGGGGAGCAAAGGCCCTTTTTTTGCTCCCTCTATTGATAGATCAATGGCCCTCCTGCCGTCATTTCAGTGACTCATAAGGTTTTCCCCAGCTCAGTCGTTTTGGTTCTTGAGAATGGTCACCACCTCCCAGGACCAAAATGATTATCCCTGCCCGATGGTCTACATCCATCCCTGAACGTCATCGGGTACTGTTCACTTCCCCGCCATTCTTGTAACTGTCACCTGTAATCCGCTCAAGTGTGCCCGCACCCCCTGAGTGGAAGAGAAAGAAAGGATTTGTCAGAGCAACCATGCTAAGGAGTCCACTTTCTCGTTTGAGAATTCGGTACATGTATCAGTCCGTGTAAGAGTGAAAGTGTCACCACTACTGAGGATCTCCCCCCGAATCTTAGATTGGTCATTTGAGGGTTTGCCGCGGTTCATTGCTATGCTTACACACTTTGCTACCCTTTTCCAAAAGCTCCGCGGGACCACCTACCACTAGTCTTCGGCCGGAGGGGTTTATTGCACAAAAATGTCAGGACGCAGGCTCCCGAAAAGGGAAGCCCAACGAATGTCAGATGTAAAGCCCCACACCTGATTAAGATCATATTGGTATACTCTCCAAAAAAAAGAGCAGAACCCATTGAAGACGAGAGTGAGGTACAACAAGGTAATTTCATTCCATCGCCCTTCTCACGGAGCTGTACGTGGATGTTACCACTCATACAGCTCCCAGCCAGCAAGCAGTTAGCCTTCCTCTGCAAGGAATGGAAGTGTGGATGAATCGACATCAAATAGAGGAATGGTTACTTTTTTACTTTTGTCAAACAAAGGGCAATGCAAGAAAGGAAGTTGTCACTCGATCGAAAGGATATAAGATATAATGAAATCTTAGCTTCGCTTGCTTTCTGAGGTATAACCTTCTCCACGACTGGCTTAGCTCTTTCGCTTCCCGCAGGATAGAGAGAGTAAGGGGGCAGTACGAAAGATTGGTCCGATCCAAAAAGTGGAGTTTTTCGGTTCGCTCCCCCTATGTGGTCGGCCTTCTTACCAGTCTGCCTCATTTCTCTTGATGTAATATATCAATACCCGAGCTCTAGCTTTGCTTGCTTGCGTTCTTAATCGGTGAGCGCCGAATGTATCACTCATCCCGCTTCTAAGGTAAGGAGTCTTCTGTGTGTTATAATCTTTACGGGAATGAATCGCATATGTTGGTTGAGAATTGTTCTGTAATTCATTGATAATGACATTGCCAAGTTATAGGGGGCTACTTTTTTTTTGTCGATCGAGCCGCTCTCCCTCATTCCACTCATCCAGCCCTCTTCACGAACTTGTACAATCGATGCCACAAAGATAGACAACTCTATTATCAAAGAAACAATGAAACAAGCGACAATTTGGCACTAGATATCTGGAGATGTGGAAAGAGCAGCTGTGAGAAGCGGAAAAACCATAAAAAAATGACATTTGTTCGTGGAAGTTTCTACAGAAAGACCCCTTGGTTCTAGCAAACGGATCACAATTACAGGCACCTGGGAGCATACCGATGGAATGAATGAAATATGAACAGTTAACATAATATGGTCATTGATCTTAGGTTGTAACTTGATCATGAGTGAATTTGTTGATGTTTTACCCATGAAGTATGGAAAGTGCCAAACATTGGGAACTACCCGGGGAAGAGTTAGGAAGAGTAACAAGGAGAAGCGAGAACCACTTAAATGGAGAATCGATTGTATTTCCTCCTTTGTTCCCCATAGCAACTGGGGATCAAAAAGCACCAAATTTGATGACTTATTTAGGGAAAAATGAAGTAAGAGCATGCTATTGAAGATGTTGCAACATATGTCGGGAAGGCCTCCGTTGATTGTGTACTAACAAAATACGATTCAAAAGGCAAGGTAAGAACGGGTTTAGCTAATGGAGATATTAACTCTTCCGAGAACAGTAACACATAAACCATGTCAAACCAAGACCAATCAATATCCGAAAAGTACATATTCGAACTTCTCCCTGAATCATTTCCGGTGAAAAATGAAATTCATAGGATATATATGAGAAATTCAATGAAAAATATAACTACGACCGACCATCATATTAGTAAATAAACGTATTTCTGAGTTTCATGCGCAAACCTCTTTGTACTAACAGGACCAGGATAACAGCCTCTTGCCTTGGTATAAAACCCTTGACCATCTTCCGAAGTTCTAACTACTTGACTTGACTGATAAAAGACTGTAAGAGCGGAATGCTCTACATTCAGCCACCCTCACCTCTCCCCATCCCTAGGAAAAAGTATGCAAATGGTATGTATACTTTTTCCTATGGAATGGGCGCTTCGAATCTGTCTTTCTTTTCTTTTACATAAAGCACTTTGAATACGCGGTCAAACATCTGGAAGATGAGAAGACTGAGCAAAAGAAAGAGATAAAGTAGTCGGATAAGAAGTCGCGAGGGGAGAAAGATTTGAATCCAATGATGACTATGACTATGTTCAGGTTCAGGCCTAGGTTTATCCACTGTTTAGCTTGCATATTCTCTGCGCCACTCGCAAGTTCACGAGACTGGATTCTTTGTATCGGATAAGCACAATTAATAATGATGGTTTAGCGCAGCCCTGTGGTGTGGATTTAGGCTTCATTAGCACTTTTGGTTAGGGATAAATGAGTCTATGGGCTCAATGGCCAGAATAACGTGTGATCTAATGGCGGTTTACCTTTCCGAGGTACAATCACACCCATGGCGGTCGCCGAAAGCCGATTTGGATGTATTCACTTTGACCAGCCTTTCCTTTGGCGGGACAGACCGAGACTTTATTGTACCCTTTTTCCGATTAATCTTGGGATGTGAACCTTTTGCACACACGAATTAAGCGGTCAAGCAATCCCGAAAATATCTTTTCACACCGTCGCCTCCTGTACTCTTTCTCTTTTTGTCTACTATACCAAGAGGCCTGTGCTACCCAATGATCCATGAGTCATAACATCGTATAACCCCTCCCCCTACTATAGAATCGTCATCTTAGTCTCGCATGCGCATTAATCTATAAGTCAAGCCCCAAGATTCGGCATTCCTGTGGAGTGGATGGAGGAATGACTTTTGAAAGATTAAAGCGTGAGAGAATAAAGGAGTAAACCAGCTAAAGCGAATTCACCCAGAATATGATTGCCAATTCCCATTCTACCTTCCATCTTTCCTTGGTGAAGCCAACGTGTTCGCTGAACTGCTAGTTTACCAGCCCAACTTTGAGTTAGAATTCATGTGTCGTGAGACCATTTACAGAAAATTTCTCTTTCGACCCTTCTTTTGATCCAATTTCATGTGTTACGCATCGAGCAAGGTTCACCAGAGAATCGCCCAAATCATACCAAAAGTCGAGCTATAATCACGAAAAAAGCTATTTGACAGAAGATGATTACTTTATGAAAATAGAGGAACGGTGCTACACCGATTCACTACTTGGAAATTCGCTGAAATAGTAAAGGATTCCTAGTTGAATAGATAGGGAGGGCTCTCTGAGTTGAGTGATTCCTTCTTAGTTTTCTTTCTGAAAGAGATGTTCTAATGTTTTAAGAAAGCTGTCATAACGACTCGCGCTTTTGGTTGTTCTCCACACCATGGTTATCTACTGCAAATATCGCTTTATTTGGTTCCTCTCTTCCAAGCAGTGTTGTGGTTCCACTGCATGCACGCTTTCCCATAGCTCCTATTGATTCTCTTCATTCGAAGATGTTCCATTCAAATCTTTCATCTCGGGCAATATAGTTACCGCCTTGGTTGGCTTACGCCTACACTCCCACGGGTGGTTCCAGTGTGGGCAGTTCCTCTTTGATCTAGAATTGCACGCGCTGCTTTTGGGAAAGTCTTGACTGCGCTCAATCTTTTTTCCAGCGTCACTTGTTTGAAAAAGATATTGAGAAAAACGGGGAGGTTATCCCACCCCCAATGGAAGAGGCCAAGTGTGTCTGCAGTTCCTGAGATGCGTCCTGTCATCCATTAAGGGTTCGTTGAGGAGGGGTGAAGAAAAGAGTCCCCAATTGCCAGACGGGCCAGGGTTTGGTCTACTAGATCCCCCCTCCGGATGAACTGGGGTTGAATTGAGAAAGGGCCCGCTTTTCGGTTCTCCACATTGGGGCTATGGGAATCGAACCCAATTTGTCCACGACCCCATTTCTGTCTCGCCAGTCGTCTATTGCGAATTACCCTTTCATTAGATAACAAAGAAAGGTCGACCTTCTTTACATTACATTTAAAAAGTTTCAATTTTCCTCGAAAACAATGTTCGACTTGAATATGTTAAGCATAAGACTTGTGACACACATTTATCGATCGGCTAGGTTCAAGCATTATTGTACTGAGATAAGCCCTTCAACCACCTCATCTCTATTTATGATAATTGGTTGATTGTGATTGAAGATTTATTTCTACAAAAAGTCTACGAGATCAATTGACTTCCGCCAAAGAGCTCTTCCCTGGCTTAAAGGACGGAACTCCAGCGCACTGATCTGATTTAGCTAGCTTACTCCTATTTAAGTAAGACCAGGCCAACTGTAAACACAACAAACAAAAGATTCGTGGTTGATAGCAGTTGACAACAATAGGCCAGTTTCCTACGGTTGACTGATACAGCTCGACCGATTGAGACAGGGTAGATGCGACCGATGGAAGTAATTTGTGGACTGATTCCAACCATTAACCAAAAGACAAGAGATTTGCGGTATGGCCCCATAAGAGGTACTCATTATACAGATATCGTTTAACGAACTGCCCGATGGATACCTTTTTAAAGTTCAGTGATCAAAGAAGGTGCTTAGCTCATCCATTTTATAAAGTATTATGACATTGGGGTCACTTGACAGCCGAAGTTGTCAGTTTCGACTGTCGATGGAGGGCACAGCGCCCTATTCTTCTTCATCCCTTTTGCTACATTTGATCGAAGATTCCAGGCTACACCAAGTGAGACCTTGGTTGGATCTCGTTTGGTGCGATACCAAAGAATCTCGACCGATGGTAGCAAGAAGAATGAAGAGTGTGAATAAACAAAACCAATAGAAAACTTGCTATTGTGCCAAACAGCGTCAATAATAATAATCTGCTCTGAAAGAAACGAGACTTTGTCCACAAAAACATTACTCGAACGGAAAACCCAAATATTGGGTAAACCCCAAGGCCTACAAGACCGAGGGAATTCCAAAAGGAGTCTGGAATAGAGTCGAAACGTACCTTTGGTTCGGCAATACCAACCCAATCCAGGCGCACCAATCTACCATTAATGTTCTCGTAGATTCCGAGAATTATCATTACCGATACCCATTATATTCCAGAAAAGTGTATTCATGAATCAGTCTTATCAGGAGGTTTATCACGCTGTGCCGACGTATGAACCAGCTTCCTTAAGATCCTTTAGGTGGTTGCTAATCATCAGGAATATCAGACAAGTCTGCCCAACTTTGTCGTGAAGCAACAGACATGACTCGGTGAAATGAATCTATCATTTGTAGTCCAACCTGCAATCTCGGGTACGAATTCATTTTCTAAGTCTCAGCTCTTTCCCTATCCATAAGGTAATAGGCCATACCAGACAGGTCATTCAGCAGTGAAAGAGTCCTTTATTTATTATAATATAAGGCATCCCATTCCAGTTGGCACTCTTAATGAATTCATTTTTGGGTAACAGCCTTTACTTTAAACTTTTTTGTCCCCTATTTAGAACTAGAAATGGCTTTTTTAAGTCCAGTGGAATATCTTGACTATATCATAATACCCATCCTTTGCCCTGCTACACATTCGAAGCTCCCTGTTTAGGCTGCAAACGATCAATGCTGGCATCATGGTGAAGATATTTGTTGCTCAACAGCCTTGCCCACAAGGCAAAACCCATCCCCGTTTCGAACACTCGGCTTAACATAACAATCCCAGAAGACTAGAACACACGGAAAAAGAGACAATGACCCTCTTATTTGGAAAATAAGACAGTGGATCATACGTCCACAAAGGAAGAGGAGCTTAGTTCTGTACTCCCTCAATCCAAGAAGTCACTCCATAAGCAAGGAATCGCTTTTACTTTCTTTTCCTCTGGCTACTAAGATGTTTCAGTTCGCTAGGTTATCTCTTGCCTCCCCATGGATTCAGTAGCAGTTTGAAAGGTTGCCCTATTTGGGAATCTTCAGATCTATGCGTATTTTTAACTCCCCGAAGCATTTCGTTGATTACTACGCCCTTCCTTGTCTCTAGGTGCCTAGGTATCCACCGTAAGCCTTTCCTTGTTTGAACCTCGCCCTTATTGCCCTTATCAAAATCTTGGAAATTCGAAACTAAATAAAGCTATGCCATCCTAAGGTGCTGCTAAATGGATGGATCTTATAAATGTCCA